>OZ020192.1:124058290-124658290 GCA_963971165.1 Philopedon plagiatum | reverse complement strand
ACATTTGACATTTAAATTTAAAATAAATATTTTGTTGAACATAAATATATTCATATGATTTACAAACAAAACAGATATACAAAAAAGAAAACCCAAAAATAAAAGAATACTCTGTTAGCCTTAAACAATAAAAATAAAATGCTATTGTGGAAAAAAATCATAGTTAATAACTCAGAAGCTTTCTCATTGTGTCACTTTTTTCGGCTATAAAACTATTACATCTTGCGCTTCAACTTTATTTAAAAAACACGGTTTTGACGCACAACGAATTGTCAAATGTGGAGTAATAGGATTTGGAATCGTACCTCCAAATTACCCCAATTGGGGTAAAGTGGTGGTAATTTTTATTTTAATTTTTTTCTGTGGTTAAAACTTTTTTTAAAATTTCGAAACAATCTCAGTTTGTCACATTAGTGGACTATCCTACTATAAATTTTTTATTATAGGAACGATTTCAACAGTATGAGCATGATTTAAAAAAAAACTACGTTTTCCACCGATTTTCCCCATCTCACGATTTTTAGTTTTTAAAGGCTTGCCATTTGAGACACAGACATCGAGTTTTCGGTAAAATGTTTTTTTTTAGAAAACCTTTAAAATGAGGTACCACACTGCATAGGGTTGCATTTAAATTCTTGACCTCAACTCTCTAGCGTCGCCTTCAAGAGAGTTGAAAAAGTTAAATTACATAAAAAAAAGTAGATTTAGTATTAACTAATAAGATACACCTAAAATTTGGTGTCACTATCTCTACTAATAGCAAAGATATTTGGCCATGCTAAAACTTTTCCGGCGCGCGGACGATTTTTAAAAAATAGAACTCCTTCACTAACCATTTAATCCATCATCTTGATCGACTACAGAAACTGCCGCAACTACAGACCCATTTCCAGCATTCTCGTCGACTGTAGCAAATTCAGCTGTAGCCGGAAAATACCGAAACTTTATCACTGGACTGTGATCGTTCGCATCCAAAAGATTCACTGTGACATAAGTTCGGCCATCCTGCCGGGGCACCCCATGATCTCTCGCGAATACTGTGAAAACGCAGCTTTTAGGGCAACTTGCTCCCTGTTTGCTGGTTTGGGGGCAGTTTTGTTGGGGACAGTGTAAAGATTCTGTGGTGGAAATTATTCCGGTTTCCGGATCTACAGTGAACTGGCGCTCGATGTCATTGAGGTAGTACGTTATCTTTGCATTGTCTCCCAGATCATTGTCTGTAGCCATGACTTGGAGTACTGGAGTGCCTGGAGGTACGCTTTCATTAAGGCTGACTATGTAGTCACTGTGGTCGAAGATTGGAGGGTTGTCGTTGACATCTAAGATTGTGACGTTAACTTGGAGGTAACCGTACCTTATGGAAAGAAAGTGTGAATGTTATTTTTTTTTAATTTAATTTTTATTCACATTTTTTATTTAATTTGAAAGAGGTGATACTAATTATTTTTTAATCTGGAAAGCTGATATGTTGTCAGTCAGAAATGGCTTTACACTTTTCAGTAGAATGTAAAGCGTTGTAATTTCTAAAGTTTATGTTATAATAATTATTTCTACTATTATTTTTTTACAATCGGTATCTATCTTTTTCTATACTCTCTTTGCTTTTTAACATTTGCTCTAGTATTTTTCACTTATGCATCTGTTTTTGTTTAATTAATTTATAACCCCTTACGGATTAGATAACAATTGAAAATCTAATAGGTTCATTCGAAAATTAGCAATTGCTATTAATCATTATAAATTTTAAATTTAATTATACACATTACATATATTATTACACAAATATGGACTAAAGTAATGGTTATTATTGACCAAGAGACATGTGCATTTTTACTGGGATTTATTTTATTGTTTTCATTTAGAAACATATGTGTGTATGATGATGGTGACGTGAGAAAGTAAGGAAAATTGTTTATCATATGCATGACGTTCATCTCAAATATTTAATTCGTTCTTAAAATCCTTAAAAAATCAAATCAAGCTGTTAAATAACATCTACAACTCACCTTGCAGGGATTCCCCCATCCTGAGCACTTATATTTAAAGTATAAAATCCCTGCGTTTCCCTATCCAACTTCCCCGTAGTCTCCAGGTGCAAATACGAAGAATCCCCAGTAGGATTCGTGGTCACTACTAACCGAAACTTTTGATTTTCGTTACCCGCTATAATTTTGTAATTATCACTTATCCCGTTGACACCGATATCCTTATCAGTGGCCGCATCTAAGAGCAACCGCGTGCCTGACACCGCACTTTCAGAAAAACTGACAGCTATGCTGGGTTCTGGAAACTCTGGAGAGTTGTCATTGATGTCGGTCACGAGAATCCTAACTTCTATGGGGTACGTAGGTTGACTAGACAACACCACCAAGTCATACCTATCATTTTTTAATATTTCCCTATCTAGTATCACATTAGTTTTAATTTCCCCAGTGATAGGATCCAAAGTAAATTCCCTAGGAGCTTCGTTAAACCTGTATGTAAACCCTGGTTTGGTGGGGATTCTACCAGCTAAGGTTCCCTTGGGTTGACCCTCGGGTAATTCAAGAGTTACCCTGGTATCCACAGCCCTACTTTGCATTTGCTCCGGGTACTTGTAGGTAGGTTCCATTATAGCGGATTTGCGTCCAGGTCCAGGTCCAGGACCTTGAGCTCCTACTTGGAAAACAAGTAGGAGAAATGCCGACGTGAGCACTACGCGCTTCATATCCAACATTTTGGAGAACTGTTTTGCTACCGAACCATACTATTGGAAAATTGGATAAAAGTTCTGGATGTGTACTAGACTGGACAAAAATACCTGTTGCTCCTACTTGAGCAAATACTTTTTAATGGCTAAACGAATTTCTAAAGTTGTATCTTTAAAATTTTGTTATTTAAACAATTTCAAAAAGATTACAAATATTTAAAGGGCAGTGAGTGTTAATAAATAATTTTAAATATGTTTCCTATATATCTTCTAAGGTGTCACTGCATTTCGCACTACTTTTCATTTAAATATTGCTAAATTAAAACGAAAATCCCTAAAAATAACCGCATTGCATTTAAAATAATGTCAACAATTTAGAAGCAAACGATAATCCACGTGTAACTCCGTCTTCTATTCTTCAATCTAACATTCCTCAGTCCCTTGCCCCTTAAAATTTCTTCACAACCTCTCGAACTCTATCTGTCTTTCTTCGCCAGACATCAAGACACTATCACGCTCTTTGTCACTCTGGTATGCAATATGGCCGAACCGCGAGACACGAGAGATCAGAGAACTCCGGTTATAAACAGTCCGAACGCAGCATCTTTAAAAAATATTCACTATGACTTAAATTTGGACGATGTAGAGGATTTGATATCCGAAACTATCCTTCCTAATGAATGATAATCCTTTGGGCATGTAGCACTTGATACACTTAAGTTTCACTCAAAATACTCAAAATTGAGCACGAAAAGCAGTGTTCTAAAGCGATGTTATAGGTCCGGCAACCGTGAAAATAAGAGCGGTACCGGAATGTACTCGACGGTACTCTCGCGAACCGAAGATGTTGACTGGTCGAGTACCAATTCTTTAGCAGATGGGAGGTGGTTCTTGCGTGGTGGTGCTCGCGGACTGTTGCCAAGTTGTGCTGGAGGAACCAACGTATGTGAGTAAATCGGAGAAGAAATAAAGAATTTCGCTAAATTCGATTAATGAATTTCCTTGGTTTTATTAGTTGGTAAAGAAATAAGAAATCCAGCTTAGTACTTAATTAATTTGGTTTTTTGTTTTGGAATTCACTTTTAATACTTTTTTCATACAAGCGGAATTTCCTTTATAAATAATCAACAGTTACAGCAACAATATAGATCTAGAAGTAGTTCTTTCATTTACTGATTTAAGTAATATTATACATATAATACAAATGAATATTATTATCAAAGTAGTGCTGTATTATTTTTTTTACTCCCGTGCTCGATATAATTATAATAATATATTAAAAACTAAAAACCTACCTTCAAAATCTAACGAAGTTTTCAAATATTTCATAGCTGATAATTTTTTTTGCAACTTAAAATAATTTTAAAACTGCTCATAAAAACATCGACAGTAAGTCAAGCGAGTAACCTATTAAGCTTTAATTTTTTATCTTGACCTTTTTTCAAACTGTCGTTAAATTTTTTTGTTATTTTGATAAAAGGACCCTAAAATAATACCAAATTTGCTATTAAATAAAAAAATAAGTGAACACATTCGCCTAATTTCATGTTTTTGATCAAATGTAAAAATGGAACCGAATTTTTGATTTTTTTCGCTTAAAAATACTGTTTTCGAGCTCATTCTTGAATGTTTTGAGTAAAACTTAAGTGTATTAAGTGCCACATGCCCAAAGGATTATTAGTCTTCGGCTATCATATCTTCCACATAGCCCAAATTTAAGTCATAGTGAATATTTTTTTTAAATTCTGCGTTCGGACTGTTTATAACTGGAGTTATAAAAACGTATTCTCTCGTGTCTCGCGGCCTGGCCATATTGCATACTAGAGCAACAGAGAGAAATATATGTGTCTTGATGCCATTGTAAATTTTTGTTTAGTTAACACTATTTTTTTAACTCGCCTTTTGCTCAATGTTCGTTAAATTTGTTCCTTTTTAACTTCAACAGTGTTTCGGTTTAATACAGCCCGAAATAGCATACACAAACCCAAAATACCAACTTTGTTTTTATATTTTTTCGCATGTATTTTACGGCCTATATGAATTTCAGTCCATTACTTGTCTATACAAATTTATTTTGATATTAATGAAATTAATTTACGGTGAACAACGATGCACCAATATTTCTCTATTGTGTGGTAATTATTTATTTCTTTTACATATACTGCGCTTAAATACATTTTGTAAAGTGTAATTTTATTAACATTAGTTTTAAATTATACCTAAAATTAATAATAATCATATATATAGGAATTTTGTTGGAATAAATAAAGACATCAACGGCCAAATAAGCAAGTAACTCTCCTCGGTTGAGTTTTCTTGAATGTCGACATTGAGATCATTTTTATGTTAATCTATTTCTGTTTGCAAATAGTTTGTCATTTGGGCCTTTTTATAGAGTATAAGCAGAAATATCCATTTTATTATTTTAATATAGAATATTGATGCTAACCTACATATGATTATATAATGTACCATTTAGGTAATTTGGACTTTTTCTATCTGGAGCATCCCCGTAGATTTAGATTTAGACAGTGTATAAATTGGAAGTGGAGAAGTATTTTCTGGCCCGGAGAATGTAACTGTAATCCATTGGCTAAGAATTTAAAGGATTGGAGGTTAGGGGAGGAAGGGAAAACATCTGCAGGCAATTTGTTCTATAATCTGGGGACTCTAGGTATGAATGATCGAGAAAAGTGGGATGTTCTTGGCTTTTGTAGCTGGACAGTAAAGAAATGTATATGTAACGCGACTCTTGTTGTTCTGTCGTGTTTAATCGGCATTTTACGGTCATATGTTGTTCTGTCACCGTCAGTTGTTTATGATGTGTTCAAGTTACTCATAAAATTAAGTAATTTTTGATAGGGATGAATCTATATTGGAATTTAGTAGATAATGATTGTGGGGATATTATGACTTTACCTTTCATTTTAGTACTACTTAGGGTGACTCCATATCGTAAGATGCTAATCTTAATATTGTGACGTAGTTGAAACTTTTGCGATTTGTCGTAAAAACACTTATGTTGTTTTATGTTTTCTGAAAAAATACCTAACAATATCAAACGGTAGGAACGTAAAAAGTTTTTTTTTTCTTGCTCTATCAATGGCACCCATATCAAAATGAAGTGAAAGAGCCCATTCCGGCACCGTCGCAATTCTTCTAATGGTGGTACCTGCAGCATGAGCGGCGTTGCCACATGATTCCAGAATCACTTGCGACTTTTAATCGAAAGGAACATAAACAATATTTATGACCGTGTCAGCTAGAGCCGGCTTCAGCTATAAATCTATCGGATCGGGATTTTTTTTTAGAGTGGTATCCGAGGATCTATAGAATCTAATGCCATAAGATGAGACGATTAGTCGATTGTTGTTTCTAGGAATCATTTCTTCGGCTTGTGTTGATCATTAATTTTGGGAATGGTATGTTGGTGTTTAGGAGCGGGTAAGAATAGTTGGTGTTTAGAGAACCGTACGCATGGAAATTCTGGTGGAAAAGTTTTATTTCGGTATCTTTTTGCTACAAAATTAGAGAACTGCTGAACCGATGAGATTAAAGAAATGCTTGCCTATTTTTAGTCTAAGTAGTGCATTGCTATGATTTTTACATTGACAAAGTTAGATTTTATATATTTAAAATGCAAGATGTTTGAAAATTTCTATTTTTTATCAGACAAATAGTTTATGAAAAAATTTACATAAACGTTTTCATACAGCTTATCATTGATGACCTTAGAAAAGTAATTGTATCGTCAAAACTAGATGGAAAATATTTTCTAGCAAATATTTGTTTTTTTATATCTGAGACTTCAAGTTTAAGCACTAAAATACCATGGGCTTTTGAAGAGAAGGGAAATGTAATCTATTGACAAAGGATTTAAATGATTGGAGGTTGGGAGGGGAAGGGAAAACATCTGCAGGCAATATGTTCCATAGCTTTGAGACCCTAGGTACGAATGAGCGAGAGAAGTGGGATAATCTAGGGTTTTGTAGCTGGGTAGTACAAGGATGTATACGTAACATGCCTCTTGTTCTGCTAGGAACATTCAAGGGGAGGATTATAGCGGCTAGTTCTTCAGAGCAAAATCCATGGAAATGTCGATGGAAAATAGATAAATCCCCAACAGCGCGGCGATGAGCGAGAAAGGTGAGTTTTCTTCTGAGGAATGGGTCATGGATGAGTCGTATGGCTCTCTTTTGGAGAGAATCAAGAATAATAAATGTCAAAGGTGATGCCGCTCCCCATATGTGCGAACAGTACTTTACGTTGGGTCTTATTGCGAAACATAGAGACAAGTTAGAAGGGGAGAAGTACTTTCTGGCTCGAAAGAGAAAACCAAGCGTTTTAGCTGCCGATGTAGCTATTGAAGCAATGTATTTGTGCTAACTGAGATCATGTTCGAAAGCGATGCCAACACGATCGAACATTTCTTAGTTCTGTATGGCTTGGCCATTTATGTGGATGGGGTAAGTATTGCCGAATTTTTTGCGTTACACGGAGCATGACTGGGTTTTGCAGGCGTTGAACTGAATAAAGTTCTTGGCACCCCAGTCTAAGTTAAATTGACGATCTTGGAAAAGGGATAGGTAGTTTTTGAATTAAATTAGAATTGGGATAGAGATCCGCATTGTTGTCAAGTTTACCGTTTTCCGTTTTCATGAAATCGACAGGAACTTTTTTATTTAATGGAACGCTCTACCTATATTGTATTCGATTTTCGAATTCAGCTTAAAATTCTGAATACTTCCTATTGGGAACATTTTATCCTAAGGTTAACAGTTTTTGAGAAAATGGTGGTCAAAAATCGTTATTTTATTGAATTTTACCTGTACCTGTACACGAAAGTTTACCTGAAATGAATGACATTGTCAATCTCGTTTATTTACAAAAAATGGATCATTTAACAGAAACCCAAAGAATTGAAATTTTAATAATACTGGGTTATGGGGACAGAATGCGAGCGCAAGAAGAAGTTTTGTAATACTTTTAATGACAAACCTAAGCAATCCTGACAGAAATCCATTAACTAAATCTACTGTGAGTAAAGTTTAAAAAAAAATTCGTCAAACTGGAAAGGTAAAAAACGCTATACGCTCTGGCCGACCTAAAACTTCTAAAAGTGCAACAGATGGTGATAAGGCTCTGAATGTTTTACTCAGTTTAGAGGGAAATCCCTATCGTTCTACCAGAATACTGGGAAAAGGAAATAATGTTTCACACATATCCGTAGACCGCCCTCTGAGAACCGAAAAGTTTCATCAGTGCAAAATAAAACTTGTGCAAGGTTGTGCATCAGAAGATGATTACGACAGGCGCTAGGAATTTTGCAAAACCAGATGGAACGTTGCAACGCCATCATACCCAATTCTCCCAAAAGTTAAATGTTTGGGCTGGTTTAATAGGTCGGAGAATAATTGGCCCATTTTCATGCAAGAGACATTAAATGGAGAAATTTATTTGGATCTTGTAAGAAATAAAATTGTCTCGGCTCTTGCACAACTATTATATGTTCTTTAGAAGATGAATTGGACGTAGGGGTACAATCGAGTGGCCATCTCGGTCTCCGAACTTGACGCCCCTCGACTACTTCTTGTCGGGCCACTTAAAAATGTTGTTTTCAAAAGTAAGCCAAATGACCTCGATGATTTAAAGTTAAGGGTAGAAACAGAATGTAGAAGAATCGAGGAAACTGATATTCTTCTAAACGTTTTGCATGTTTTACGAAGTATTTGGTTTACTGCCAAGAAGTAAATGGACAATATTTTAAACATTTGATTTAGTTTTCTACGTTAACTTTTAAATTATTTCCTCCTGTATTGTTTATTCTTGCACTAAATATCCAAATAGTACAGCGTTTGTGACGTTTCCAGTATGACGAATTTTTTTTTAAAACTTTACTTACGGTATATTTACTTAATAGATTTCTCTCAGGATATTTGTTTATTAAAAATATTACAAAGTTCTTGTAGTGTTCGCATTCTGTCCCCCTAACCCAGTATTATTAAAATTTCAATTCTATGTTTTTGTAAATAAACGAAACTGACAATGTTAGACATTTCAGGTAAACTTTCGTAAACAGTTATTTTCAGGTAAAGTACAATAAAATAACGATTTTTGACTACTATTTTCTCAAAAACTGTTAACTTTTGGATAAAATGTTCCCAATAAGAAGTATTAAAAATTCAGAAATCGGATGAATGGTTTGCAAGATATGTCGAGGTTTCCATATTTTTGTTACACACTCTATATATGTATAATTACTTTACTGGAATAGGTGTATAGGGTTTGGTTCCAAATTAATACCCCTTTTCTTGTGGATAAATGATTTTCTAAGACATCCGTCGAATATAAAACTTTTGGAAGTAGAAATTCGATGAGACAATAAATTCAAAACACAATTAGTAGAAATATATTTAGAGAACATTGTTTAAACAATTATTACTACCGTCATCATTGACGAAACATCTTTTCGAAAATATTTTTTTTAGAAACTATAAATTTTTGAAAATTCATTGGAAATGGAAAACATGTATTTTGTAGATGCGTTCTTGGATTTTTACGAAAGCGTAGAAGGGCCACAACTAACTTTTTTTTTGAAATTCACACTTTTTTTACGAAATTTCGTAAAAAGTTTGTGAATTCACACTTTTTTTACAAAATTTCGTAAAAAAAGTGTAAATTTTAATGTTTTCTTAAAAAAAGTGTGAATTTACAAACTTTTTACGAAATTCACACTTTTTTTACGAAATTTCGTAAAAAGTTTGTAAATTCACACTTTTTTTAAGAAAACATTAAAATTTACACTTTTTTTACGAAATTTTGTAAAAAAAGTGTGAATTCAGAAACTTTTTACGAAATTTCGTAAAAAAAGTGTGAATTTCAAAAAAAAGTTAGTTGTGGCCCTTCTACGCTTTCGTAGATTTTGGGTGTTGGCTTTTATAAATATTTAAAAACGGTTCAGATTTTTACATAAAGCTTGTTCTTCCGGAAGCAAGTTTAAAGCTTTCGCCAAGCTACCTTAACCATCCTTACAACGCAGTTATGCCAAGACATATTACTACTACATTTACTGTAAAACTGATTATTTCTTGTAAGCTACAAAAAATATTCATTTATAAATCGTACTCCGGCCGGTATCTTAGGATGTTGACAGGCCCCTCGGCACGTAAACCTATTTCACGCTTACGTTATATATTATCCAAACATTTATTTTGGCTCACATAAAAATCTTTTGCTAAATACATGAATCGTTTAGTTGTTGTAGCTAAAGGCATCTAAAAAAGAATCTATGTCCGTCGTCGACGAGCAGATAGAGACTAGAGATGACAGTGATGTATCGATATATTTATTTTGGAAGTATATCGATTTGTTTGTAAATCGATGTACTTCCAAATCACACCTTTTTTATTTAGAAGTCTAGAACGGTCTATCAATACTTTATTAATGTCGCCAGAAGCAACTGTTTTTGAGAAAAAAATTCCATTGAATTCGGTGCTGCCCAGAATAAATTAGAAATAAAGTTTTTTTTGGCTATTACCCCAAATATACAGGGTTAGGAGAAATTACCAGAACGGTCGATTATTTTAAAAGATACACGAGTTAGCAAAATATGTTTTATATAAAAGTTGTAAGGCTTTTAAAAATCTACATCTCTGTGATAAATTGGAATATACAGGTTCGCCCAAAAAGTTGTGGAGAATTACAGTTATATATTTTTAAATGGAACACCCCGTATATTATTACTTATTTTGATCGTCCAGTCAGTTTAGAATATTTTTTGCTAAGGTATGGCTTATTCGTTACAAAACGCTCTGTATAGTCCATTCATAGAAGAGGCAATGAATCAAATCAAGGAGAATCCTAATCTTAGGTGTCAAGATACAAGGTGAGAAGATGCGTCGGTTTGCAGACGACAGAATTATTTAAGCTGAAAGCGAGAAAGAGTTTCTGGATACCCTAAACCAAATGCAGGAAATACTTTTTAATACATTATTTAGCCGTTCCTCTTGTTTTCTTATTTCCACTCGTCGATCTTTATTGATTTCCATACGCTCGGTTATTTCCTGATTTATAGACCTCTATTCCAGCTGTTATTTTGTCACGTCAATCCTAGTTGGTTCTGATAAACACATGATAATATCCTCGATACTCTCGTCTAGTCGACAAACACAATGCATCGATATAAAACTACAATTTGTCATCCCTAGACAGAACTCGTTTCTGACGGGCAATATGCCAAAAAAGCGGTGAATAATAGATGCTAATGACATGACCAACTACCTTCTGCCTCTCTTCTGCGATAAAATTTAAATTGTCCATCAATAGATACCAGATTCCTCATCTTCAAGAGCATATTTCTTAGAACTTTGACATGCGGCGGTCGATTTTTTTATAATTTACATTCTGTAAAGTGAATTTTACCAATTAGAAGTAGCACAGCTTAAGTAAGTAGTTTTACTTTCGGGGGAGGATGGTATCGAAGAAAGTATTGTAATCGGCCAAAAAGTGGACTTTGGGATTTTATCGTACGTTCTTTACTACTCCCAGATATCAGTAAAGCGGTTTGGAAAGAAACGTCTGTGTACGGGGATTTCAACGGTCTAACAAAGAAAACAGCAAAATATTGTTTAAAAATATGTTTGCTTATTTTTCTTTATTATACTCCAGAAAAGCTTAATCCTAAGCCCATACTGAGATACTAAAACGATTTATTGGGCGCAATAAGTAAATAAGTAAGTTATGACTAATAACAAAAATTACTATTATCGTAATCAAGACACACCCATTATATCCTCCCTCGGGGGCAGGTAGATATACTGCCTTTTTTGGACAAGAGTACATTTTGACAAGGGCTCAAGTTAACCTTCTCTAAATCTGAAGACAACAAATAGCAGGTACACAAAACGCTCGACACCTGGACCAAAGCCATAAAAACCGAGTTATTTTCAGTGAAAAATGTTAAATCTGATTGGCAGCCATGAAGCCAAAAATTAGGCCTAAGCATTCTTCAGGTGGTCAATTAAAAATAGCAAATATTTTTTGTAGTTTTCTACGTGTTTGTCAGATTTAAGTTTTGTACCTTTAATTTCCTTTTTTTAACACTAGAGATGAAGTTGCTGATCATATTTTGAAATATAAATTAATTGTTGAAGATATTTGATTTTACGCCAATGCCCAGGCAGGCGCGGATTTAGGGGGGGGGGGGCGTAGGGAGCGCCTTTATTTTTTCCTTAATATATATTATTATTTTATTATTCTACTGTTTTCTTTTATTACACTACTGTTTTTTCTACGAAAATCTACTGCCTGACCGTGAAACTGACCTGGTAACACTTTGGTCCACCATCTGGACCCGTAACCTAACATTAAGCTACTGCCGACATAGGTATTATCTGTTCTCATCTGCTGCCCCTACTATTGTAATATTTTGTTCCCGTATTTCCTTAAATATTTTCCATAACTTTCCTTCCTTCCTTCTTCTTATTCTTTTATCCTAACCTTGTTTCTTCTTCTTACTCCTTAACTTTAAATCCCAGAAAATAGTCTTGTAATCTCATAGACCTTTTCTAGTCCTTATTTACTAGTTTAATAAATACATAAATAAATCAATAATTTGCTGGACCTTTGTATACTCAAGTATACTGCAAATGCTTCCAAGAGACCTCACTGATTACAGTATAAATTACAGAAAATTAAAATTAAGTGCTTCTGTTATGACTATGACAGTATTAAATAGCAACTGTACATTTGCTCACATTTTATGTGTTTATTGACATCTTTAACTTCAAGGTGTCTTCTAGCTGTGAGAAACAATTCTTGCCTCAGGTTACGCCACATCTACAGTCTGCCCAGCATAATAAAGATACATATAATATAAGTTATATTATCTACCGATTTAAAAATTGACATTGACAAGTGTAAGAATGAAACAACTAGGTCTTGTACTCTGAATGTATATCTGATTTTTTTTTCAAATTTATAGGAAAATTTCCACAATAATAGAATTCTTTTTTTAGCAACGAGCTCCAAGATATACAAACACATGTTCTTAGAAGATTAGGAAATATATAAAATAAACGCAGCAAAAATTGGTAAATACGAAAAATAGTTTACAATAATGCCGGTTAAAAATAATTTTCCTGAAATCTTATTTATTTTGAGATAAAACTCCTACTTTTACTGCTTTTTTATTATTTTTTTAAATTAACAAAATCATGACAATTGACAAATGAAATGACATGACAGATAAAGAAAAAATGGTTATGGCAAAAACAAAAGAAAGAAACGCTATGAAATGAATGACTAAATTAGAAATAAATAAAAACAGAAAGATAAAGATATCGGTCGACGGAGAGTACAATTCTGGAGTACAAACCGGGAGGGTTAATGTAGTTTCAGGACCCGTAAAATGATGTATTATGTGCCCAACGGCTGTAAGACTAAAAGAAAAAATCTTTCTACTGAATCGCGAGCTTGGAGTTTTATTCAATATCAAGCTACATTTTAAATACTTGCAACTGCATAAACAGTTAACATTTTTGTAGTTGGTGTAGGTGTATTACAGTATTACAAAGTTTTATAGCTCTGTGCTATGTTGTGTATGTACGAACTTTGCCTTTCTAAGAAATGTCATTGTCGTTAAAGAATGAAAACAAATCGTAATATCGCACCTACACTTTTATCCTTGTTTTTCAAACAACGGTCGCTATTGTTCTTTCATTTTTAATTATTTATAAGTGTTGTTAATTATATATGCTAATCAATAGTAATTGCTTTGGTGTTTTAAAAAAGAGCTTTGAACTTTTAATTAGGGGAAAGTGTGAATAACTGTAAAAATCTTACGGCCAAATTCACGATTGCCCAGACCAGTCTAATTTGACAGTTTAAGGTTTACATTTTGCATCTATCATCTAGAGACCCGGCAATTTAATTTTGAATTCTTTTACGACGGAAAAACGTGTTAGAATTGTTCAATCTTACAACCAAAAATTCCCGTTATTGCGTGACAAGAATTCGTAGGCTTCGTTTAATTTTTGGGCGTAATCATGAGCCAAGTGACATTTGAGGTTTCCGGATCGGTTGTTGATTTACAAATGCCAGTGCGTCCACGTAGTGCTCGATTCAATGAAAATATCGCTAGAATACGTAAACTGTTGCCGAAAATTCCAGAACCTCAGTTCGTCGTCGAAATTTTCAATTTTTATAACCCTCTATTTTAAAAGTTATAATCTAAAGCAAATTCGCATGAATATTAATTTATCCGACAGAAAATTTTCTGGAGATTCCATCAATGTATAGCTTATAGTTTTGTTAAAAATTCTGTCTAGAAATTTCTAAAAGCCGCATTAAGGTAGAAAATCTCGATTTTTATAACCCTCTTTTCAAAAGTTTTTATTTAATCAATGCATCTTCCAATCTAAACCAAATTCCCACGAATATTGCTTTAACCGATAGCAAAGTTTTTGGGGATTCCAAAAACTTATAATGATTCTGTCTAGAAATGCCTAAACGCCGAATTAAGGTAAAAAAAATCAATTTTTGTAGCCCTGTTTTCAAAAAGTTTATATTTAATCAACTGTATCTTCTAATTTGTAGCGAATTGTCGCGAATATTGATTTATCCGATTACAAATTTTCTGGAAATTCCAAAAATATGTAACTTATAAAGGTATTGTCAAAGATTCTGTCCAGAAAGTCCTGAAAACTGGATTAAGGTAGAAAATTTCAATTCTTAAGGCCCTATTTTTAAAAAGGTTTTATTTAATTAAGTGCATCTTCTAATTCAAAATTCCCACGAATATTGCTTCATCAGACAGCAAACTTTCCAGTGGCGGCTGGTGAAATTTCAATGTTGTATATCTCTGTTCCTACTTACAGGACCCGTACCAAATTTAGAGGTTTTAATAGTGAGCCCACTGGGAAAGTTTTGGTAAAGAAAAAAAACATTTTGAAATTTGCGAAAAAAAGTTAAATTTTTGCTGGGCCTCACCTGGGAAAAAAATGAACACGTCTAGGTATTTTATTTATTATTTTTGCTAAACAAATTTTACATCATTTTGTCGACAGGATTTAAATGTTGAGAGAAAAAAACGTGTTAGTAGAAAGTTATAGCCATTTGAAGTTTTTTAAGTCTAAAATATAATTTAAAAAAAAATTCAAATGACTATAACTTTCTACTAACACATTGTTTTCTCTCAAAATTTAAAACCTGTCGACAAAATGATGTAAAATTTGTTTAGCAAAAATAATAAATAAAATACCTAGTCGTGTTCATTTTTTTCCCAGGTGAGGCCCAGCAAAAATTTAACTTTTTTTCGCAAATTACAAAATGTTTTTTTCTTTACCAAAACTTTCCCAGTGGGCTCACTATTAAAACCTCTAAATTTGGTACGGGTCCTGTAAGTAGGAACAGAGATATACAACATTGAAATTTCACCAGCCGCCACTGAAACTTTCTGGAGATTCCAAAAACATATAACTTCTTGAAGTTTCGTTAAAGATTCTGTCCAGAAATTCCTGAAAACTGGAGTAAGGTAGAAAATTTCAATTCTTATGGCACTATTTTTAAAAAGTTTTTATTTAAGGGGTTACATACAGTTAGAATTTTCAAAAAATCGATTTTTGTTTAATTTCATTTTCGTAATGTACATATATTCCAGTACACACACAGAAAATTTCAGGGCAATCCGGCGATTATTTTCGAAGTTACACGCATATTTGTAAAGACGTGTCAGAGCGATTGTACGATATGTAAACTGCTCTTGAAACTTTAAACGCGTTTTTCTCAAAACTGTGTTTCGAAAGTCGGTGACGGAGATTTCTCGGAAACGGCTGGACCGATCAGTCTCAAATTTTAACACAAGCTTCTTAAGTATATTTTTTACTAATTAATCGAAGGTTTTGTCTCACCGATAAATATTTTTTTATATAAACAATTTAAGGCCAAAATTTTGGTCAAAAATCGATTTTTTAGAAGCCGCCATTTTGTCAAAAAATGTTATTTTGCTTATTCCTTCGATTAATTAGAATATTATACATTACTTTAACGAAATCCGTTGGCTTTTTTCATTTTCGATGATCCAGTCCAGAGATATCGTTGTCACCGCAAGATGCCTTTTTTGAGAGTAACTCCTGGAGATCAGCTATAGCAGCTTTCAAAATTATTATTTTTACAAATACAAAAATCTTAATATACAGTTAAAAGTTACCATAATATGTGTACAAATTTTCACATTAATAAATTTAAAAGTCTTCTCAGGAAAAATTCTTGAAAAATCGCTTTTTTTAGGCCTCCTATTAATCAACTGCATCTTCTAAATTAAAGCGAATTTCCGCGATATTACTTTATCTGACAGCAAATTTTCTGCAGATTTCAAAAACATATAACTTATTGCAGATTCTGTCCAGAAATTCCTGAAAACAGGAGTGAGGTAGAAAATTTCAATTCTTATGGCCCTGTTTTTAAAAAGCATTTATTTAATGAACTTCATCTTTTAATCCCTATCGATTTCCCGTGCATCTGACTTCATTCGATAGAAATTTTTTTGGAGATTTCAAAAATATGTAACTTCTTACGGTTTTAGAAAAGATTCTGTTGAAAATTTAATTTTTTATGACCTTGTTTTCAAAAACATAATGCTTTCGGTTAGCTCCTGTACTAGGGGTTACACTTAGGGCGTTACACACTTTTGAGCCCTAGGCGTTGGGAAACCTTAACACAGCCTTGAACTATATCAAATCCAAAAAAAAGAGAACGAAGGGAGGGGCGGGGTCTACTCAGGATTTTTGTCTCTATTTCTTTGACATTTTCCAAACTATAGTTCAAAACTTGTTTCAATAAGTTGTATTTTTGAAAAAAATGTGTTTTCGAATAATTGTATTTCGAGGAAATGTACTGTCGAAAAATTGTATGTATAAAAAATCCATAGATTAACCATTAATACATAAAAATATATTGATTTGGAAGGCTTCCCCATATGGCGAGAATACCCCCTTTATAAAGGATTGTACAAGTACTTAAATAAATTAAAAGTACCGCCTGCCATCTTCCGGTCCGTAAAACGTTTTTTCGGGAGGAACAAAAACATGCAGTACTTTTTTCTTTGAAAGACGACCATACAGCACCTTCTTGAATACACTCGGGTTGACAGACAAAATGTAGCCAATTACTAAATCATGTTGTAGTACCTCTGGTTGATGTTTGAACAGAACCGTCTCCGAGGGTCTCTGAATATATTATTTGTTTTTTCCTTTACAAGGACCTGTTAGAACGAGTAATAAAACATAGGCGTACCGTATTATTTTTGTCACTCTTAAGATTCCTGGTAACGTTAGTGTTTTGTTTATACCATTTGATTTTATTAAGTTACTGATGCTAACCTGTTTTTTCAAATACAGACTCGGACTTTTTGTTGCACGGTTGTAAAGGGTATGAAGTATTCTTTCAAAAAATGCAGCAAAAAGTCCAGATCCGTATGTGAAAAATAAAAGTTAGTATCAGTAACTCAATAATAACAAATGGTATAAACAAAACAATAACGTTACTCTAGATAAGGCAAAAGATCGTGTGATCTTTGTAAAAAAAAATTCTAACTATAATAGTTTTCGAGATATTTAAAAATTAAATTTTTGACTATTTTTAAAAGATCCCCTGTAGATAGTAAATTATAGAGAATTTCGCAACTCCGTAAACAGAATATGAATAGGGACTAAAAATGACACATTTTCTCTAATTTAACCGACCTCGTATCTTTTACCGCTTCGGAGATAGCATGTGTAGTGTAATTTGTCTGTAATCCTTCTTATTAAACAATGAAATTTCTCAAAAACCACGCATCGTATAGTCTTCTCCCCTCTATCTTCTGGTCTGTAACTGAAATGCTTCGCCCTAATTTTTATAATAGGGGAAGGCATTTTGCAGAAAATTAATAATATCAAATTTGTATTTTTCTTGCTAAGAATGGGTCTTGTTTATCTTTCTTTCTAAGGAAGTGCTTGCTATGCCACTGACTAAAAATTATTTTGAAACAAATGGCATTTTTACAATATACACAAACCTGTGGATTATGTTTATTTAGTATTCCAAAGTAAACAATAGAATACACATTTAACATGAACTAATATATACATATACTAGACCTTAGGTAAGTTTAGCAAAACCTTAAGAAATATTTCATATTTTAACCAGCGTTAGCAGTCTTCAAAGAAGTGATTTTAGTTAACATTAAAAAAAGAAATGACCCCTCTAGTTTACGCTCTCTAAACATTCATAGAAAGTTGTCGAAAAAGGAACTCTAAAAATAAAACCCCCGGAAAATAAAACCGCCATCTAAAATTTTGGTTAATGTTTGATGTTTTATAACTTTTTTATTTTTAATCCGATTTTTATAATTTTTTATCAGTTTGTGAATTAGTTAATTGAAATTATGGTGTATTTGTTTAATAATAAACTTTTTTTGTTCATGCCATGTTATACAAGTCTAAACAAAGTGTTGTTTTTTATCGTAAGTTCACACACCCTGTGGAAAAATTGAAGCTCGAATTTTTTTGTTGTGTTCTTGGTTATAAAGTTACATGTATTTCGAACATTTTATTGTTTATTCATCTCAATACCTCTTTTCTTGTATTAGCTGTACATGTTTAAATAAATCCCTGTTTTTTTTATTGAAACCTTAATAAAAAGATAATAAACTAATGAATATTATTTTGAGTTTTAATCCCGTGTATGTCCACCTCTAGCTGCAATGACAGTAAGCAGTCTTCGTGGCATTGAATGAATATGAATAAGATTGGTTATTCTCTCTTGAGCATGAGGAATTACCTGATATTTCTCGCTCAGTGCTAGCCTTAACTCGTGCAAAGATCTTGGTTACACAGGACGAGGACGAACGGATCTTTTCGGTTCATCCCAGAAATGTTCTATGGGGTTTAGATCTGGGCTACATGCGGGTCCCATTCGTGTCTTTGAATTCCCACTTCATCCAAGAAATCGTTTACAACCCGTGCAATGCGTTAGTATTAATTGGTCCTCAATTAAAGGAGCAAGTGTAATAACAGCGGCTTGCAGGAAGTCTTCAATATAACGATGGGCATTTATAGTCCCATTTTCAACAAATACATGGTACGTGCTTCACTAGAAATACCTGCCCAAACCATAACGGAACCGCCTTTATTATTTTATATCGACTGGTTATTATCCTTTTTTAAGAAATACTGTAAAATTATCAGCGTTTTATTTAAACATGCACAACTCCTACAGGATTGGGATGAATAAAAAAAACGAAATGTAGGAAATACCTGTAAATTTATAATCATGAATTAAACAAAAACAATTGATCCTTCAATATTTCCACAGGGTAAACTTACGACAAAAAACAACGTTTTTGTTTAGACCTGTATAACATGACATAAACAAAAAAGTTTATTATTAAACAAATAAGTTATAATTTCAATGAATTAATTCACAATCTGCTAAAAAAATTATAAAAATAAAAACGTTATGACATCAAACATTAGCCATAATTTTGGGATGGCGGTTTTTTGCCCGGGGGGGGGGTGGGGGTGTATAATAAAATAGCTATTTATAACTATTATGTTTTTTCGAAAACGCTTGTTTTTCGAAAATATAGCTTTACGAAAATAACGTTCCAAAAATCACATATTTCGTTAATTTTATATGACTGAAAATATATGCTTCCACGCAATATTTTTAGTTTTAATCTGAGTGCAAGGCAAGACAACGCTAACCATTAAAACACGTACCACATTGTTTTCATTCTAAAATGTTTTAACCTTATTTTCAAATTCATTTAATTTCCAAAACGTTTTAATGTTTTAGAAAGGACGGCCCTCATCACGGACCTATTCAAGTGCTGTCAGTCAAATCGAGCAAATTTTACCTGAGGAGGACCTGGTCTGAACACCTCTCCACTTCGTATAAAAATCATGCATTAATAATATTTTCGAATGTTTTATTATTGGATTTTGGTATAGAATTTCTTGGGAGACTGTTAAGTTTAAAGGCAGGAACCGTGTATGTTTCAACAGAACTACAGGCTTCATATAACGTAAGATAAAAAAAACGTCCTCAAAGTATGAATCAGTCACGCGTGTCTTGAATTATTAATCTTGAAAGGTAACATAGGTAACAGGAAGGTGAATGAAAAATAAAACTGTCAAGTTCTGCAGTTTTTATTTTGAGGAAATTAAATATGGTAATTACGGCAGAACAAAAAGCTTTTATGATCGAAAGTTACTTTAGAAATGATATAAGGGTTGATGACCAGTGGATTTATTCAACACGGGACGCCATCCACGATTTTTAAACAGACTTTCCACACTTAGTCATGGATTTCGACCAGTTTCGTCAAGTTTCAGCTAGATCTGTGGCTTTGTTTAGAGAAACAGGAAGTGTGAATAGTAAGGAAGGCAGTGGGAGACCCAAAGTTCGCACTGCACAAAAAGTAGAAGAATTGAAGTATATTGTTAATGAACACCCACAAACCCCTATTCGGCATTTAAGCCAGCAAGTAAATGTATCCTACGGAACCTTCAATACAATCCTGAAATGTGACCTGCATAGGCACTCTTATCGTCTAAGCTCAGTCCAAGAATTGTTACCAAACGACAAACCGCAGCGAATGCTTTTCATAGTGGTTTATATGGGTAATTTGCATAATAATAAAAACGTATTTAAGAAAACCTTTTTTACTGATTGATTGATTTTACGGCATACTTTGAGGGCGTTTTTTTCTATCTTGCGTTATGTCAAAATCGAATCTTGTTCAGCGCCATTCAGAAGAATATTTTTATCTGTGATGTTTTAGTACATTTTGTAATGATCCGCTTACATATTTAGTATTTAATATTTGAAAAGGTACCTTAACTATTGTTTTATTTAATACTCCCTACGCACTTTTAGTTACCAGAAAACCCCACCTAATTTTTTTTTGGAGTATTTAAAAAAAATTATTTTTGAAAAAATATATTTTAGAAAAGTTGTTTTCAACACTTTTTCTTAGATCATTTTTATTCTTTCCTTCTACTATTTTTTTCGAAAGTCTGCAGAATAGCCGGCCTTGTAACCTCCTGCAAAATAAACCTGCACAATTCTCAGCATTGTTGTCGTACAACAGTGGCCGTGTTTTAAGAATGTCCCGCGCGTATGGCGGCTTTAAAAATGCGTGGGACGACATGGTGTAAGAAAATAAAAAGAAAAAGCTGAAAGGCGAATAAAGCGAAAGATTAAACATTGAAAAAAAGAAAACTGAAAAAGTTAAAATCTTCTGGCAGGCTTCCTTCAAGTGTTTTTGACTGCATAATATTAATATTTTTACTGCAATATTAATATAATTCAGATTAATATTTTTACTTCGGATTTTATTTTATCTGCTGTTTACTGTTGAATTTTTCTAATTGTTTTCTAGGCCATTTAAACAATCAGAACAAGTACACACAATGAATCTTGGATAAAGACATCAACAGTCAGCTAAGTCAGTAACTTTCACAAAATACGGCTGCCAACTCGATGATGTCAAGACATTGACAAATGTCAAACCCCAACGTTACAGGTGACAGGTCCAAAATAAAGCTACAAATGGCCGTTCGTGGCGTAGTTTGTTAAGCCGGTGATAGTTCAATGACTGTTCGCACCGTAGTCTGTTAAGCGAGCTTAGACTTGGGCCACTCTTACATTATGGTGTACTGCACTGTCTGAGGCACAAACTGCTCCTCTTCTGGCCTCCCCAATTTGCACCTCAGGAGGTCATAACTTGAGCTAACCTCATTTACTCTTTGTCCACACCTCATCGTCGGTATCGCACTTGGTCTTAGTGAGGTTTCATCCCGCTGGCTCTGGACAGAATGAGTAAGGAACGGAATTTGGTTTTCTCCATTAGCAAATAAACAACTGGACCCATAGTCATCCCACGTAGTGGGAAAATTAGTTGTTAGTGTAACATTGTAGAAAAAAGTATTTTGCGGTTATTTGCATACATAGGGCAGTTCTATCCCCTACATGCCCTCGGGGCATACCGCTATGTTTTGTGTCGAGATCTTTGTACTGAAATAAAAAAAATTCTCAACTTTTACTTTTTTCTTGGTTTTACAAAATATCGGCACAACTTAATTTTTATGTTCTGAGAACATGATACAGCCACCTTAATAGGTGTACATTGTACATAAATTGCCAACATTTTTTATATTGACAGAATATATGAAAATATGTCCTCAGTCCTCTCCGAAAATTTATTTGTGGTGGGGAAAGTTTTCATTTCGTCTTTGTCTTCATTCTTGTGTTATTTGGCATTTTTGTCAATTTTGTCGTCTAGTAAGCCCTTCTTCTCCCTTAAACATCAGCTGATGGCAGCTGGCTTCCATAATTTGAGTCGCCAATAATAGTAGGTACAGGGTTAGTGGTAATACATTTTTAGGTGGAAAACTTTAGTTTTGGGCTAAGCCGTAAAGCTGAAAGCGCACCCTTAGGTACACTGTGCCGTCATGGGAAACCTGCAGAATACAATCACGCAGTGTTTATTCCTCCCGAATAAAGCTCGGCTTACTTTAATGATCATATTAAAACAATTTTTTGTTACAAACATAATAATTATTTTTAGAGGAGTTTTTGGAATTTCAGAACATAAAAAATTTGAGCGGGTAAAGAAAAATAATTGTGCAGTGAAAAGGAGAAATTAATGAGTAATAAAATGTTTGTTAAATAGTGTTTATATTTTTGTAACAAATTTGTTGATGTTTCATCTCATATTCTCGTTGCGCGATGTTAAAATGTCACAGCTAGGAATGTGGGAACAAGTATGACATCACAGAAATCGTAGAAATATATATGTTCAATATGTAGTGTGGCTTTACTACTGGAGATATATTCTTAAAAGCGGATGGGTTCGAATGTAGACACCAGAGTACCTACATCCCCTGAAATTTCGTGCACATGCCAAAATTAATGACTATCTACCCTACGCCACGTAGGGTATTGAATCATGTTAGGTATTTACTAGTGTTTTTGTTGATATAATCACAATTAGGTTGTGTTGTGGTAAGTCGGGTGGTGAGCAGATTTTTTATATTAATATTTTGGTTGGTATATTATCCTACAAAAAAGCCGCACACAAACTCCACAAAACTTACCTATAACTATAATAATAACTCAACAATAAAATTCTTTGCAAAAGCTTTTAAGATTCTTGCACCGAGTTATTCGACCTCGATATGCCTGGAGCGTCTAAAAGAGAATAAAGAGTCAGAAATATTCCCCCCATTTACATAATATTTAGGAATATAATCACAATTAAAAATAATAAATATGACATGGCCGAACACTCTCCATTCCATTTTGTTTCTTATTTGCATGTGAAACAAGTTTTTGTTGTTGAATTCGCGACGATGGCGTCCGTTTATTCAAAATCATTTGTAAATTATAATGAATGAATACAAGTAAAGTTTGGCCATTTGTTGGTTTTTATTATTCCCCCGAGAAAATAATCAAAAATGTGAACTTTCTTTAAATTTGCGTTTTCAACGAGCCACTTTTCAGAAAGAAGTGCAGTAAGAACAAACTTTTCTTTTTTGGAGTTGTGTTAATGAATTATGTCTGTGTTTGTGACTAAGCTAAAACAAAGTTTAAAATACCAAAGTAGTAGAAATAGGAGCTCCTCTTAAAAAATATAAAGTTCCGAAGAACCTCAGTCGGAAAATCGAGCCGAAATCTTGATCCTGCATTGATCCGCCTATATAACTTCTTTAAAATATTCATTGCAAATTCCACTGTTTGGAATTTTGTTGGCGGCGACAAAGAACAGCAAAATATCAATGCGTGCGCCATCTGTTAATCAGACATTGAAACACTGACCAGTGCTATCTGTTGGTAAGAAGTCAAACTATTAGAAATAGAAATCTGTGAAACGCTGTCGCCATCTATTGGTGCTATATTTAATTTCAGGAAACAAGAAACCTGTAACACTGCCGTCTAGAGCACTGTAATACAGGTATTTTGTATCCAGGCGCCATCTATGAATTTAAAGTTAAATTTCAAAGGACGCTTACAGCGCCATTTTGATTTCTAGTTCTAGGAAATATCTCTGATTTTAACACAAAAAGTGACATTTTTACGGTTTTTCAGTCCTTTTAATTATTGCACAATAACATAATATTATTAAAATTCCAATTGTAATTTATTAGGAACAAGTGTTGAGATGTTAAAACAACTCAAGAACAAAGAAATATCAGTGAAAAATATGCTCCATATCACAGTTTGTCCAGAAATTGCTGTGGAGATACAAGTAGGTGTTTTAAATTAATTATTTTTTATTTTAATTAGTACCTTTCTCTTTTTGATTGTAGGTTTCAGATGTTAACAAATTCTTCTAAAGTAATAAAAATCGCTCACAACTGGGTTAAAGTTGCTTTGAAATGAGCGTTGCTAAGGAAAAAAGCTTATGTAAACAAGAAGTTTCTAACCTCTAATGCTGGATATTCTTTAAATTAAAACGAATTTTAGTCCAATACTGAGTGAGTATATTATAAAATTAAATATCACAATACATTTTGACTAAACTAGTCCTATTTCATAACAGAAATAACTAAAATTTGCACTTTGACAAGTGAAATATTCAGGATATCCTTTCGGATAACCTTCATAATAATTTGAACAATTTTCTGCTATTTGTATTGGTATTCTACCCCATTTGACTTGCCATAAAATATCCAACTTGCTGTGTAGTAAATAAAATAATAAAATGTAAATTTTGCTTGTCATTTTTAAGATGCACTTAAGAATATGGGTGGAATAAGTCATGACGTTTATAAAAAAGTCAAAATGGTCTGACTTTTTGAGTTAATTCTATATAAAAAAAAATAACTTTGAATATTATCGATAAAAATCTACGAATGGTATTTATTTCGGAGTATGCCACCAGTTTAATATGAGTACCTACATGTTGTTTTTCAGGATTTGTATTTAATTTTTAACCAATTATTTTATTCTAACAATATAATAATAATTAATAAGTTAAGAAAACTAAAGTTATCTATCTGAAAAGATATTATTAAAAATAAATAAAAAATATCTTTGCTTCTTATTTAAATATCTCAATCTTTGTAATTAGGATGAAAAACAAAAAATAATTCTCAAAAAAGCCTGAAAAACCTTTTTTCCTATAGTACAAAGCCTAAAACTAAAAAAGGCATAAACTAGTCTATTCCGCAAATCGGAATGCACTAGTCCAAAGGATAAAAAAAAAATTGGTAATTATTTAGATTAACGTAAACAGCGAATTTTTTCATGTATTTTTGCACAGACCCTAATTTTGGGTCGTAGAACACAAATCCGAAGTCAGTTTTTGGCGGTCTCGTAAAAAAAATTTTTTTTTGCTCCCCCAACCTGGGCAAAAAGGTGGTCAGGTTTGCTCAGTTTTGATTGATATATATGTATGTATATGTATCTATATCAATCAAAACTGAGCAAACCTGACCACCTTTTTGCTCAGCCAACAAATTTAAAGAAATTCATTGAAAAACTAAGTAACCTAAAAGTTTAAAAAAATTTTTTACGAGACCGCCAAAAACTAACTTCGGATTCGTGTTCTACGACCCAAAATTAGGGTCTGTGCAAAATTGCATGAAAAAGTTCGCTGTTTACGTTAATCTAAATAATTACCAAAAAGGTTAGTCCTGCAGAAGAAGCTACTGATGTCAGATGTCATGAGTTTGTTTTATGTTACTTTGCGCTGTAGGGTCTATATCAACTAATGAAAATTCCGAAATCCACCACTCAATATGTGTCATGTTTGAGATAACAGAATCTTGCACCATAGCTTCGCTATAAGGGGATAATTTTTCATTGAATCATAGCAACACTAGTAAAAGATTTGGAAATTCTGTGGCAGTGCATTTTAAAGCCTGTTGTTTTTCTTCTTCAGTTAAGGTTACATTAAATTTTCTCTTTGTTGGACTCGGTATGTGGGCAATAAAGGGGTATGGAGTTACTTTTGGTGTGCCGACATAATATAACCTTCAGCTCTAATCAGGACTCTTTTTTGTGACTGTTTACAAATTTTACCAGGCAGGCGATTTCAAAGTGTTAGATGCCTGTAATGTAAATATGGATGGATCAAAAGTAATTCTCAATATTTGCTAAATCCATCGGCGTAGCCTTATTTTACAAAAACTAACTGGTAAGCCTTGTATAATGTAGAAAAGAAATATATTTTCAAAAAAAAAAATTAATAGAAAATATAACATTATTTATTTTAACTAAAAAATATGAATTAATTCAGTGACGTTTTTTAAAAATTCATTTGATTTAATTCATTGAATTAAATCAGGTGAATTAATTGATGCCAACCCTGTTTAAGAATATAGTTCTAAGCTTTCTGGGTCTATTCATACACTGCTACAATGCATACACTAATATTGTTGGGCTATATCATTATAATCTACAATCTACACTAAACAATCAAGTCAATGTCTTCTTCCGGGGCGGGCTCTGGTTTTTCTTTCCGACTGTCAGACAAAACATACCTCCTTTTGACCTGACTTTGAATACATCTACATTCGTTGTGGTCAAATATGTAATTAGTGGAGCAGGGGGAAACCTCACGGCATTGACATGCACAAACGTCTGGATTCCAGAGCTTTTTATTACTGTTTTTATAGCATTTCTGTTCCTCATCAGTATTTTTACAAACACAGCGACACTCGGTCTCCCTGTAGTCTTGGTATCTATTGCAGTCCTAAAAAAAAGAGTATAGTGATGCTATGCAGGTGTACAATCAAAGCAACTATACCTTTTCCTTTATTTTACAAGCACATTTGCATTTTGTATGTTTTTCAACCAATACTGGCTCTTTTCCTACATACTTTAGCTTTTTGCCTCCTGTATATTCAGTTTTCATTACCTGCAAAGAGAGAACAATAGAGCTTGAGACACATAAGATAAGTTTGAATGCCTGTGTGAATATATTCCTATGTTTTTAAGGCATTTTCTCACTATATTACCGAAAGAGTGACAGTTTCTGTTTGTACTGGCTGACAAGATAAAAGATCGTGGGAACAACAGCCTCCACATCGTTCTACTCTGGTGCACTCGGGAACATAGAAAACATTTGGGTCCTTTGATTTTGCAATTTTAACTGTTGTCAGTTCTGGCATGCATTTGGCAGGACGCGCTATTGGTGCTGAATCTAAAGAAAAAACATGAAAGGATTTCAAAACTTCTTTTTTTTTACTTGTAATATACTTACTTCTTTCAGTTCCATTAGCTGCATTTGCTTCCCCAAATCTATCTACAAATAAAGAATGATTATTATTAAATTGAATTTTGTTGTACCATCATGAGAAAATTGAATGTCAGTCGCCTATAACTGGATCGAGCTGAACCGGCAACATCTCTTGAATATGTACGGAGCCGACGCGATGTCGGACCAAAAAGATAAACAGCGCATCCGACGTCGGGACGCCGGGCTCAAACGTCAAGCGACGTTGCCGGTTTAGCAACTGACATTTAATTTCCACATGACCGCAATATGCATGCTTTTTAAAATATTTTATTTATTAAAATTTGTCAGGCATGGACAGTCAAAAATTATCAGAAGATAACATTCCAGAGGCCCAAGTTCTACTAGATTTTTACATAGATCTGATTGAAAGCTCAAAGAATCTTCTTAAATACTATTTGTCTGAAGACATAGTACTTGATTGGTTTGGGCAGACTGTCAAAGGTCAGAAAAATGTAGCGGCCTTTATTAAGACCAAAGTCCTTCCTGTAAGGCATTTTTTTAAAGAAGCCAAATCTGTCAGTAAGATTGGGTTTAGAGATACACATCAGATCAGAACACAAAAGTAAGTAAAATATTACTTCGTGCTTTCTTGTACAGTGTTTATTAATAAAAATCAGCTAATATAATAATATCTCTCTTTAACAGACCAACAAGAAGAATTCTACGTTCAGCATTTTTAAGTCCTCCTCGCCCGACGCTATTAAACACTCCCAAAAAACAACCCCAGGCCTCTACAAGTGCCAGACGTCAAATTATTCGACCCGATCTCGACGTCTGTCAAACAAATAACAATAACAATAAATCTCCTACGGGTGCAAGCAAAGACTTACCAGAATCTCCGCGGAAACGTCAAAAAGTGTCGTCCGCTGACATTGACGTTTTGGAAGGCGAAAATGACATTCCGCACGTCGACGTCAAATATTTGACGGCCGAAGGACACGTAGAGTTTCACCGGCCGAGTTTAAAGAAGTTACAGAGTGAGACCAAATGGCGAAGGCCGTGTAAAGTGCACATAGCGTATGAAAGTGGTAAAGATGTGAAAGACAGTAGTTTTTATTTGATTATTTACGAAGGTAACGTGAAATGTAGGAGGAATTTGATGAAAGATTTTGAGGCCGAAGAGCCTGAAGATTAAGTCATTTTTTAACCTGTTTTTTTTATATATAGCTGTAGCTGTGGTAAAAATATAGTTTAAAGGCCTGAAGTTACGGTTACAATTTGGTTTGTTTTACACCTTAAATGAAGAAGCTGTTTCGTGATGAATGATTTTTTATTTTGGGCAAAAAAATTAGGTGAATTTTTTTTTTGATATTTCACAAAATTTACGTCATTCTTCACTGTCTTAACATTTTTATTTTTGCCATTTCAAAATGCTGAAAGAGTCTTGTAACTTTCTACTTTAGCCTTTAATACTGTATAAAATGTTTTTTTAACTCGTTATTGCTATTTTTTTGTATAAAACCAGTGCCTAGAATTTTTTACCAATTCTACATTTTTTTGATAATTCTGGTATTTTTTTGATCGTTTTAATTGATTTTTATTGTGCAATTTGGACTACTTTTTATTACCAAAAAGTACCTGTCTGATTAAGAGAGCAGGAGTCGATTTTTTTAACGAGTCTCTTTCAAATTTGCGACAAAATCTCAAAAAAAATAAGTTTTGTTACCTGGTGCTTTAAAAATAAAGCATTATGGGACATACGGTATTGCTCGATTTTGTTCCGTTCATAGAAAAAAATATAAGGCGTATTTCGCATATAAAATCCTATAACATGACTGAGACAACGCGAGCGACTGAGTGGATGACTAACGTCAAAATCTTTTAAGGAAGACAGCTCCTTACTACCTTTGCCAAGCGGCTGTCTCCCTCGCTCTCGAGTATGCACGCGAAACGAAACGATAGCGCGATGCGACTTCCCCTTCTTCGTATGCCCGCTTGCGTTGTCGTAGTCACACATGGCGTTTTACATACGTGTATATCCTATGCACGGATAGAAACATAGCAAATCTGTATATGACCTTGTTTGTTTTAAAATTACACCCTTAAATATCTAGTAGATATTTAATACTTTGAGGAAATAGTACAAATAATAAAATAGTTCAAAAAATAAGACTATAAAAATTTCGACATCCTGCTTCATAGTCAAAAAATTCCTGTTCCGTACTACAACCAAAAGTTTCTTTTAAAAGTAATTTTAGATTTGCTATACAGTCAAAAAAAATTTTTGCTCACCTACTTGACTTGAGCAGAATTTTTTTTTAATTTTACGGCACTTTAGTTTTAGAGTGGTAGTTACTAGTAAGGCGCGCCATCTTTCGGTTCACTTCCATTATAGTGCTGTCGGGTATCAGGTATCTAGGCAGATCAAACGAACGAAAACAGATCAACGCAAAGCGCAGTACATATTGTTCGGGAACGAACATAAATTATTTTATGTCATAAATAGTTTATTTCGCTCGTGACTGTTTACTTGACGGGCGCCGGCGAAAAGGAAGGGGTTGGTGCGATGCGAGGCGAGAAAAAAAACTGGCGTTCTTCACAGATTTGACAGACGGCGTTTTGTAGTTTAGATGATTATCTGTCTGGGAAAAATAAACAAAGTGCCCCTCCTATTGTAAATGCCTTAAGACACACGTAAATTTGACTGTTGGAATTTGATTACCTTGATTTTTTTTTAAATAGAATAAAAAATTATTTTAATCACACATTTGGCTGTTTATAAAATCGACGGCTATGGAATGTAACCGAGCTGGCACGCCTTAAATATTAGTGTTAGGAATTTATTTTTATATTTACCTTTTGATAGCGTTTTTAAAACTTTAAATTTCTTAAAAATCTTTATAATTAAATTATAAACTCGTGTGCCAATAAATTAAAAAAGGACCAACTGATCTTACAATAGGTCCGAAATTGTGATAGTTTCAAAAATAACCAACAATTGTGCGCCTGCAAAATAGAGGGTAAAGTTACCCTTCGACCCACTGACTATTAATTTTGTATATATAAATAGATGTTTGTTTTGTTCTTTTAGTTATATCGGTTATTATTGTGTTTTTCCAATTGATTAATATGAAATCTTGTAAAAAAAAACATTAAGGGAGCATTTGGGTTTTATTACATTTTCGTAATTATTTTGGAAAACAGTAGATATTTTCTCTGCATACCTACGTATTATAAAACAATACATCACAAAACACTACATAATAATAATATTCGAAAATTGGCAAAAATATTTGCCGCCGAAATTCACAAAAAAAATTACGAAAAATACCTCTTAAAATTTTTAAAAAATTACTAACTTGCTGCCCTGTTAAGTTGTTATTATAAAATGTATAATATTTTTGTAATAAAAAAAAATTTAATAAAAGTAGTACTTACTGGCAACAAGTGGGTTTTCTGGAGTGTCTGGTATATCTTCTATATAGTTTAGAAGCAAGTCCGATACTATGTAGTCGTTTACGGATTTTGCAAAATCCAGCGGAATCTACAAAAGTTTTTATATCAAATAACGTTACTACGATGATTAAGTGATTTTAGCGTTGAAGACCAGTATCATGTCTTTAAGTTTCTTACGCCAGTGTCGTAGGCAAGACGTTTTAAGGTTTTCCAAAAGTGTAAAGCGCCCAAACCTAAACAACCCTTTGACAGGAGCGTACTGAAAGCATATGTCGCGAGTGGGGGGTAATTGCGAAAATTCACTTTAGATTGGAAGATACCATGGATTTATTAAGAATGGATACGGGATGATTTAACATTCTTTGAAGCCAAAACAAACCATTCTAAACGACAATGTAAACACAATTTGTAAACATTGGCCACATCTTATTTTACCTTGTATTTTTGTACAAAAAATACGTTAGAAGCATCACAAGATTTACTAAAAGTAATAAAAGCCCTAAAATATTTTATTTTTCTGCTAAATAATAATAAATTTAAGTTAAAAAGGTTTTATTATTTATAGGTTATGTTATTTCTAAAGGTGTTTATTTAAAGTCGCTCCGAGCCATTTATAAATCTATAAGTCGCACTTTTTCTTTTCTAGTTCATTAGACAAAGACGTACGTGTAACCGAGTGTTCAGACCGAGGTTCAGCCGTTTTCCTAAGCAACCAGCAAAGACAGCAACACTTCTGAGCTGCAACACTCCAATGCTATTTTATCTCTTTCTACTACCATTCTTGATTCAATTACGTAGTAATTCGTAGTTCGTAAACTCTTCTCATAGGAGAACTGTTTTCATCACAAACAACAAATATAAGGCTTCACGTTCGATACGCTCACAGTATACGGACATCGAATCCTTTCTTAATAAATCCATGGAAGATACAGTTGATTAAATAAAAAAATTTTAAAGAGAGGGTCATAAAAATTTAAATTTTCTACCTTAATTCAGTGAGTACGTTTATCTCACTAAAAACCGATCCGATCGTAGCGATCCGATCGATATATATCCCTGTTTTTCTCGTAAAAGCGACAATCGGATGGAGGAATCCTCTCTTTTTGATCCTATGGAAATAAAAAGAGATAGATGCTGTTGGATAAAGAAACAAATATTCTTCTTTCCCATGAACTTATGGTATCAAACAAGCAGAGGGGTGAGGGGAAATGGAGTTGGGTGTTAAAAATCGTAAAAGAAGAGAGATATGAGGCGTTAACCTCAAAATTCGCTGTCTATTCTATGCTGTTCGACTACCCTGAATTTGTCTTTAAAAAAATAAGAAAATAACCAAAAAAAGTTAGGTTAGTGTTAGCATTAGGAATGACAGATGACACGACCTTTGTTTGATCCCGTTTCTATCGCTAAAATAAGAATACTCCGATCCGGATTACTCGATTCAAACCGCTATGAGAAGAGAATTGAATTGAACGTGTCCATCGGATAGAACTTGTAGGCGGTAGCGTTTTTCTCGTCATTTTCAAGTGGATCGACGTTTTATCGGATGGGTTCCATCCGCTCCAAATGCACGTGATAAACGTACTCAGTTTTTATTAATTTCTAGACAGAATTCTTAATGAAACCTTAATAAGTTATGTATTTTTGGAATTCCCAGAAAATTTGCCATCAAATAAAGCAATATTCACCGCAAATTTCTTTATATTAGAAGATATAGTTTATTAAATAAAAAATTTTGAAAAGAGTCACAAAAATTTAATTTTTTACCTTAATTCGGCTTTTATGAATTTCTGGAATCTTAAACGAAACCTTCATAAGTTATACATTTTCGAAATCTCCAGAAAATTTGCAATTGGATATTAAATAGAATTTCTTTTTGAAACGGCCATAAAAATTTAACTTTTACTTTAATTCAGTTTTTATAAATTCCTGCAGTGGCGGCTGGTGAAATTTCAAAGTTGTATATCTCTGTTCCTACTTACAGGACCCGTCCCAAATTTATGGGTTTTAATAGTGAGCCCACTGGGAATGTTTTGGTAAACAAAAAACATTTTGTAATTTGCGAAAAAAAGTTGAATTTTGGGTGTGCCCCTCCTAAGAAAACAATGAACACGTCGAGGTATTTTATTTATTATTTTTTCTAAACAAATTTTACATCATTCTGTCGACAGTTTTTAAATTTTAAGAGAAAAAAATGTGTTATTAGAAAGTTATAGTCATTTGATTTTTTTGAAATTATATTTTAGGCTTAAAAAAATTCAAATGACTATAACTTTCTATTAATACATTTTTTCCCTCAAAATTTAAAAACTGTCGAAAAAATGATGTAAAATTTGTGTAAAAAAATAATAAATAAAATACCTAGACGTGTTCATTTTTTTCTTAGGAGGGGCACACCACAAATTCAACTTTTTTTCGCAAATTACAAAATGTTTTTTTCTTTACCAACAAAACATTCCCAGTGGGCTCACTATTAAAACCCCTAAATTTGGTACGGGTCCTGCAAGTAGGAACAGAGATATACAACTTCGAAATTTCACCAGCCGCCACTGAATTCCTGGACAGAATGTTAAATGAAGCCTTAATAAGTTATATATTTTCGAAATCTCCAGAAAATATTCTATCGGATAAAGCAATATTCCCGGGAATTCACTTTAGACTGGAAGATGCAGTTGATTATATTAAAAAAATTGAAAAGAGGGTCATAAAAATTTAATTTTTACCTTAATTCAGTTTTTATAAATTCCTGGATAGAATTATTATTCGTTTCCATGGAAATTCGTTATTTTCTACTTGAGTCAGTTGACAATTTTGACGTTTATTGCTAGGTCCCATAATTTGACCCCCTATAAAGGAAAAAGTGATGGCGAATGCACCTACGAGTTTAGATAATATGAAAGTCGAAACTGCTTTACTTGCTTATTAGTGACACCTGAAATGTTTTTTTATCTTCTTACAACCCACGAGGGCAGCAAGCCTAAGTACTAAGGTACCGTGGGTTGTATATCGCACAACCGACTCGCACACTCAGTGCTGGAAACATTCCTAAGGATTTCACCAGCCCTTTAAGAGAGTATGTGGGGTGGAACCTGGGTCGAGGAGGAATTCCTCTACCACCTTCCTAAACTGTTACAGCGGGTGCGATATTCATTTAGAAAAAGAGTAAGAAAGTGCTTGGAAGTTGAAGGGGGACATTTCGAACAACTTCTCAAGCATGTCGGGCGATAAATAAGTTGAAATTAAATAGTAAATAATTTTTTAAATTTTATAACCTAATAAATCGTAATTTCGTAACCTAAAGAGCAAATCAAAAAAAAAAAAAGTTCGGGCACATACGTAGTTTTTAACGTTGATTCGAATTTTATAAACAAAAGTACATTATTCATTTTAAAATTCCAAAAAGAGAGAAGGGGAAATGACAAAAATAAGTCCCCCCATCTCCCTAATCCCATAAAAATATCTTAAACCGTTTTCGAGATATCGTTTTGCAACACTTTAAGACACATCCTGTATAATGCCTTTTCGAAAAATTAGTTGCTCCTGTTGTCAATATTTTATTATTTCGAAAATCTACAGACAGGGATACCTACCTATAGAAAAGAAATTCAATTTTATAAACTGCTTCAAAAAAACTTACCCCTGTAGAATTAGGCGAATCATAATCAAATTCATCTTCGTCTTGAATCGTCGTTGTACCCGTACCGTGATAATGGTTGTGATTAAAATCCGGAGCCCCACTGTGGTAATGGTAGTAGTTGTTATGGTGATGGTGGTGATGATTATGGCTTTCAGGGCCTGGTGGCTTAGTTATGGAGAAATCATTAGGGTAGGCTAGTTCCCTACAGACAAAAAGAAATTGCGCCAGGTAGTAATTTCTCCGAAGTAACAGAGGAACACTTTCGACCAGATTCCCATTGCTGAGACCGGTCTAACTTGAAAATCAAAGGTTTCAAATAAGTGTAAAACAACTAAATTTTTTACTGTGAAGTTAAGTTAGTTAAAAGAAATGGGCAATTTAAATAGGTAAAAGGTAAAGTAAGTAATTTTAATTTATTTTTTGTTATCTAGGTTAATCAACCTACACACCCGATACTGTGGTCTAATGTCCTTCCACCCCGGGAGCTACAGCTTAACGTGGACTCCGAACAGCGGTCCTTAGTAACACAACAACCTAAGTCTATTTTACACAATAATAGGACTATAGCAGCACGTTGCCAGATCAAAGTCATTTAGAAACCAAGCAACAAAATTATTTCAGTGCCAACCCGTACGCCCGCCCCTAGCAAATCTTAACCTTTTTAATGCTAAACTAAGTACCATTTTAAGTACTTCTTACAATCCAAATCTCATTCAAATTGCTATAGTTGATTTCGAGATATTTTGAAAAAAGCGGAAAAATAAACACCCTGTATCTCAGCAACGAAGCAAGAGCGGACATATTATTTTCGAGAATGGAGGCGGGATGCGAATTCGGTTTGCCAAAATCATTTTACTTTTTCTTTTGGGGGGGGGAGCAGTTGCCTCCTGCCTCTCGGTGGGTAAGCCCTTCAGTACCAGTACTAATTCTTTCAAGCTTTTTTTGTGACTCGAGTTTTCTAAACTAAATGAAATATTTTAAGTTCAAACGCATTTTTGCTACAAGTACTAACAGATCTATAGTTATACTTACTATCATGAGTGAAGTACTTCTATTTAAAAATCTTGGGGGACAGCTCTGGAACTCTGAAGTGTACAGGGATGTAAAATTATAATTATTAAGTAAAAATGGGTCCTAATCAATAACACATTGTCAAGTCGAGATATTAGGGAAATTTTCAAGAGACTCACTGTCAAATCCGTATACAAAGGGGGGGTTAATAGGGAATTAACCGCCCCCCTCCCAAGCCCCGCCTTCAAACAAGGTCAAAAAAAGTTGATATTGGCAACTGCCCAGTTTATACCTACTACTTTTTCATAATACGTAGTGAGATTTTTTAGTAGAAATTTGATTTCAGGTCGAACGGATTATAAATATTTATATTTTATTCTAATTTTATTAAGCTATTTTTCATAAAAGTAATAGATAATTATTAAAAAAGGACAAATTTTATTATAAAATTTGCAATCTTGCTTCTCATTATAATTTATATTTCTTTAAAAAACCAAATCTTATAAGCTTCAGTTTTGCATAAGAAATAAATAGGAACAAATTGTAGATATTTCTAATTTTAAAGGTTAAAAGATTTGTTTATTTAAATCCTTTTTTACTTAATAAAGAGCAGTAATTTGTAATAATGTAAAAAAATAGTAAGACTGGAACCTAATTATTGTTTTTATTTTCAGATTTTTATTATACAAGGTGTCCGAAAAGACTTAGTATGGGCAAATCCGGCAAATATCTTTGCTACTAGTAAAGAGAGACACCAAATTTTGGGTTTATCTTGTGGGTTAATAAATCTACTTTTTTATGTAATTTAACTTTTTCAGACCCCTTGGGGGGTGACAATAGGGAGTTGTGGACAAAAGTTTTAAATGCAACCCTATGCCGTGTGGTATCTCATTTTAAAGGCCTTCAAAAAAGAAACATTTAACCGCAAACCCGAGGCCCGTATCTTAATTTGTTTTTAAATGGCAAGCCTTCAAAAATTAAAAATCGTAAAAAAATTAAAAATTTAAATACCTTAATTTCTCTTATTACTTTAAGTTGTTGAAAATGGCAATCATAAACTTCTTGGCAGTAATAGAGTCGATTTTGGAACTCCATCAAGAAGGAACACCTGTCATTCTCGAAAATGTAATAACTGAGCTCCAAAATCGACTTTATTACTGCCAAGAAGTTCATGGTGGTCATTTTGAACAACTTTTGAGGTAATTAGAGAAATAAAACTATTTAATTTTTTTCTTCAAGATTTTTTTATTTTTAAGGCCTCAGGTTTGCGGTAAAATATTTCTTTTTTGAAGACCTTTGAAATGGGGTACCACAAGGTATAGGGTTGCATTTAAAAAATTTCACTTCAACTTCCTAGCGATACCCCTCAAGAGGTTTAAAAAGTTAGAGTATATTTATTAACCAATAAGATACACCTAAGATTTGGTGTCTCTATCTTTACTAATAGCAAAGCTATTTGGGCATACTCCACTTTTCGGACACCCTGTACCTATATTACTTTTTATCTGGATTTTCAAATGATTCAAAAATGTTCTTAAAAAGAGTAGAAATAAGAAATGTTAACAAATAGTAGATATAAAAAAAATTAAGAAAATTTGTCCTATTATTGGCAACTTTGTTACAAAACGAACGACAAAAAATCTTACCCTCTATCCTCGTCCGGCTTCTGGTATCCCGAATAATACACCCCCCTACGTTGTACTTTCTTCACCTCATCTCCATCTTCACTTTTTACCAAAACTATCGCAGCAAACACAACGAAAAATAACACCTTCATTTTTATTGACTTTACCTAAAACCTATTTGCTAAAATCACACTTAGCTTGTCAACAAACACCTGCTTTAAAAGTGTTTATGTTAATTACTAAAAAAAATTATTTCACGTCGAAGCTGTTTAACCTGAAGTGTGAGGCAAGCTTGGTACTACCTTGCAAGGTCTGCGCTCAAATGTATACTGATTGTATTTTTAATGTTTCAAGTTTACAAAGCGGTACCTACTATACAATGCGGTACTATAAATCAAAGTCATTTTTTTAAGGACATAAGAAGTATAGTTACGGATCTATTAAATACCTGTACTCACTGCGTCTAAGTTATTAAAGTCTAGCACTATATTGTGCAGGATTGCCGAAAAACAAAGATTCACTAATTTGCTTAGTTTGTTTTATTTGTATTTATTATGAGATTTTATTTTTGATTTCCGTTCTAGCACCTGTCTAGGTGGTATGTAAGGGTAAAAGACCCATTGCCAGGCCAGAATACAAATGGAGGAGGCAATAGGGATAATCATCCTTCTTCCTCCCAAGCTCCAACTGGAAAAAGTCGACCTTTTTGGAACCATTTAGAAAAGCGGCTGCGCGAGTCTCCCCCGACAATACTCCAAAATAATAATAAACTGTAATGAACAATATTTATTTATTTTAAATATCTATACCGATTTTTCAATTAAATATTCTAAATATTTGTACGGATTTTAAATTTATTTCAAAAACAATACAGAGGTTTTGCACTTATCCGCTAGTTGGAGTTTCTTTCGATCCCGCCTTTGCATCGACGGCGACGCTACAATTAGGAAGTTTTAATTTTTTTCATTTTCTCCTAATAAATAGTCCTAAAAATCTAAAAAGCATATGTATTTTCTGTTTTTAATTATCTCTAGAAATAAAAAAGTTATGGGCCTTCAAAGTTTGAGGCTCGATGTACTCGAGGACGTACAAACACACAACCCCGTCAACAAATCTGTATGTGGCTGGTCAACAGCGGCAACAGCTAACCCGGCGAGAGGTGTGTGTAGTGACGTCACCGGCCGATAAAAGCCGCGCGGAAAGAAGTTGAATAAGTTCGTCAATTTTGAAGATATCGAGATGATTTTTTTTTGTTTGACAAGTTAAATGAAAGACTATTAAATGATGTTGAAGTTACTCGATATTTCTGACATAGGAAACTTCCTTATTATTATTGTTTGAGCCACAGAATTCAACTTCGTTGACGTTCGCGGTTTGTTCGGGTTGATTCGATACGTCATAAACGGGATTTTAGCAAGCGAAAAGGCTCTCGGATGGTGAACCCAGCCCAGGAGCCCATTGTTTTATTCCGAGGTGTTGTGGGCGATTTGTGCTTATATTCGTTTCGGGACATTTTTCAAGACTTTCGTTGGCTTAACAAATTCAGATCAAATTTTGAAACTGATTTGCACCTTTCTCGATCGGATAAAACAGCAAATATATATAAATATATATATATATATATATATATATATATATATATATATATATATATATATATATATATATATATATATATATATATGTATATATACTATCTTACGGTGGTACGGAACCCTCTATGCGCGAGTGCATGGAACTCGCACTCGACCGTTTTCTTTTTATTTCACACAATTGCGGCATAGCCCATGAATTAAATTATTTTTGTCAAATACCGTATACGTACGTATTTATTTTCGGCTTCGACTCCTCTGGTATCAAACCAACAGTGCTTGTCTTAATGATGAGTTTATAATTAATTTTGTGCTATAAGAATGTGACAATTACATATATAAATAACAAACTTGGGACTTTTTAAAATAACTAATTCAAATAATTGAAATTGTTATGAAACTAATTGGATTGTTTAATAAACTGATATACTGCCTTGGTATTTCCCAGATTACAGTGCTTTTTAATGTTATGCTAATGCTTCGGCTTTAGTTTAAAAGTGTCCTTTTATGAGCAATATATAGGGTTTTGCGGTTGCGTTTTAAGCACATCGTGAAAGGGTAAATGAATGCAAATACTAAGAAAGGGACATGTGCCAAATACCATTTTCCATTTTGGTATTTTGTTTCTTTTTTTTATAAATATTCATTAGAAAATTTAAAGTTAGGTGTACTTTTACATTTCAAAGTATAATAATCAATTTGTTGATTGGTATTAATTCAATATTAAACCTTAAGAGGATTATTTAGCGATCATTAAGCACATTTGTTCAATTTGAACGTGGCAACGCTGCATTTCAAGCTTAATATTATTGACTCGTAGCTATGTACGTCATGGCTCGTAGCTAACAAACTCCAACTCGCAGCGTTGCCAGAACTACCGCTAAAGCGGCATTTCTACCGCTTTAGAGAGTCATCTACTAGTGTTGTAAGGATACGTATCCAAAAATCCGTTGGATCCGAATATTAAAAGAATCCGGATTATCCGGAACCGGCCGAGAACTTGAATACGGATTCGGAATCAAAATAAATTCGCATCGGGTGGTTACTAATGCAAAGTGCAAAGAGAAAACGGAATCGGAATCGAGTGTAAGCGAACAACACGGTCTGCGATTTGGCATATTTGATATTGTGCTTTCTCTTTCTAATGACATTTCCTATTTCCTAACAAAAGATGGCATAGTTATCGGGGTAACGGGTATCATATGAGATGAGACCCAATGGTTAAACTAGTCCCGCCTCACCCGAACCGAATTCAAACGAGAACGGCGCGACGCGGTGCCTTCTTATCCCTAAACTTCGACTTCGACTGGTATGATACCGATACCGCATCGACCTACCTAGCCGTGTATCCGGATAGAAAATGTTTTAGTCTGTTGCATGCATACGTATACATGATCTGTAACCGCTTTCGCGCGGGCCAAGAAATGGATTCGTATTCGGATAATGGATACGGATATTAGCTGATTCCGATTCCGTATGATTCGGATATCTAATGAATACGGATATTTACAACACTATCATCTACCGTTCTCCAGTTTTAGGTCTGTAAAATACCGCTTTTTCGTTTGTGCTCAAATTTGCTAGCGCGATCTCTCGGTGTTAATGTTGAGAGAGATTTTTCAACTATAAATTTGTTTAAAACTAATCAATGAAACCTTTAAGTACTGATACTATAATGGGAATACTACTCAGCAAGGGGCTTATTACAAGTTCTTGTTTTAATTTTAAGGGAAACAATGAATTAAGACGGCCAATGACCAAAGATATTTACAAAAATTAAAATATTTTAATGTAGGTACCTATAAAATTATTAAATAAATTTAGTGGTTACCAAATTTATTATGACTTTTAAAAAAAATAATATTTCGATATATAATATAAAATAATAGTATTTGTGTTAAAAATATTGTTTATGTTTGTTTGATGTAATATATTAAAATAAGTGGAGTATTATTTTGCAATTACACCTAAGCAAGAAATCGTTTAAGTACTTTCCATATCAATATATATTTTTTTAAAGTATAGTTAGTAAAAGTCTATTTTAATTAATTAAAAAATCCAATGTGAAATATATTTATACATTCGCATTCTCTATTTCTATAAAAGAATCAACTGGAAACAAATCATACTAGATTTGCTTCCAGAGGGAGCTGCGACCAAACCGTTTTCTCAATCTACCTACCGATTTCTACCGCTATTTTGGACCAAGTGCTACCGCTTCTTGAAAAATTCATCTGGCAACACTGCCAACTCGTTCAGTGCTGCCAACAATGGTGCCATATTTGCATTTAAGTTCCATTTAGCAAAGAAAACGACAAAGTTGCTCTGGACCTATGCGCGTCCCTCATCACTTATTTACTCTAGATAGGGAAAATTTGTTAGGATCTTTTTTATGTAGATTTCTATGCTCTACAACTTCTATCTGAAACTTTTGTCCAGATTATTTTTAATTTTCGAACTACAAGCAAAAAGACAACCCCATACGGATCTTTTCCCGCCCTTTTAAAAATGCTCGGCACCAAGTACTACAGGGGTGTCTTTTCATTAAAAAAAACTACTTTTTTCAAAAAAGCAGCAGTCTACCTTAATTTTCTTTTTAATGCTATCGTCTATTGGACAATTAAGGAAATAAAATGCAAAATATAATTTTAATTTCATTAATGAAATATACATATATAATTTTTATGTGTTAACACTGGAAGCTCATTAATTTTTTATAGAAAAAATGTGAGCAAAACAATATTTTAAAAATCAAAATAGCAATAATGCGGCGCGTCACATGTGCACGAACCATTTTACCTCCGGAACCGTCCGCAACATTTTTTTAAATATTTACTTATTTAATCTAAACGGGAAACATAATTTTTGTCATCGTGAGACCAACATACCAGTCACTATTTTATTCATTTGAGGGAAAATACCACAGATAAAGTTACCGTGCACCAAAACTGGCACGCATTATTTTCCCTGGGATGATTTGGCCAATGTGTCTTGACGTTCCTTGGAAATTACCGATGACCGATATCGTATAATGCATATAAATATGTATGTATTGAATTCTCTCTTGTTTACAGTTTACTCACGCTTTTTTATTTCTCACCATTTATTTGTCCTAATGGTATTCATTGCGTCCGATGAGTAATCACTAATAGCATTACTTACATATTTATACATTAATGAAACATTGAATAGGTCCCTTTTAATGGATGCATAATGCTAATTATTTGTAGAATAAATTACCTAGACAAGGTATGTTTATCGAAATACTTTCTAATCTCAAATTTATTTGTCATCTATGTTTTGACTTCGTCATTTCTCTTCTGAAATCTCCAGAAAAATTTACCACCAGATGAAGCAATAGTCGCGGGAATTCGCTTTAGATTAGGAGATACACTCGATTAAATAACAACTTCTTGAAACAAGGGTCATAAAAATTTAAATTTTGTACCTTAATTCGGTTTTTATTAGTTTCTGAACAGAATCTTTAATAAAACCTTAAAAAGTTATATATTTTTGGAATCTGCAGGGTATTTGCTGTGAGACAAAGCCATATTTTCCAGGGATTCAGTTCAGATTATTAAAAAATTTGCTATTGGCAAAGCAATGTTCGCTGGAATTCGCTTTAGATTAGAAGATATAGATAATTAAATGCAATCTTTTTAAGATCAAGGGCACGAAATTTCTTGCATTAATTTGATTATTATTACTTTTCGGACAAAATTTTTAATTAAACCCCAATAAGTTATAGATTTTTGGAATCCTCAGAAAATTTGCTATCAGATAACGCAATATTCGCGAGAATTTGCTTTTAATTAGAAGATAGACCTGATTTGGGGACAAAATCTTTAACGCAATCTTAATATTAATAAGTTATATATTTTTGGAATCTACAGAAAATACAGATAAAGCACTATTCGTGGGAATTTGCTTTAGATTAGAAGATAGATTTGATTAAATAGAAAGTTTTTTAAAGAGAGCGTCGTAAAAATTTACATCTTCTACTCAAATTTAGTTTTCATGACTTTGTGGACAAAATATTTAATGAAACCTTAATAAGTATTTGAATCGTGTTGTTTTTTAAAGGGCGTAAGTCAAGAAAACAAACCTTTTTAGAAACTGGAAAAAACCTTCTAAATATTGTTCACTTGAATAAACTTCAACTTTCAATTATTTACACTATAATATATGTAGATTCTAAAAAGCAGTGAAAACCCCCTTTTAATTGAAATTAATGTAATAACCCAGATACCGCAAGAAAAACAAATAAAAGCGTAATCGGAAAAATGATTCTTTACGTCCTTTTAAAAAATCCCTATTCATTTTTGGAATCTGCATAAGCGCAGATAAAGCAATTTTCGTGGAAATTTGCTTTTGATTGGAACATAGATTTGATTCAATGGAAAGTTTTTTGAAGAGAGCGTCGTAAAAATTTACTCCTTCTACCCTAATTTAGTTTTTATGAATTTGTGGACAAAATCTTTAATAAAAGTTACATATTTTGGAATCTTCAGATAAAGTAATAGAAGATAGACTTAGATTTTCGAAAAGAGAGTCGTAAATATTTACCTTCTCCACCTTAATTTAGTTTTTATGACTTGGTGGACAAAATCTTTAATAAGTTTCATATTTTTGGAATCTTCAGAAAATTTTCTATCGGATAAAGGCTTTATCCGATAGAATATTGCTTTATCATAAAGCAATATTCGCGGATATTCGCTTTATATTAGAAGATACAGTTTATTAAGTAGAATATTTTTGAAAAGAGGGTCATAAAAATTGAATTTTTTACTTTAATTCAGTTTTTATGAATATATTTTTGGAATCTGCAGAAAATTATATAATAATAAAGCAGTATTTGTTAAAAGGTGCCATCAAAGAATTTCCATAATGATACGGTAGGAAATTACCATCATTTAACACGTACAACGTATTATTATTTTTATTTTGCGGTTGGTTACATTGCAATCAAAATTAGTCATGTTTGTTTAAAAATTAGCAAGAAAAGAACACTACATGAATGTAAATGTAAAGTTATTTTGCAAACTCTTGTAACCACTGTGAAACTGTTTGATTTTTGAAGAATTAAATATAAAGTGTTAAGAAGAAGCTACATAATAACCCAAGAAACTTTTTTAATAGCTAAATGAATCTTCCCCGACTATTATAATACCCAATATACAGTTACCTAGATTGGCAGGAGAGCCCAGCAGGACCAACCAATGCAATGTTGTCATTGTCCATCACAATAGCAACCAGCATACAATGAAATAAAATTAAACCGTTGAGGTTGCTATTCCTGCAAAACCACCGGTTATAATATAATTATGGCGTTTTGGTCTTCTTAATACCAATGGTATTAATATTTACAGAAAAGTTTAAATTTTAAGTTAAGTTTTGAATAATTGCAACACTGTCTTCACTTCTGCATCTGTAGTGGTAAAAATAATTATAAAACAGATAAAGAAAAAAGTTGTTTTCTTCTACTAAAGTTATAAATAAACTGTTATGTCAAGCCTTAGAATTCTCGTCGATTATATTAAACAGGATTAAGCTAAGTGGGTTCTTTGCAGGAAATGCAGGCATACATACACCTGCGGAGCGGCGCCGGCGTTTCGACGACGGCGAAGGCAATGACTCATCGATGAAAATTTTGGTATATCATTTTTTATTGATATGCAATATTTTAAATTAAAATTTGCAAACTTAATCATTTTTGAATAAAATAAGAACTAATCTTCTGCGACACAAGAAGAACGTTAACTAAATATTAAAGGAATATCCCATTCCAAGAATAGACTCCCATACACCTGCGTTTTTATATAAAGCTTCACGTTTGATCAATTTTCCGGAAGCCAAAACAGAAAATGACGAGTTGCAATAACAAAAACATTGTCTACAAGTACGCGATGATCTGGTGCACGTGGAAAACGTTTTTTTGGGAAGCATCTTCATAGCGCGTAGTGCCCCAGGTCAAAAAAATACCGTTTGAAGTGTTCTTTTGCGTTAATTGAAGTGATTATAATTAAAGAGTGTTTTTTAAGGTTAGAATAATAAACACGTGGTTTGTTTAACCATTATCTAATTAATAGACTAGAAGGAGAACGACAGGATACAAGGAAGTGTGTATCATTAATTGATTAATTGTGCAATTATGTTCTCAAATTTATTTTATTAAAAACTTAATTGATTATCACCTAATTTTGATTCCGGGTTTGGCTATTTTATTTAGTTTATTGCAAATAATTTGCAGCTAGTTGATTTTCTAAATTAAAGAAAATTCTGGAATAGATATATTTTTCTGCTTTCAGAGTATATTTTCTTGCAGTAGAGCAGACTCTACAATGTATTTTTGTATGCCAAAAAAGGATTTTAAACGTAACTACAATATAAATAATAAAAATAAGTTTGATCGTTGCCAGTAGTTTTGTCGCTTAAACATAACAAACACCTCTGTCGAGTGATAAAATGGCCATTAAGACAGCTGTAAAGTGCAAGAAATAAATATATTTTTGTTTTTGATAATTTGTGGATACCTTCTCCGACGGGGAAGGTTGCACCAGGCCAAAATTTCGTTATGAAACGGCTTTGCAAGCCGTTTCTTTTTGTTTTCATGGTGATTTTCAGTGAAATGAGAGCGGAAGAAGATCTGGAGTTCACCAAGGTCGATGTGGCCAAATTAGCGACGCATGCATATGGAACGGGTGAGTGATTGTTTAGGTTTCTAGGAATTTTTAGACAAAACGTTAGTAGTAGATGCGAAAATCCGCAAATTTACAATATATTTCATTTTTAAACATTTACAGCCAGATTCTCCAACGCTAGTCCGGTCTAATTTGACAACCAAAAGTTTTAAACTGACAAGTGTAAGAATAAGACAACTAAGTTTTATACTATTAACTTATTTCTGAGCTTTTTTGCAAATTTATCAAGCAAAGGACAATAAAATTTTAGTACGTACTTTCAACAATAATAGAACTAAATACATTACAGCAACTCGTTCCAAGATGAAAATCATTTGGAAACCAAGTAAATCGCTGTAATATCACAATAATTCATTAGTTTTTAATGACGACTTATTAACAATGACAGGACAAAAACCTGTCAAAATATAACTGATCAACTATAAGATCTTAATTTAAACCAGTACTAAATCTTAAACTTTCTTAGTGAATCTGAACGGAAATATTTAGCGAAAATTGAATTTTGAACTGTCATAGTTTAGTAAATGGTTAAGAATACATGCGTATCCCTGTAACTACAAAGCTAATCAAATATATATATATATATATATATATATATATATATATATATATATATATATATATATATATATATATATATATATATATATATATATAAAGTTCGCTACATATAGGACATTTTTTCTTATTGATGTTTAAAAAAAAACTCTGTGAGGGTTCGTTTCTGCATGTCCTACAACTAAAAAATATTTAAAAGAAAGTTGACGGTGGTACCGAAAAATTTTGAAATAAGTATAGAAAACTGTTAGTGATAACGAGAACACTACTCATATACTTAAGTCTAATATCATAGGGCTTTGTCCCATTTTGACTCAAAACAGATAACCTAATCTACAACTTTTCAACTAAAACTTTTATGAATCATTTTCGTAAAATCAATTTTTTTTTAAATAATAAATATTTGAAAAAGACGTTTTTCCAGAAAACTTATTTTAGGAATAAATGTTTTTCAAAAAGAATTTGGACAATATTAATTAATCTTTCTAAAGGGTAGTAATACAGTAAAAAAAGACACTCTGTATAATGGTAATTAACATAATAGTAGTAAAGGACTTGTCTTCGTTTCCCCTAATCTGACAAAATCACAATAATTCAAGATTTATTGTTCTTTCGTGAAGTTGCGCAATTTATGTGGGGATCTCCGGTGCAAGGCACCGGAAATTTCATAAAACTTTCTACCCCCCAAACCCGAAGAAATTCCTAAATGAGATGTTTGTGCATTGATTTACGATTTTCTTTGTTTTGTCGACAAAACAATGGGAAAAACCTAAAATGCGTCTTTATTTTATCCAAAGAAAACTGTTTGGTATTTTAATACTGAAACAATTATTATTTTTCTCTACTCTAGAAATGAAATCTAATGATTTAAGTAAGAAAAAAATTTGTCGATTGTTCTTTCTAAGAAAAAATTATCCCAGTGAATATATATGAAACCTAATATATATATATATATATATATATATATATATATATATATATATATATATATATATATATATATATACCTAATCCCAATAAATCTGAAACTATTTTGTTGGTCAGCCTGATTGCATTCCATTTTAAGTAATTTGTACACAAAAGTTCTGAACTTTAAAGTAGCGCAACTTCTTATTAACTGTTTATGAATTATCATTATGAATCCTTATACTGTGATATTGCGCCGATTTCAAAGTTTAGAACTTCGGTGTAGAAGTTACCTAACTTTGAACAAAATTAAGTTACCATTAACCATAGTTATAAATACGTAAAAATATTACTTCATACTTTTAATTTTCATACTTTTTCTTGTGTGAAGTTGGTTCATCTTTTTGAAGAAAAATCTTTCTTTACTTTTAGTCCAACTATTCTCCGTCCCCCCTCATCTTCCCCTCTTTAAAATTGTAATGGCCATATTATATCGGATTTTTAGACCTCAGTAATCCCAAAAATGACATTATGTACATAGTTTTTTCATCCGCTCAGGTTGGGTCCACTTGCAGTGGTATTTTTGCCCATTGGCACAATACAATATTTATAAGGTATTTTTTTAATGGATTTCATTGTTTAATAAAAATCATTGTACACAAATTACACTGTTATAAAAAAACAACCGTAACACAAACAACAATTACTGACTAATGACTTCCTTAATCGATTTATGCCATAAAGAAAATACATGCTTATTCCCGGCGGGATTCTGAAACTTTTACATTCGGTTAGTTGAATTGACGTTTAGAGCTACCTTTGGCAATGACATTATAAATTAAATTAATTGGTTTGAGGAACAAACCATGACGTGAAAAAGTGAATTAGGTTGAGGAATATTTAAGTAAACAGTGTACTAACATTTTTTATACGGTTTTTTACCCCATAAGAAAACCATATTTTTGACGTGTGTACGTTTTGCTAGTCATGTGAGCATCATCAGGAGATAAGTAATTATTCATCTCGTAGTGTCACAGATAGACCAATAGAACGAAGGAAATGGGAGATCATGTTTTTCATAATCTAGGAACCCCAAAGGTCCTAAAATAGAAATCAAGGAAGTTGTAAAACGGAAACACGCAAGTAAATCGGTGTTATTACTCATATTTCCATTATTCACTTTAATTTGTTTTCATATCAAACAAATCGTGCGTCCTACATACGGAAAACTCATTGGATTATTATTTTCTTATTTAGGTTAAATACGTATGTAATTTATGAACAATCCATATAGGTACTTCATAGAAATAGTTCACGAAAAACGTAAAAATTATAATATATCGTTCAGTGGCCTTTAATGTGAAAAATGACCACTTACCTGCTTTATGTTAGAACTAATTTTAAATTACGAAAAAACTGCTGGACAAAAGGAAAAACAATATTAAATACTATATTATACAACAATCAGAAAATAATACCCATTTCTTGCATAATCATGGTGTCCTCGACAAACCTTTTCCTTATAACTCAAAAAGCGCTACTTTTACAGAGCTGCTGGTTCTGGAGAATTCCCACTATACAGAACAAAAATCCTACAAATTTGAAGACTTCTTCTGGACAGGGTCAGGAGATGGCCCTCCTGATGAGCACATGTGGACAACAGATGGTCCTACCATAGTTTACAAAACTTCTACCGTTATCAGCACTGTTTTTGTTGGGACTCCATCTACACAAGTCAATACAGTAAGTGAAAATTACATTACAGTCAAGTTTTGATATGGATTTTTGGTTAAAAGTATCAAAGCTATAATTTCTATCTTTTCCAGTCTACAACAAGAAAGCCAAAATGCACCGTCAATTGTGACGTGCCAAAAACTCCCAGTGACAAAATAGACCCAACACCAACATTCACTGAAGCAAATGACCACCATGATGGACGCGGAGACGGCGACGTTGACTTCTTTGATGCTGACAGGCAGTTCTGGTTGCTGACGGTTTTAAAAACCGATGGAAGAGATCCTATTATCATTGAACTTAAAAATGGTTTAGCCAAACTGTACAAAACTGCTTTTCAAAGGTAAACAATAGCGCACTGGGTTACCTAATAATAATTTAGATAGAATTTCCTTTTGTTATCTTTAATTCTACTCTACCTTCTTCATTGGCCTCATTCAACTCTACCTTCTTCATTGGACTCCACATATCTAAACTTTTGTCTACTGTCAGGCATGAACGTTTTAGGAGTTTTAGGAAAACAAATGTGCATATTCCTTATTACCTCAATTACTTTATACATACTTATATTTTTTAAAGGCAACAAGATGAACACTTAGGCATTGTCACCCGTCAAAAAAGAACCCCCACTGAAAAACCAGTGAACGTCTACATTCACAAAATAGACAAGCAAAAAATTAGTGGAGAGGAAATAGAAGTACTATATCATGTGGAAGTTGAGGGAAAACCCGTGGACGCATACACAGCTGCCAACGACATGAAGTTAGTAACAGATGAAGAAGTTAGACATGAGTTGGGATATCAATTTGTGATCAAGGCAGAACGTAAGCTTAAAAGAAAATGGTGATATTGGAATATTTTTCTTGATTGCTGTTAATTTTTTTAGCATATTTGAAGCCTGCGGAGCCTCTAGGTCTTTCCAATGCCAAAAATACTTGGTTTGTTATAGGAATCTCCATTATGGGGGTTTTACTAATATTACTTATTTTGGCGTTTTTAACGCTGGGGCTTACTAAAAGAAAGAGGTTACAGCAACCAAACGCAGGCGTTGAAAATAGGTAAGTAAAGAAATATCATGAAATCATTCAAATCGTTCAAAAATTTGACACCAATTCTGATAACAGTGAGCGCGTAAAAGAATATTTTATTCCCGGATTCCCGCGAGAAAATATGTACGGTCCAGCTGTACCATTTATTTATTATTATTTTAAATTTTAGAAGACACGTTTTTGAGAGAGGTGTTGGGCATGAAAATAAAGGCTTGGTTCAAGACGAAGACACAATGAGCGATAGTAGGAGAGAGAGAGAAGGAACACCGACCTACATAAACTTTGGACACCAGCATGCCAGGCCTTCTGTCGTTTTAAGGCCAGAAAGTTCTGCTAGTGGAACTTCCTCAAGGTAAAAAAGCCCCAAATCAATTAGCTACACGAAAAAAAAATATTGTCTTGTAAAGTAATTAAAGTCAATTTTTCTTACTTGTTCTAAAATTATAAAATCTTATTTGAAGGAAAATATTTTAAAATAAGTTTGTTGCTATGGTAAAGGAGAGTTTGGTAGAATTGAATTTACCAATATATTTTTACTATATGAATAGTTGTTCTGAAATAAAATAATTATTGATTGTGATTGAAATAGCTTTTGAGAATATGACATACTACATTTAAATATAGATCTACTTGAGTATATCGGGTAACGAATAGAATGTCTTAGTAGTGTCTTCCCTTGCTCAATTTGGATCGATTACACCTAACTTACCTTTGTACAAAAGTTGATAATAAGAAGATACACGGTGTTAAAGTTTTTTATTTTTTCCGTCTAGTCTGAAGGTTTTTGCTTTCTGCTTGCTGCAAAAATATTTAAAATTGAAATTAAAAACATATTCATTGACAAAAATGATGATACGTGTTACTGCCCATATATTTACTTGACAGCAATATATTCTCAGAATAATAACAATAACTAAGAGTTAAATTTAACTATGTAAAAACAATTATATGGTTCAAATTTCAATTACTTCGTAACAATTTGTGGCATGTCGTCTAATGACCAGAATTATTAATGGTGATCAATAGTGATTAATAAAAAATTGTTTTTATTAAGTACAATAGAGTCTATATAGAGATTTATTTTAATTAAACAAAATTTAAATATGACAACTATGAATTTACAAAGGCGTAGACAGGGGCTATTGAAAGAAAGGAATTCGAGTTTTAAAGCAAATAGCGGAGCAAGCAATAAACAAACGACACTGAGTATACAGTTTATTCGTTAGTTCTAGCTCACTGGACATATCCCCTCTGATGAACTTAAACAAAAAGAACAAAATGCCTCCGAAGAAGCCTCCAAGACCTCGTGCCGCCCTTAATAAGACTGTACCTCTTAATACGACCGTAAGAAAACTACCATCGGAAATTTTCGATTCTGACAGTAGTACTTCCAGAAAAGACGAATCCCCAGATATGGCCTTTGGAGAAAATCTGGATCCTGGAGTGATAAGTCCAAAGAGCTATTTGTCTATGCCCAGTGTGAGGAGTTTTCCTAGGTAAGAAAATAGAAATGTATTTTCGAATAATTGCGTTTCCGCCAAAAAGGCCTGCTCTCTTCAACTACCAATCCCATCCACAGCTATGCTGACGATATAGTAGGTACTCTCACTCCAACATTCATTTTTCCAGACAAGTCTCGAATCAAGAGCTATATAATAGACGCAGATATATGCACCCTTTCCCAAGATCATCAATAAATAATTTTAGACTGGGGTGCCAAGAACCTTGTTCAGGTCAACGCCTCCAAAACCCAGTCCTGCTTCCTGTCACGCAAAAAATCCGGAAACGCTTACCCCATCCACATGAATGGGTAAGCCATACAGAACAATGAAACGTTCGATCTTGTTGGCATCGCTTTCGAACATGATCTTAGCTAGCACAAACACATTACTTGAGTAGCCACATCGGCAGCTAAAAAGCTTGATTTTCTCTTTCGAGCCAGAAAATACGTCTCCCCTTCCAACTTACAGAATCTTCATGTTACCCAAAATAAGACTAACCTAGAGTACTGTTCCCACATCTGGGGAGCGGCATTAACCTCGATACTTAACATCCCTGATTCCATCCAAAAGAGAGCCATTCGACTCATCAGTGACCCAGTCCTCACAAGAAGGGATTTATCCCTTTTCTACCGATACTTCCATGGATTTTGCTCTGAAGAACTAGCCGCTATAATTCCCCCCTTGACTGTTCCTAACAGAACAATAAGAGGCCCGTGACGTACGCATCCCTTTACTGGCCAGCTACAAAAGTCTACAACACCCCACTTCTTTCGCTCATTCATACCTAGGGTCTCCAGATTATAGAACAAACTGCCTGCAGATGTTTTCACTTCCCGTCCCAACCTGGAATCCTTTAAATCCCGTATCAATAGATTACATTTCCCTTGTCTTCAGACGCCCACATACGTTAGTGCTTAGGTCTGAGGCCTAGGTGGACTCTCTCAGGTAAAAAAAATGTACTTTTAAACATTCATTTTTGCGAAAATATTTTTAGAAAATTCTCTTTGACCACATATCGTCCTATGCAAGAAAAACAATAGTTTTATTCCGATTCTGTATTTTCCAGAACAAATATGCCGGAACCACTCAACAAAGTCCTGGAACCAGTCAGTGTCACCCACCTGGATATGCCTGAAGATGAAGCATATGCACCACAGCAGTCTTATAGAAGATATGGTTCCGAAACGCTGATACGGCATGGAAGCGTTGGTACTGTTGAGGATCCTGGAGTAATTGGTCCTGTAGTGTGGAATGTGCATTGTGATAGGTTGAGGCATGGTAAGTGTAACGCAACAAACTCAGAATATTGTTCCCACATTCAGGGAGTGGCATGGATCAATTTCCTGCAGAAGTTTTCCCTTCCCCTCCTAACCTTTGATTATTTAAATCCCGTAGCAATAGATTGCATTCTTTTCAGACGCCCACGCCACGTTAGGACTTGGGCTTGAAATCTACGTAGTCTGTACCAGATAAGAAAACTAGAAACCCTTTCCGTTCTTCATTGAAATATAAAGAATATTTTATATTATTATATCTGTTTTCTAGGCGTGAGTGTAGATCAGGGTATCAACGACATTAGGAACGATCTAAGTCCACCAAGCAATATTTCAAGAATGAGGAAAAGGTTCCATGATCTTCTGGATGACACCTTCAGTCTCTTTGGCAATAGCAGGAAAGGGAGTCCAGTGAGTACACCTGTAGATGACAACGGTCGACCGATTGCTATTGAAGTAAAAAGTCATTCTGCCAATGATAGCAGGTATGTAAATACAGGGTCTACCAAAAATTTGGGATACAAAATTTTTAAAAAATTAAATTTTTCAAACTAAATTTCTTTGAGAATACAATTTTTCGAAATTTTGAAAATAACTTTTTTTGCAAGCTTTTTTCGGAACGTAAAAGTTTCTAAAATCTGATTTTGAACTCATTTATAAAATGTCCAATAAACAAGATTTTGTTGTTTGTAGAGGCACCTTAGTACCATTTTGTGCAAGCTCAAACAGGCAGAAAAAAGATCTGTTAAAATTGGAAAAGGATTTTTGACTTTTAACTCGAAAATAAAAAATAAACCGAAAAAAATGTTTCCATATTTAGGGAGCCGTGTACCGACTCTTAAATTTTGCACGCTTCTCCTGGTTTATTTATTACAGATGCGGCAAAATTGGTCATAACCTTTTTTATGCAGATTTAATTTGTCTACAACTTTTATTTGAAGCTTTTTTCCAAATTATTTTCAGTTTTGAAATTACTAGTCAAAAACGAATTGTCACATGTTTTTCCGCCCCAGCAAAAAGTACGATTCTTTAATTTTTGACCTTCATAGAATTAACAGTCGTTTAAATGTGAAGGTTAAATGATTCTGATTCTTTCTACGTAGAATTTTACTCTTATTTAACAAAAATGTTTTTTGCAGGCCCGACGACCTTCCAACCTCAATATTTCGACCGCGCCCGAGAACCACAGGAGCCAAAAATCCAGACTTACATTCTTCGGGACCAAGTTGTGCGTGGAGCAGCACCGCGCCCTCCCCTCTGATCCGCTCAGTTAGTGCCGCACCCAGAGTTGATAGTGCCACACCCAGTGCTACTTCTAGTAGAGCACCGACGACGGCTCGTGGTGAACCTAGCGAACTAAGTAGAGCATCTAGTGGAATTTTGAGAAGAACCCCTAGTGCGCCTAGGATTAATGTAGATCACGTTTTAGCCGAAGGCAAGTTTAGACCGAGCGATCCTGCGATTTCTGTTATAGAAGCAATAAAAACAGAGATAGAGAGAGTGTCTTTGCCTGGCAGTACTACAGATTTAAATAAATAACATAATACTAATGTCGAAAATGTTCTTTTTTATCTACACACCATCTTACATGCTCATTAGACAAAAAAGAAACAAGGTACTAGGATAATTGAGCTAGAATTTTTTTTTCTTTTCGGTCTAATTTATTATAATTTAAAAACCAGCCATTTGCCCTTAGTGCATAGTAACGTCAAGCAGTGCAGAGGAGGAGCAATCCAATTTTCTGGGTCAATCTAGAAATAATGCAACTAGCTTTGATAAAAAATTCAGTTATACAGGATGTATCGTTTCGGAGGTCGCAAAAGTAAATTAAATCGATTTATGTTTCCGAAGGATGTAGAGGACCCGGAGCTTCAGAACCTGAACTAATAAGGACCGGAAAATGGCGAGTAATTTTTTTGAATTTTTTTGGTCAAAAAATGCCATTTGCAGACCCCTCTTTGGTACCTAATATCTCGAAAAGAAATCGTCGGATCGAAAAACGGATTGATAAGTATGTAACACTTTAAAATATCAAATACTTTTTTACAATACACTTACCTAAACCTAAAACCACATGAAAATGGATACGTTTGGGAAAAACTTCAATTTTTGACTCAAATTTCTCACTGTTTTTATTTTTTCTTTGAGTCAAAATGGATCCAAATTAAAAATCCATATACGTCATCGGAAAGAGCTCGTCGAAATACATGGTACCCATATTTTTTAGTTTCTTCATTCTTTATTGGAAGGGAGCAATCGCCGATTAAATTTCGATTCTTTGATTTTTTTGCTCTCGACATCGGAACCTTTAAATTACTTTGTATTTTTTCCTATCTAATTTTTTTCCAATTTTTCAACGCTATCTTATAAAGGGATAATCAGACCTTCAAATGAATACAGAATGGGTCATCCAGGAGCCCATTTAAAGGGTAAAAACTGAATTTGCTTGAATTTTTCCAACAAAACCAATTTTTAGCCGACATTATTCTACCCTATTTTTCCTATTTAGTAATTCTTTTTGTGTTTATTTTATCCGTTAATTATCTAAGAATACCTCCCACTAATTTAAATCGCTTATTTTTTCGTTTAAGTTATAAATAAATAGGTTTATTGACATCGGGGACATGCAAAATTTGAAACTTTTAAATTTTCGAAATTTTCGACCATTGCCATCTGTCAAAATTTTGCAAAAATAGTAATTTTGTTTGCAAGATTGGAAGGTTCCTGGACCGATTTCGACTTGAAATATACATGAGTAAGAGTTTAGGAACCTTCTACTTTAAGTGCAGGGATATTTCATTGGATGAGATACGCATTAAATGCCATTTTTATTGATTTTTCGATGACCCTACAATACTGAAATTCGCCATGTACTTATTATAAAACTTTTTGCGTCACATGCACAGTCAATGGGTCATGTTTTACAAGTTTCGAAATTTCTCGCGTTTTTTTTTTGTTAATAAGGACCAAAATAAATTGGTAAAAATAGTCACCACTAATATTTAATTTATGTTGGGAATATAAAACAAAATATTTCGGATTTATTTGGGTTACATGCATATTGTCTATTGGGAAAATTTTGTAACACCAATATTCAAAATAATATTGACAATTTTTGATTATTTCTATGGAATCCTCTTGAGTTCCTTTCTTTACAAATCAGGTTTAAACAACCATTCTAATTAAATGCTAAAATGTGTTAAATTATTGTTAAGTAAGAGAAATATTCACCCATCACTGTTATTGAGTTTCTTGTTTTTTAATAATACTTATTGTTGCTTTAAAATAATTTTCGTTTTTTAGTCAGACAAATTGCTATTTTTTACATTATTTTGCAAAGAAGTGTTACCAGTTCTGTGTTTGACCTCTAGTCTGTCCTGTTAACTTTATTGTTTTTTATTAAGAAATTATAGCAATATGTAAATAACTTTAGTTTTGTAACTTGTTTTTTGTATAATCAAGACACTGTTTTAATTATTGATATTGAAAGTAAATAGATTGTTTTATACAGGGTGTTTCAAAAACGTGTGCTATCGCTTAAAGGAAGATTTTTTGAAAGAAACTAAGGCAGAAAGTTCATATGAACGTGGGTTCGCAGATGCTTTGTTGTTAAGGTTCAGGGTGTTAAATTTTTTAAATGTTGTTTACTTGTTAAAACCGATGTATAATTATCTGTTTGGAAAAACTGAACCTGTAAGACGCTTAATGAAATTGCATTTATCTCTTAAACGAAGTGAAAATTGAAAAAATATGAAGAGGTAAGTTTTGTTAAGAATTTAACATACTTTTTCGAGATACGAAAATGTAAGAAAATCAATGTTGTACATGTTTTTATTAAAAAATATTTTACAGTCTTCTCATATGCACGTTCCTGAGGGACCTGTCAAAGTCTTTTCATAGTCAAAAGTATGCTTAATTTAAGTACTTTACATAACATAAATTTTATCAAAGTTGGTGAAGCCATTTTGCAAATATTTTGAAAAAACTGAAAAAAAAATTTAAAAAATTAACACATCTTTGAAACAAAGCATCTGCGAACCCATGCATCTTCATATAAATTTTTTGCCTTAATTTCTTTCAAAATTAGGTGATGGCACATGTTTTTTTGAAACACCCTGTATGCTAGTGTGTTTTATTTTTGATATATATTTTTTAAGCCACTTGTTTGGGTTTGCTTGGGTTTTCATTATAAAATGAAACTTACGAATAGAAAATTTCTATTGGCCAGCGAACCACAGTAATCTGTCATCATAACATCTCAATTACCAAGAGCTTTAGCAGTAGCGTGGACGCTAAATTTTTTCAGCCAAGTTTAATAGAATATAATATACAGGGTGTCCGAAAAGTCTTAATATGGACCAGCGGCGTGCAGTGAAATTTCAAAGTTGTATATCTCTGTTCCTACTTACAGGAACCGTACCAAATTTAGGGACTTTAATAGTGAACCCACTGGGAATGTTGTTGTAAAGAAAAAAAAAGATTTGGTAATTTGCGAAAAAAGTTTAATTTTTGCATTGCTTCCACTGGGAAAAAAATGAACACGTTTAGGTATTTTATTTATTATTTTTTCTAAACCAATTTCACGTCATTTTGTCGAGAAGTTTTAAATTTTAAGAGAAAAAATGTGTTAGTAGGAAGTTATAGTCATTTGAATTTGTTTTCAATTATATTTTAGGTTTAAAAAAATTGAAATGGCTATAACTTTCTACAAACACATTTTTTTCTCTAAAATTTAAAAATTCTCGACAAAATGATGTAAAATTTGTTTAGAAAAAATAATAAATAAAATACCTAAACGTGTTCATTTTTTTTTTCAGGGCAGGCAATGCAAAAATTCAAATTTTTTCGCAAATTACCAAATCTTCTTTTTCTTTACCAAAACATTCCCACTATTAAAGCCCCTAAATTTAGTACGGTTCCTGTAAGTAGGAACAGAGATATACAACTTTGAAAGTTCAATGCACGCCGCTGGTATGGACAAATATCTTTGCTATTAATAAAGATAGAGACACAAGACACCAAATTTTCTTATTGGTTAGTAAATCTACTTTTTCATATAATTTAACTTTTTTAACCCCCTTGAGGGTCGACGCTAGGGAGTTGAAAAAATGGGGACCTACTCAAACTGGGAAAAATGCCTCCAGTGTCACCATTTTGAGAGAAAACTACCACTTGTGATATACATATTATATACTTATCACCGAAAAGGGAGTTTAAAGAGCTATCTGGTTTTTTGAGTATAATAGTTATAAAAGTACGTGTTTTTGCATGTAACAATACCAGGGTCCCAATTCTTGGAGCTGAATTAGTCCTTACGGGAAAATTATGTGACGTCTCCTTAAAACAAAGAAGCAGCCAATAGCAGACGAGGATATACATCACTTCGGCGTAATTTCCTCTTGAAAATTAATGTCATAGTTTCAACAATTTTTCGTCATTCGTCATCACTGGTACACTTTAAGTTATTGTACCGTTTGGTACTATTCTAGAGCCATCTGTGGTCATTTACTGCAAGGTACCTACACAGCAATGTATAAGCCTGTAGTACCGAGTAAGGAAGTACCTTGACATCTTGATCGAGGGGGCTAGTAGTCTCAGGTTTGTTAAATAAATTAAAAATTTTTGTGGATACCTACCTAAAATAGTACTAAATATGATGGTACACAAAAGCGAGGAATGTTTATTTGCCTGTTATATAAAATGTGAAGGTCTTCACTTATTTTAGTATGAAACTAACCTCTGACATTTTGTATATAATTTTATTTTAATTTAATCTACGCAAGGTACAGGATAACTCATTTGATGTGCTGTGAGTTATCTTTCTTTGGTTTTAAGAAAAAACAGAAAACGCGTCACCAAATATACCTTCTACAAAAGCTTTTTCTTCCTCTATTGACCTTCATTGAGAAATAAAAACGGAAACTACACCCCACAAATCTACGCCTTGCTAACATAACGAACGAAAACCTCGCAGAATTTCCGTTGTAAATCCCAACTTATTAAATCGATCGCAAGATGTAATTACAACGACTCGAGTGCAGAATCTGACGAAGAAATGACCGATTAATAGTATCCAGTGTCCACCCCATTTCCTGTTCCCATAGAAAATAGAACTGTAGTAATAAAATACGTCACTAGTCCGTCGCGTAGTCGTGAGCGCAGTACATTCACATGGAATAAAAAATGCTCATTAAATTGTCACTTCCTTTTAAACTGGTTTGGGATAAATCAGGAGCGATTCTATTTTATTTCGGTTGCATAAATATTAGAAATGAAATAAAAAAGTGTATAAGACTTGCATGCATATTAATATTATTTTTAAGAAGTTGAAGGGTCTGGCAGCAAAAAAAACTACCTAAATAACAGGAAAACAATTATAATTCATAAGTAAAACTTCTCTAAAATTAGACGGTTAGGTATTTAGAGTCCTATATGAAGTAGACTTTTATCAATCCTCTTTAAAGCTTACAGTTTCTTTTAACAAAGCCAGAACTAACAAATCGGATCAAAATAATTCTCTTGACACATTTCACTTTAACTAAAAAAGACAAGACAACCAAAGACAAAACCACAAGAGAAACAAGCCAGAAAGCAATAAGGCCTGCTTATCTTGGGCCGCATCTAAACAACCCACACCTTGCTGATCAGCGATCACAAAACAGCGTTGTAATTATAGTGCAGCAAGATCCTCAGCCAAGGCCTCAATCCTCTTGATACTGATCGAGATGGCTAGGGTTAAATCATAGGCGGAACAGGGGGAACGATAACTGGGATATTTTGACTTGAAAAACTAAGAAAAACGATCACAAAATAGTGCTGTAATTATATTGCAGCAATATCCTTAGCGAAGGCCTCAATCCTCTTGATACTGATCGGGATGACTGGGGTTCAGACAGGCGGAACAGAGAGAAGGATAACTGGGATTTTTAAATTTGAATACCTAAAAAAACGATCAGAAAACAGCGTTGTAATTACAATGCAGCAAGACCTTCAGCCAAGGCCTCAATCCATTTGATACTGATCAAGGCGTCTGGGGTTAAAACGTAGGTGGAACAGAAGGAGGAATAAATTTTTTGAAAACTAAAAAAAAACTGGATCGCGAGACAGCGTTATAATAGCTATAATAATTATTATAGTGCTGCTAGACTCTCAGCCAAAACCTCAATTCTCTGGATACTAATGGAAATGGCTGTGGTTAAAGAATTTGCGGGACAAAGAGAAGCATGACTAAGTTATTCTTATTTGAAAAACTGGATTACAAAACGGCATTGTAATTACAGTGCAGCATGATCTTTAGTCAAGGCTTCCATTCTCTTGATACTGATTCAGATGGATGGGGTTTTAACCCCAGCCATCTACCTGTGCTTTAGTATAGATGGAACAAAGAGAAGGATAACTGGGTTATTCTTATTTGAAAAACTAAGAAAAACTGGATCACAAAACAGCTCCAATTACAGTGCAACAAGATATTCAGCCAAGGCCTCAATCCTCTTGATACTGATTCAGATGGCTGGGATTTTAACCCCAGCCATCCACCTGTGCTTTAGCATAGGTGGAACAAAGAGAAGGATAACTAGGTTATTCTTATTTGAAAAACTAAGAAAAACTGGATCACAAAACAGCGTAACAAGATCTCCTGCCAAGGCCTCAATCCTCTTGGTACTGAGTGAGATGACTGGGGTTAGCATAGGTGCAACAAAGAGAAAGATAAGTGGATTATTCTTACTTGAAAAACTAAGAAAAACTGGATCACAAAACAGCTCCAATTACAGTGCAACAAGATATTCAGCCAAGGCCTCAATCCTCTTGATACTGATTCAGATGGCTGGGATTTTAACCCCAGCCATCCACCTGTGCTTTAGCATAGGTGGAACAAAGAGAAGGATAACTAGGTTATTCTTATTTGAAAAACTAAGAAAAACTGGATCACAAAACAGCGTAACAAGATCTCCTGCCAAGGCCTCAATCCTCTTGGTACTGAGTGAGATGACTGGGGTTAGCATAGGTGCAACAAAGAGAAAGATAAGTGGATTATTCTTACTTGAAACCGTACAGCAAGATCCTATGAATGGGATAAGTATTCCGATGTAGCGATGGTTTTGTGTGAAAGTTTTTTTTATTCTCAAAATAATTGAAGTTATCGGAATACTGCTAAAATAAATTGCAGTCTGCGCCTCTGGTTTTTATGATAAAACGAAAATCAAGAAGTGGAGTAGTACGGTAGCCACTGACTAATTCCAGGTAGCACAAAGATAAATTATACTTTCGTTTTTTCTTATTTAATTTAATGGGAAACATGTATCTGGTAATCTGTTGTGTAGATCAATTATTTATAGTGGGCACGACTCGGTTAATATTGCGTAACGTTCGACATAAAATATTCATTTAAGTTAAATAATTACCCTTAAGATTTACTGAAAGAAATCGCTTGGGACTAAATCTGGTTTATTAGATAGATACATAGAAAATAAACAAGAATAATGTTATATTTTTGTATAAAGTTTAACCGAAATGTTTTAAATAATTGTTTTCTTTTTATTCCTTTTTCTTCTTGCATGTCTTTCTTCTTATACATTAATCGACCTCTACATACGACTAACTATCTTATTATAATTTTCGATTACACCGGAGACCACTATACAGAGCATGTAGAGGACTGAAGAAATATCTCGAGGGTCTTTAAGTGAGTAATTATGACTTTAAAAATGGTGGCAAGCTTTTAGAATCCTGCTTATTTAGCTTCTGGTAAATTACATCTTGTAGACGTATAGGTTCTGGTTTTTGATTTTTTATAATTTTTAATCATACAGTATGGGGCATATGAGAATTCATTATTAGTCGTTGGTGGATTGGATGTGAAAAAATGATTGTAATTGCGGATATTTTTCTGCTCGCTTGAATTTTATTTAATAGCAGCAACCCAAGCAAACTCAAGCCATAGAAGCAAGGGCCAGTATCCGTCCGATTATCGAGATAAAACGCGCCCGGTACGGTTATTACTTGGATGCATCGGTGCTAATCGGGGGGGGGGGGGGGTCTGTGGAAGGGTGCAATCCCCCCCCCCCCCCCCCGGTTTTGTTTCACGGTGCTCTTTAACAACTGCACAACGTCGTGATTTTGTAACCTACGGTTTTTTGGCTGATTGACCCCCCCCCCCTGACATTGAATCGATGGGCGCCCATGCAGTTGGATTGTGACCGCTTGGAAACGCCGAATCTCGCCTTAAACAAGGAAGGAGGTGGATGAGGTTGTAGTAGAGGAGCTACCACCCCACCGAATAGTCTGTTTCTTTTCACAAATCTTCGTCCTGTACAATCCTAAGCAAAGCTGTACTTTTTTTTTACTTTGTTCGATCATAATGATAGTCTTTCCACAATAATCTAGTCCTAAAAATCTAAGTAACCTAATAAACTACAACAAACCTTATAATTCGAGACTCGACTTGTAATTGATAAATTTATTTAGAGCGATTATCATTGAGCACGAATGCTGATAAAGAGTACCTTGAAAGAAGTTAATAATCAATTTTTTTACAAAGCTATTTTAGTTTTCCTTTGTATAAAGCTAAACATGCTAAGATCTAAGACATTCACAGTAATTTTCCATAATTTCACTAAATTCCTGTCATCTATCACTGTTAGCTGAAGTAGAAATTGCACTCATTTCAAGAAAATGAGCAACAATCTTGATAAAAAGGCGACCTAACCATCCTTAACAAAATATCCGCTTTGTACACGGCTCACGTCGGGACTATAATTTAAAAAAAGCTCTAAAAATAAATCTGACCATTACAAATTGCACGAATTACAGCAGATTGAGCAGATCTACCGTAATTGCATAATTGGCATCACAAAATTAAAATAATTGTCTTCAAGTATGTCTTGCAGACTATGCTTAATAGGTATGCAGATACGGTTAAACGCTTTATGTACAGGGTATTTCTAAATTACCCTTGGTATAGGTAGAAAGTATATTGCAGCTCTACAAATAGATTTCAGGATACCAAATTGAAGGAATGGAAACAGATTTAGCAGATCTACCGTAATTGTATAATTTGCATTACAAAGTAGGTATTAGGTTATAAAATAATTGTCATCAAATGTCTCTTGCAGACCATCTTTAATACGTATGTAGAATGTATATATGCTTTATATTCAGGATGTTTCTAAGTTACCCTTGGTATAGGTAGAAAGTACATTGCAGCGCTACAAATATACAGGGTGTTACAAAAAGATGTTAAGAAATTTTAAGGGTAGATTCTACATCTAAAAATAGGCAAATAATTTTATATAAACATGGATTCTCAAACGCTTCTTTTTCGAGATGCAGGGTGTTTAATATTTTCACACCTTAAGTATTCCGAAGAGTTAGGAGAAATATGCGAAAATGATTTAGAGCATGTATTGAAGCACGAAAAAGCCATTTCCAGCATCTACTATAAACTTAAATCAAAAGGCACTGAACAAAAAATAGGTAAAAAATAATCATTTTCATTATTTGTTTTTATTCTAAGAAATAAATTAATTTTTATCTCGAAAACGGTACGTCAGAACGAAAAAACTCAAGAGGCACTTTTTACGCAGAATTAATTAGGCTTTAGGGAAACGATTTTGCAAAAACATTTACAAAAAATCAATGGCGTGCCATTTTTTTCGCTAAAAATAAAAACTTACCAGCACGCACGCCACTGATGCAAGTACATTATAAAATACATTTTTGCACGTAAAGGTACCCTTTGATTACATACTGGCGTATACCAAAATTCATGACACTATACGTATTTTCGAGAAATTAACAAGAAACATTTAAAAAATAAAATATTAAACACCCTGTCTCTCGAAAAAGAAGCGTTTGAGGATCCATGTTTATATAAACTTAGTTTTATATTTTTATATGTAGAATCTGCCCTTAAAATTCTTAACATCTTTTTGTAACACCCTGTATATTTGAACGAATGAAAACCAATTGAGCAGATCTATCGTAATTGCATAACTTGTATCAAAAAATTAAAATAATTGTCTCTAAGTATCTCCTGCAGACCATCTTTAGTGGTTTCGTTATAAAACCACCAACTTAAAATCTTATTTCTATATTCCTACTGGCATTCACGTTTAACCAGATGCTGGAAAGCACCGCCTACTTCCCCCACTATGGAAATGCATCATCGCTGTCTAGCACGTTTCGATATTTATGTCATTTATAGGTAGGTTATGAATTCTTTCGTGACTGTGTAGGCGTCCTGTCATATTTTTACTAATTTGAAGTGTTTATGAATAATGGCCGGTAAGTTTTTGTTATTAAAAGTTTAGTAATATGTTGGTCAATGTATTTAGCATGTTTTTCTACAAATATTTTACAATTATGTGGATTATATTTACAAAAAAAGATGTTGGTTCCGTGGCGAAACCAGTAGGGAACGATTATTGTTTTATGGATTTTAGTGCAAGAAATTTAATTTTGCTGAAAATTGGATGTATACCTACATGGAATGCAGTGGTGTTTTATACTAAACATTCAGCGAATGCTGCTTTTATATTTTTAATACCAGGGGAACCGATTTGTCATAGGTACATAAACTTTTTTAATTTCAGAGACAAAGAAGTATTTTTTCAAAGATCTTCAAAAAATGGACCCTGACGAGGTTTTCACTCTATTAGAAGACATTCCTTCAGATAATGAGTCGATTGTTAGCAATGATGATCAAGAGGAAGAAAATATTCTCACTGAGGATAATGACGTATTTGACCTAAATTTGATACCTATCATCTTCGCCAATAATAACAATCAAGATGTTGCTAACGAAGACGACGAAGATTCAGATATGGAAGACACTTTAGCGGTAATCAGAGCCAGAGAGTTGGCTAAAACTACAATTTGGACAACTACAGTCGAAAACTGTATTCAAAATAAGAAAATCTTCTCTGTTGCAACTGGTCCAAATATTCCGGACAACTTGGAATCGCCCAAAGATGTATTTTTTCATATTTTTCCATTGACCCTCATTGAGAATATTGCCTTTCAGACTAACCTTTATGCAGTGGTGGTGGAGACTCAAAATCTTTTACCCCCACAAATGCAAAGGAAATACAAACTTTTATTGGTATAAATATCCTAATGGGTATAAAGAAATTACCTAGTTACTGCGATTACTGGTCATCAAGGCCAGAACTAAGAGACCATTTTATCAGCGCAGCAATGACAAGAGATAGATTTGCTTGGCTTTTGGGTAATATTCACTTATCTGATAATTCCGTCATGCCACCCAGAGGACATCCTAATTATGATAAACTGTACAAGGTTCGAATATTATTACACACACTGACAGAAACGTTCAAAGAATCATATATGCCTTCAAAAAATCAAAGTATAGATGAATCCATGATCCGTTTCAAAGGTCGCAGTACCTTGAAACAATTTATGCCGCTAAAACCTATAAAGCGCGGCTATAAAGTCTGGATAAGAGCAAACGAATCGGGATATGTCTGTCAATTTCAGATTTATACCGGAAAAGTGAATGATACCGCTGAAAAGGAACTAGGAAATCGTGTAGTAAAAGATTTAACCAGGGACTTAGTAGGAAAAGGACATACTATTTATTTTGATAATTTCTTCAACTCTGTGCAACTGCAAAAAGATCTACAGGCTGATCTTATTTATGCCTGCGGAACAGTCAGAATTAATAGAAAAAGCAGACAAGGCACTACTCCAAAGGGGGGATTCAGACTGGCGTGTCAGCAAAGATGGTTTAACCTTTCTGAAGTGGAAAGACAGAAAGATCGTAGCTTTTCTTGGCAATCATCATAATCCTTTAGTAGTAGGTACTGTTTCTAGAAAGGACAAAGATGGCAGTTCAAAAGAAATTGTTTGTCCAAGTATGGTAAAAGACTATAACGAACACATGGGTTATGTTGATAAAATGGACAGGTTAAAATCAATTTATGAAATAGACCGCAAATCAAAAAAATGGTGGCATAGAATAATGTGGTACTTTGTAGATGTATGTGTCGTGAATTCCTTTATTCTTTTTAAACAAAGAGCAGACTGCAACACACCGAATCTAAAGGTTTTTAGGTTATCTGTGGCCACAGGCTTGATCGGTGCTGTGGAACCAGTACGTTCCAGAACATCACCAGGTGTAGTAAATCATTTTAAAAGAACTGTGCCTTATGAAGTTAGATACGATCAATGCTTGCACATGCCCGTGCGATCAAAATCAAGGCGTTGCGCTTTTTGCAGCAGTGCTCAGGAGCCGCATAGGTCCAAATGGATGTGTAGTACATGTGATGTTGGTTTATGTCTTGGTGACATAAGGAATTGTTTTCTGCTTTATCACAAAAAATAGTTTCTAATAATACTTCAGTAAGATTTGTTTATACTAATTCTTAAATTTTCAATTTGTTTTTATTTCGAAAGAATAAAGTTTTTAGTTTGTGCTACGCATTTTAATTCCTAGTGGTTACGCTCTAGAACCATGGTCTAGAATCTAAAATATACTCCAGATAAAAAAAAATATCAAAAAGATATTGTTTCTTTAGACCCCAACCTTAATATTTCCTGAAAAAAATTCAAGTGTGGGGAAAAGAAAGTTTCCCGGAAACAAAGGGTTAATAGGTATGTAGATGCGCTTTATATACAGGATGTTTTTAAGTTACTCCTGGTATAGGTAGGACTAGCTCTACAATACTTACCTACTTAAGGATACCCAATTGAATGAATGGAAACAGATTGAGCAAATCTACCGTAATTGCATAATTGGCATCACAAAACTAAAATACTTAATTGTTGTCAGGTATGGCCTTATCCTATCCTTAATAGGTATGTAGTTGCGCTTTATGTACAGGGTGTTTCTAAACTACGTTTTCTATAGAAAGCAAATCAAAGCTGGGACCAAACTTAATATTTTCACTAAGAAACAAGCCTTAAGTCACCAGGTGCTCGTTTATCATAAATGCAAAAGGTGATGCTTTGTTACCTTGAAAATAAAGTTTATTGTTGTTTGAGAGGTAATTTATTAGTATTTTGTATTGATATAGGACACATACTCTTTTGTTTATTTTGTGTATACATTGTGCCCCATGCATCATGTATCATTCATGGAAGGCGTTAATGGTTGGTCTGTCTTGTACTTTCCTTTTAAGTTATAAATGATTTTTTTATTACTAAGTGACCAGTAATTTACAGTGTTCACCACACAGTTTTTGTATAGGTATCCGTAGGTACAGCGCAAGAAAAAAATATCATTTAAATTTAGTCACCATGAAAAGGATCTATCCACGGATTGTGGAATACTATTCACTTTTTAATGCTAGCCATTTTGCGGGTAACTAGTGATATCAACGCAACAAGCAGAATACACTTTTTTAATCAAGAAATGTTTTTTAACAATGTGCCTAGTTTTGCCAAGAAATTATTTACCTACGAATAAACACCGCAAAAAAAACAAAATAGGTACTGCAGTTACTACAGTACCTATGAAACAGTAACATGAAACCTTAGATTACCAAAACTTAGAAACCATTTACTACATTCTGTACATGAATAATAATTAGGTTCCATAACCAAAGAATTTCTAGATATTGATGCAACTATATCCAGTTTATCTCAAACAAAAATTATTTACGATAGAAACACTAGCTATTGCATAATAGAAATGTAGGTACCTGGATGTTCCCTTTTAACGTGGGCTCTCAAGTTAGAGGGTTTACAGAAATCCAATATACATTCCCCACAATGTGCCATTTTAGATTCTCATCCTCAACACTTCTTGTGGATTACCGACTCTCTAACAGAACAGTAGTACCACATATACGAGTACAAATGAAAGTATTTTACAAATAATTCAAATCACCAAAGCAAAACTAAATAGTATTTTTGGTACCTCTTTACTAAAGTTTTTGAACAATTTAAAATAAAAATTCTGTTGTTATGTAGGCAATTAATTTTGACATATCCACATCGACAAGAAAAAAGGGTATTTTTTCGCGAGGTCCCGTTGACCAACCGCGAACGGCCGGAAACTAGAAGTCACGTGAATCTGCATTGATATTTTAAAGTGACATACACGTGACACGCTGGTCAAAGTAGATCAACGGGATCTCGCGAAAATACACTCAAGGAAAACACAACCTAGAGCGCATGCCCGCAGTTATCAATAGATAGACGGGTTGGATGCTGCAGCTGCGTTGCCAACTTGTTGTCAAAGTCGTAATTAGTACGTTTTAATATTTGATAGGCACAGTTACAATTATTAATATTATTATTAGTAACTACCTAAATACCTTGAAATAGAACTAGTTTCCACTCTATCTGTGGCCTCTGAATTTTATACTGTTTTCGACTAAGTTTAGCATGCTCATTCCGAAAATGTAAATATTTTTTTTATCAGCTCTAGTTTTTGAGATACAGGTAACCGGTGTTAAAGAAATATCAACTTTTACTTAAGGAAAATACATTTATTTAACAAAAAATAAAAATCTATTAATCATCATTTGCTTCCAAGAAACTTCGCTTTCACTCTTCCGTCACTTAAATCTCCTAAATTTTCAGGAAATCGGTCGAGATGACTGTGTAAAAAGTGGTTGATACTCATGTTACATCCTAAATTTTTCAAACTTAAAATCAGTTCTTCCACCAGGTCAATATAATTTTCTGATTTGCAGTTTCCGAAGAAATTTCGCCGACACAATAATGATAAATAAGGTAATTTGAAAATCTCACGAAAACTCGAGCTGTTGGCCAAATTTTGAGGGTCTCTAGACATAAAAAAAATTGTTTTTGTTCGAGAATTTGTATTATGGAATGAGGTATATTTTTTGGAATGAGGGCATGACTTGAAGCCACTACTGGCCGCACCCAAATACACTAAAATTTTTCTGTTAAATCATTTTATTTTATAACCATCGTCATAATATCCCCATAAGTTTAATGACCTACATATGCCCTGAAAATAGAATCACCCATAACAAATGTGTCCCATTTTTAACTGCCAAATTTTACTACCCATCGTGGATTTAAAGCCGTAATAGTTCAAAAGAAATATTTAAAAGATAAAATTTCAGTCATAAAAAAGAAATAAAATGTTCTAAATAGAGAAGCCAGTCCTTCCTTCGCGTTGGTTGATCGTAAAAAGACTGTAACATGGTAAAGAAGTTTAAAAAATTGATTTTTTATGGGGTCCTCTAGGTGAGAACTTATGGTGGTTTGAGGTTTTATTAGCTTTTTTCCGAGAAAAATATATACCCTTTTAATTTTGTAGAGGTTTGTGTAAGGGGAATGATCGGCTTGCATTGATACTATTTTTTTTTTAACATTGTTGTTGCTCAATTATTGTGCAGGGGAGTGCGGTGTATCGAAGCCGGGAAAGCGCTGCTGCCCTAAACTAATATAAAAATGTAAAAACAAATTATACATTAGTAATTTTTAACATTATTCTATAATTTTATAAAAATCTGAATTTAATTTCTCATAATTTATCAGAAATCTTGTATGTTTTGCAATGGTCGCAGATCAGGTAAGATTTTAATTAGAGTAGATGCCTATGGTAAATAAGAAACCTCTGTGTCAAATTTCAAGTTTCTAGATCCAGCGATGTGGGCTGTGCGTTAATATGTCAGTCAATCAGTCGTTCAGTGAGTTTCTTCTTTTACAGAGATAACTAAGCAGCAACAATATTAAGAAAAACCAAAATACCAGGGTTGGAAGCTGACTACTCCCCGTAAATAATGTCTTTTGCATTATTTTCTCTCTTTTTTATTTACATGCACTGGCATTAAGTAAATGTTGATTTAAAGACTTGATAAATGGCAAATTACTTCAAATGGATTGAATGGAAGAATATTTAAGGCGACTGTAGGTCATTTATTATTAAGGCTGCGTGTATCGATTTGTAACTAAATGTCTGTAATATACTTATGTTAATTTGCCACATATATGAAAAGAAAGCTCAAAAAAATACCCAAGAAATGCATTGAAAACTGCGACAATCAAGTTTTAAATGTCAAAAAATGTGTCACCTTCACTTGGTACGAAAAGGTAAAAACAATAATATAGGGGTGTGAAAAATTAATGTCTTTAAAAAAATGTTGGTTTTTCTTGGAGCTTTTTTGGCATGTTTTGATTTCTTTTATGAACTTTTTATTTGTCTACGCCCGAAAGGCATTGCTTTATTATATAAAAAATAGTTGAACAATAATCCTTTCACATCATACTTAAAATCCTCAGTGCATTGAACTTAAGTAGATCTCCCTTGGAATGTTAAAAAACAACTCACAAACACGGCATTCATCACGAAGACATCATATTACTTCCTATCAAGACGAAACATCTTAGGCGAGGTCAAGAACTCTCGAGTACCATAAGTACTTATTTTATTATTTCAATTTCACACAGACTGTGAAAGCTTTATGTTATGTTTTATCTGATAGCCTTTCTAATGAAAAGGTTACACTATATTTGTCACAATATAACGAATAACTGTTCAGTATAAATGGATATTAATTTTCATAATTCATGGTGGTGGTGGTGACAAACTACGAGGATACGATGAAGAGTTTCCAGTCAACCAAAGAAAAATACCTAAGGAGAATATTGAATAAAATAGGTTTTTATTTTTCGTCAAAACTGCACTTTCCATCGCCTCAATTCTGATATAATCGAATTCTACATGTTTGCATCGAGAGAGTCATTTTTTGGAATTGTGAGAACACGATTAGATCTTTTTCTTAGGGTCAGGTTTGGCCGAAGAATTTTCGACAATACGCTTGCAGAGTCTCGGAAAAAATCATAAAAAATAGAAAAGGAATTATTCCATAACATATCCAAAATTTGATATTCTACCTCAACTAGAGAATTGCAGCCTCTCAAAATTGACCTATTTTTCGGTTCGTGAGCGTTTTTCGCGATTCATGGCAATCGATTAGAGAAATCCCTTCACGCGTGGTTATTTACGCAGTAGTCCTAACTTATATGAAGTGAAAAATTTAATTCGTATCTGAGCGGAAATTTTTTTCGATTTTTCAGAGGTCCGACATTTAGCTCGTTCGGCAATTCAATCTGTTCCATCGCTTTCCTCGGAATTTTTGACGGTCACGTGACCTATCATTCTAAACAGTACGACCGATCACGTCCCTGTCAAAAATTCCGAGCAAAACGATGAAAAAGATTGAATTGCCGAACGCGCTAATTGTTGCGGATAATCACATTTTCGATAAAAATTGCGCTTTCCATCCGCTTTAACTCTGGCAAAATTGAAACATGAATTTTCGGTTTAACCTGGTTATTTCCCGAATTATTTAAGCGCGTTTAGATCTCTTTTCCGCAGCGCAAAATAACAGTTAAACCATAATGTACTCCAGACCAACATAAACAAATTTTCAACCCTTTTAAACTCGATAACCTACAACTCCTAATTAAACAAAATATTCATAATAAATTGTTTAATTTAAATAACTATCACAGTATCACATGTGGCTCACGTTTGCTAACTGCTAACGTTCTTCCTGCATAAAATTATAATATGAATAACTGTGCTTTTTACTGCTAGTGACCAGGTGAACAAACTTATTATTTGCCAATGGTGTTATTGTTTACACCGAGAAATGTTCACATACTTTCGTGGGTGGAAAACATATCTTATATGCCTTTAAGAAAGGGAAATCATAGTATTTAATTAGTTGTTTTACTGGATCAGTTACTATTCAATCAACACGTCAGATTGACTGATGACTTTAATTTTAAATGGTATTAAGAGAGAAGCCTGGGTTTATATACCAGTAACACAGCTACGAGAAAGTGATAAAAAGTTTCCAGCCTGGCCCAGAGATGGCGCAATTTACCGTAATACTTACATGTGTTTACGCGGCCGCACTCTTTGTAAGTATTGGCGACTCAAATTAAGAACGTGGAATAATAATAATAATAATAATAATACGGGGAATATGTTTGTTTCGTTTTTGTCTTCATTATTGTGTTTTTTGGCATCTTTGTCGATTTTGTCGTCTAGTGAGCCCTTCTTTCCCGTTGAAAATCAGCTGATTGCAGCTGGCTTTGTTAATTTGAGTCGCCAATACCTTCAAAGTTTTAAGAAAGTGCATTAAGTAGTTTACATTTTATAATCGTGAAAGTTTATGTAGTTTTATATCGTGTAAATGATGGAAAAAATTGAGATCTGTGCTGTAATATCAGATTTCCATATTAAAGGTTTATCCGGTCAAAAAAATGAAATTTAATCAGCGATTGCTCCCTTCCTATAAAGAACAAAAAAACTAAAAAATATGGAACTCATGGATTTCGACGAGCTCTTTCCGATGACGTATATGGGATTTTAAGTTGAACCATTTTGACCCCACAAAAAATTAAAACCGTGAAATAATTAGGTCAAAAATCGAAATTTCCAGTTTTCCCCAAATATATCCATTTTCCAGTGATTTTAGGTTTGGGTAAATATATTGCAAAAACAAAGTATTTGAGATTTTAAAGATGAATCCTTTTTCGATCCGACGCTTTGTTTTCGAGTTATTAGGTACCAAATAGGGGTCTGCAAATGACATTTTTCGACATAAAAGAATTCAAAAGAATTACTTGCCATTTTCAATAGAATTTAGAAGCTCCGGGTCCTCTACATCCTCCGAAAATGTACATCGATTTGATTCACTTTTGCGACCTGTACCCGATTTCAACGGAAATCGCGGACATTTCGACTTTGACGTTTAATAGCTCCGAAACGAGACATCCTGTATAACTGAATTTTTTCCGAACCTAGTTGTATTATTCCTCTATCAACCAAAAAATTTCGATTGATCTCCCTCTGACTGTTTCCGAAAAAAACAAGCCTGTTTGACTTTACGTTTAACATGTAGATTGGCGCTTACTTTTGTTGATCTGACGTCATTATTCACTAATGACAAATAGCTGCTTTTTAAATTGTAATAAATTATACCGAAAAGTAAACATTTTTTGTAGCTAAATTATCCTAGTAATATTCTTCAAAATAATTTTTCATTTCATTTTTTGGATTCACTAGTTATTGCTGTCACAAATGTATATGTCGACGAGTTAGACAAATCAGCCTTGGAGATGGTATAAAGGCCCTTGAACATCGCTGAAGTAAATTTATTGAGCTTCACAGATGTAGAATATATTTTATGTAGAAAAATAAAGAAATTTTTTACCTATATTTTCTGTTTTCTTTGTTAGGCCGGAAACTTTTCGTCTCGTCCTCGTATGTTCGTCTCTTTACTCTTCAGTGCTACATACATCTTCAATTAAGTTAAATAGAACGAAATGGGGAGGGGATTAGAAATAACCTCGTTTTCACCTCACATGAATTAGAATATTTATTTTTGAAAAATGAGCCGTTCAGAGGAAAAGTGGTATAACGCACAAGCAAACCGCCATGCAGTTAGACCACTTTTCCTCTGACCGGCTCATATATCTGTTTCAAAAATTAACAGCCAAATTTCTATTGCTAAAGAACGGCAATTAAATATTTTATCTTTACTAATGTTTATTTATATCCATTGATCTACTAATGTGTCCCTGTAGGTACAACACATAGAGAAAATATATATAATATATCTTGTCTATGGTACAACATTCGTCAATTTATTGCCAAGCCAAAGGGGTCATTTTGGAGAATATTAATTATTATTTTTAAAACATAACTGCCATGTATAATTTTTGATAGAATAAACAAGTATGTTATTTTTCAAAAATAATTTATGAGTACCAAGAAGCAGGATTTCTACGAATCCATAGACTCGTGAATCCTATTTTGACGCCCGATAAATTAAATCTATTTATTTCAACGAACATGTCAATTATCACAGTCTAATTAAAAACAAACTGAGCTGTTTTGATTAGATAACAACAACAAAAATAACAGAAAATAATAAACGCGTTTGTTGGTAAATAAATTAAGTGATAAAAACATGTCTGAAACAATAAAGTATATTGTCATAGGTTCGTAGTATTAAAGACAAATATAATATGTTATTAAAGCGTTTTTTTAAATGCCTCGATTTTTCTTTAAAAGAAAACGTTCCTGGGTGTTTGAGAAATTTTATTTTTGAAAAAAAGGTATTTCCCAAGTTACATTTTTTGAAAAATTGATTACTGAAAATCCTGAAGAATCCTGAAGATGGACTTTCATCCTTAATTTTACAGAAATTTCTCTCGCAAGGTCAACAGTTACAGTTAATTATCTGATTAACTAAAAACTAATAAATAAAGAAAGAGAAGTCCCTGTACAAAAAAAAAATTGCGCCTGTCACAATAATTTATTATGAAATCATGAAAATGATTTCTTTCTTCGTGATTTTACAGTCACGTTTTGAGGCACGGATGATGGGAAAATGATGCGTACGCCAGGGAATGACTGTTCGAAATCATGATAAGATACGAAATCGCAGGAAACAATGTAATAATAATATTTTTTACTAAAATACTTGAGATGTTCACGTAATTTATGTCATTATTTAAGAATGTCTTTTATGGACAAAAAGGATAAAAACCTATTAAAATTGTAATTACCTTACTTTTAAGTTTCTTTCTTTGTCTTTGCTACACATAGAATACCTAAGTATTTTTATCCGTTGACAGATTCCTTAATAATAGCTTAAAAAACAATATTAATATATTTTCCCACATTTAAAAAAAATTCGATTTTTTTCGCAAAACATTTAATTTGAAAATATATTTTTAAGAAAAACGTCTTTTCTGACAGTACGTTTATTTAAAAAAAATAATATTTTTTTAAATACTTTTTCAAAGAATAGTTTTTTAAAAATGCATTAAAAATGTATGTAATTATGCTGCATCTTTAGGAACTAATTTTTTTTTAGATGCAGAAAGTTATGCGGATAATAAGCAAGATACAGAAGCCCTATTCCTGTCAAATCCTGTTTCAACAAGCTCTCTTCCACCCCCTTCTTAATCCACGCATCTATTACGTCTTCCTCCGCTTTTCTTCTTGTCCTAGCTTATCTATTCTTCCTACAAACAGGTCTAGGAAGAGCACAACAGGCAGTAACAAAGCCTAAAGAGGTCGCCTTGAACTCACGAGCAGCGGTGTCAGTGACTCCGCAGAGCGCGTCCCCCCTGCTCTGCCCTTCGCCCCCCGCGATGTGCCCAAGGCCCACAGGGCACTGTTTTGAACACAACTTTGAACTGAGCTAAGGCCTTTTTGATACAGGCTTGATGATAGCATTTTTTTCTGATTTTTTAAAAAGTTCATTTCATTCCAAATGTACATCTAAAACATCACTTTTGTGTAAGTAGGTGGATATCTAAGTCCACGATTATGTCCAAACTCTATCCACTATTGCTTTGTTAACTATTACTAAACCAATAGCATAAAATCTTTTTTTATTAAGTCAAAATATGGGGATTTTGACTCATTACTTTAAAAATCCAAATAAACAAGATAAACTTAACTTACGAATTCAAATTTCTACTCTGTATTATAACATTTCGGCTAACTACAGAAATTTGATAAAGCCCAAGTTGGACTTACTAATTGTAAGTCAAAATTTTGACTTTTCGTCGCCTACTTAAGTCAAAATTTCAACTTAACATTCATAGTTTTGACGTTCTATTCTAAAATTCAGACTTACTAGAAAACCTTGACTGATAGAACCGAATTTTGACTCACTCAATCAAATCTTGACTCACCAATCCCAAATATTCGACTAATTAAGTCAAAATTCAAACTTACCAATCAAAGTTTCGAAGCTCTATTCTAGAATTTCGTCTTTCCATAAACCTTTGACAGATAAAGCCAAATGTTGACCGAGTTAAGATTTTGAGGTCTAAACCTCAAATATTTCACTAATTACGTCTATTTCAATGTGTTATTCAAAATTTTGACTTACCCCGAAATTTTGATTAAGTTAAAATGTCGACATGTTTAGTACAAATTTTGACTTATTTTGAAAACTAGACTAATTTGGTCAATATTTTAATTTACCACTCAAAATTTCAACATTCAGAATTCCTTCTGCCCACACAATTTTAACAAATTTTGACAAAATCAAACTTTTGAGTTCTTAATCTCAAATTTTCCTCTAATTAAGTCAACATTTTAATTTAACAATCAACATTTCTACTTATTCTGAAATATTGACTAACCAAGCAGTACTCTTGAATCTCCAAATATCGACATGTTTAGTACGAATTTCGACTGACCTTGAAAATTGGACTAACTAAGTCAATATTTTAACTTACCAATCAAAATTTCACCTATTATGTTTATTCTAAAATTCCTTCTGCCCACACAACTTTGACTGACTGATTTTGAGAAAGTCAAAATTTTCTCAATCTTAATTATTTGATTAATTAAGTCAACATTTCAACTTAACAATCAAAATTTCTACTTATCCCGAAATATTGACTGGCCAAGCCGTACTCTTGACATTTTAAGTCAAAATTCGACTTATTTGGTACAAGTTTTGGCTTACCTTGAAAACTAGACTAATTAGGTCAATATTATTTCAATTTGCCAATCAAAATTTTGATTTATTCCGAAATTTTGACTGACTAATTTAGTGAAAATTCTGACTTACTTTGAAAACTCGACTAATCAAGTCCATATTTCAACTTACCAACAAAATTTCGACTTATTATTTCTAGTTTAAAGTGTCGTCTTTCTACAAAACTTTGATATAGCCAAATTTTGACTAAATCAAAATTTTGACTGCTCAATCTCAAATTTTTGATTCATTAAGTCACAATCAAGATTTCGACTTATCCCGAAGCTTTGACTGACCAATCTGAACTTTCGACTTACTAAGTCAAACTGTCGATTTATTTAGTACAAATTTTGACTTACATACTTTGAAAACTCGTCTATTGTTCCACTTACCAACCAAAAGTTGAATTTATCAGTAAAAATATCGGAAAGCAAAGTCAAAATTTCGATTTACTGAACAAAATTTTGCGTTATCGCAAAATTTTCAGCTGTGAATTTTAATTCTGGAGCTTCGTCACGGAAAGTGATATATGAGTAATTTTGGAGTGTGTTGGTTAAATAATAGATATTTATTCAGCTTCGGTCATCATAGCTCTCTCTCCAGCCTTCATCTTTATCGTCCTTGGCAGTAGTAGTAGATGGCCCTAAGGCGACGCCGAGATACTTGGTACGACCGGCCGCAGCCGTACGACGAGTGTACGCCTGCCGTACAAGTTACTATCAAGCCATGACCAACACAAAACAGTAAAAGTGGTACCGTGTACCGTGTATATTACTCAAGCTCAAGATTTAGCATCGCATCTGTAAGAGTTTTGGTACTGAAGTACTTATTGATGTGACTTTTGAGTTTATAATAGATATTTTCAATAAAATAAATAATAGAATGTATTCAATAGTAAAAGAGTTGAAGAATTTGTTTTAAAATCGACGCATATCTATCGTGGTGGACAGTCACTCATCGAGCTTATATCCTATCAATGCTGCCGTACCACAAAGATCAGTCCTGGCACCAATCGTATTTCTTCTTCACATTAATGACCTTCTCTCTTTAACAACCAATCCCATCCATAGTTACGTCGACGACAGGACTCTTTATTTCAATATACTTTTGTCCCAACAAATCTAGAATCAAGAGCTGAATATAATAGACGCAGATCTATGCACCTATCCCTTTTGAAAGATCTCTAAATTATCTTAGACTAAAGTACCAAAAACTTGTTCAGTTCAACGCCTCCAAAACGCAGTGTTGCTCCGGCAATACTTACCCCATCCCCATGAATGGCCAAGCCCTACAGAACAAAGAAACGTTCGATCTTATTGGCATATCTTTAGAACATGATTTCAGCTGTCACAAATATATTACTTCAATAGTCACATCAACAGCTAAAAAGCTTGGCTTTCTCTTCCGAGTCAGAAAATACTCCTTCCAACTTATACACTCTCTACGTTTCCCAAATAAAACCTAACCTAAAATACTGACACTTAACATCCTTGATTATCTCCGAAAGAGAACCATTCGACTCATCAATGGTCCAGTCCTCACAAGAAAACTCGCTTCTCTCCCTCATCGTAGCACTGTTGTGGATCTATGTCTTTCCTACAGATTTTCGACGGGAAAATATTTTTCCCGAACGAAGTCTGGGGATAAAAGTAACAAGGAATTACCGACCTCTTTCTATCACAAATACAAACCCAAATTTTTTGAAAGTCTATAAATATCTCAGCTCTATCTTGTCTCCGGAAATAATCAATCAGCAGCTTGGATGCTGTGCGAGCAGATATACGGAACCAAATTTTCTCACTTATACTCACTTTACGAGGGGAGTATGGTGGTTCATTCCATCTTACTGACTTCTCCAAGGCCTTCGATAAGGTCCCGCACAATGTACTGATTGAAAAATTTGAAAACTTAGGAGTAAATGGACCATTACTCGGCTGGGTGAAGAGCTATCTTACAGGGCCGATCCAGATTGTGAAGGTTAATAGTTTCTTATCCCGTGAAGTTCTTGTACCATCTGGAGTGCCTCAGGGGTCTCATATGGGACCATTTCTCTTTAATATCTTTCTTAATGAAGTCGCGCCTTGTTTCGACTCTTCCGAATTTCTTCTCTTTGCAGATGATCAAAAAATGTTTAAAACTGTCTCAACTCCCGATGACTGTGTTGCTTTGCGGGGGGGATCTTGACAGGGTTGTGTCTTGGTGCGATGACAATGATATGCATATCAATATTTCAAAATTCACTGGTAAAAAACACTGGAATTGGCCATGTACTCATGATGAGTCATAGGTTCACTTTTGACGATTTACAACCAGTGGGATCACGTTTTACCCGTTTCGAAATACGCGCGAAAATTTGCAGTATAATATCCTTTTTTTTTTGTTAATAAAGACCAAAATAAATGGATAACAGCAACCGCCACAAACATTTAATTTATGTAGAGAATATATAAAAAAATATTTCAGATTTATTTGGGATATAATATGCATGTTCCCCATTGGTATCAGATTTTGAAATAATGGGCTCAGTGCGACACAACAACCATTCTACGTACGTCCGTATAAAATTTTGAATATGGCCATCGGTGATTTGCCCTGCCATTAAATCATCTCTCGTTAGGGCGTCTAGAAGCTGCAATCCGCCATACTAATTCTTTTTTTGAAGACTGTGACATAATTTTTGTTTTCTGTTCTTTTTTTTTGCTTAAAATAATATAAGCTGCTGCTAGCGCAATATCCTCTTCATCGGTCGACATATTTTTTTAAAAAATAGTCAAATCCGAACTGCACTACTAGAGAATCCTTGTTACTTAGGTGGAGATACTAACAGCAACAAACTGAAGTATCTCTACTTTTTTTTTTGTTGCCTTGGTGGAGACGAAAGGTTTATCTATGTTGCTTCTTGTTCCTACAATTTGGAACTTAAGGCAGCAGCAAAAAGTTGCTATATGTTGCTTTGATACGCACCTTTAGGTTTGTTAAAATGACAATCCTAATTTCTACTTTCCTTTCGGGACACAATTCCTTAACCAACTTCAGGATAGTCTATAAAAATTCAGTAAAGTTTAGTTCTACTAAATTTCTTCGAAAATCTTAGGGAGACAAGTAGTAGGTTTGTTCGAGAGAATGTGGTCATAGTAGGCAGTGAATCTCCAGGGCCCGCCCTAAATTACTTTCCTTTTTTTGGAGAGTATGAGGTCATAGTAGGCAGTGAATTTCCGTGGGGGCGCGAGGGCGCCGTTACGACGGGGGCGGGGGGGGGGGGGGGGGGTGGGTTTGCGCCTCTAGCCCCACGACTTCACGCCACAGGTGATATACCAAACTATTTCGGGTGTTAACTGTTTCTGGCTGTTTAACCCAACATAATAAAATAAAAAAACGCTTATCGATACGTTAACTTTGACGAAATATATCCGTCGATGGCACTGATCGCGAAGACTCTCGAAAAATAAAAACCGGTCAAGTTAAAAACCTCTTCAGAGTTGTACAACTACAGCGTTATTACTGCTTTCTTTTTTTTTCTTTTGAAAATTAAGGCTATAAAAATAAATATAATTGCGGGCAAGGTTTGTGGAAATTGCTTCAGCTCGGCTCTATGTCGTTCACCGCAAATATCCGTTGTAATGACGTGTATAGAGGGATATTTTAGAGAATAATAAGCTTCTTTTACCTACCAACAATTTTTTTATCTGAGACAACCCACGTAGACTTCGAGCCTCAGTACTAACGTACCGTGGGCGTCTGAAGAGAAGGGAAATGTATTCTATTGACCCGGAATTTAAAGGATTGGAGGTTTCGAGAGGAAGGGAAAACATCTGCAGTCAATTTGTTCCATAATATGGAGACCCTAGGTATGAATGAGCGGGAGAAGTGGGATATTCTAGGCTTGAGTAGCTGGGCAGTAAAATGATGTATACGTAACGCGCCTATTGTTGCTCTGTTAGGGACAGTCAAGTGGCTAATTCTTCACAGCAAAATCCGTAGAAATATCCGTACGATAAAACCCAGAAAACCGAATTTGTGCAGGTTTGCTGAATGAGTTTGTTAAGGTTTGCCCAAGATTTTTTTCTGTCTTGTTCTAATAATATATCTTAGAGTTTAAAACTCCATTTTCAAGAAGTAGTGTTTCGAAAAAAGGTATTTTCAAAAAGTTTGTATTGTGACAGTTCAATTTTGTCACAGTGCTTTGCATATTTTCAGTAATTACTCTTATTGTAAATGCCTATTTAATTCCTACATTTCCTTTGTTGTACTGTAGTGCCTCCATGCTACGCTGTGTAAGTTGTTTTGCCATGTCTCCAATGTAGGTCCTAGGAGTTTTAATTTTTTAATTGAACGCCCTTTAGCTCGTCTGGGTCTTCTGGTTCATTGTTTTAGATCTTGCTTTAGGGATTCATAATTTAATTTGAACCTTTTTTTCTGTTGTCGCCGTGCCCAAAGTTTTCGCTATTGATGAAATGTTGCACTTAATTTAGTTATTGCTAATTGACTAGTTTTTCCACCCTTTTCTCTGCTGAACCTATTTATTATTTTTTCTATTTACTTTTGAAACTACTGTCAGTCGTGTCATGTCGAGTTTTAACAGCGCTTGTCTATTCGCTTTAGAGATTTGGTGTTCAGAGTAGGGAAAGTCGGCGCGGCGGCTCGGTGCATGGATGAGTGGTCCTAGAGCGCGTTTTGACACCGCGGGTTTATGAACGCTGCTGCCGCTCGCGAGTTGGTGTTGCGATTTTACGATTGGATGGAGGTTGGCAGTTCTTGCCAGTATGAAGTGGCGCCACCTTTCATCTGGGTAATAACCGTTATGACCTTCTGTTGCGAGTGCGCGTTTCAGTTCCGTAAACTGAGTAGATTCTGTGTGAGCATTTTCGGCGCATTATCAGAAATATTGGGTTCGTCGGCCATCTTGCTGTCTAGCCGGGTCACTTTCATGTTGGTCGTCAACAACGATGCCATCGGCTTAGGTTTGCCGTTAAGCCTGAGACCAATATTTTTAATTTCTGAGATGAAATTTATCTGCCTAGGGTAGAGATTAAGGCCTTGATTTGATGTGATGCCAAAAGCCATCACCATCTATATGCCAAGGGACATTTAGCATACTCGGGGTAGTCCCTTTCATTTTTGTTTCGTCAATCTTAGCATCTAAAACCCTCCAAGGAGGGTTTTAAGAGCAGAACAGCAAGATCTCGATGATGCGTGAAGATGCGGATCTATTACTTTCAAACTAAGTGAAAGTGTACCACCTATACCATGCGCACGAAGTTGCGAGCGGCAGCTAGTTGGTATTAAAATACTATTTCATATGTGGAATAAACAACGAATTCAAATGACAGCTGCAACAGCTGTTCTTCTTTTTATGGATAAACATAACCTTTTCGTGTATTTAAAATTTAAAGTTTTTTTTTGCACGTCACTGCTTATATCTAAATAATGATCTTAAGAAAGTAAATACTATAAACAGCGTAATACCGTTTAGGAATAGACCTTTCCCCTGTTCTATGACCTATTGTACAGAACTAGTTTCTTGATGTTTAAATCATATAGGGCCTTATTTAGGTCAACAATAGACAAAAAGGGTTCGTACTTATTCTCCCTAATTGTATTTGGCACTTATTGAATTGCTGCCTTTCATTGTCGGTCTTGTATTAATTGCTCAATGGGAATTTTATGAAGTGTTAAAAGTTGGGCAAAGAACCAGTTAACCGTGGGTTAACTTGTAAAAAACGTGATTAAAAAGGCTCCTTAAGTGTTTTGTTTAAATATATTTAATTCATTTCGGTCATTTGGAAAAATTTTAATTTGCATCGTGAGTTATTTTAAAACTATTGATTTTGATTTAAAATTCAGTTTATTTTTCAATCCCCTGCCACCTCGACACATTTATACCAGAGATGATCCAAAGCCTCTACATTTAGACCTATCAAGCTCTTTGAAATAGATATCCACAGTAGCTTTAACATCGTCGTGTATTGGAAATTTTTGGCCTGCTAGGTATTTTTTGCGTGGAAACAGTCTGGCGGATAAGGCGCGTCTGGGAGCAAATCAAAGCCTCGTTCATGAATTTTTCCATAGCAATAACACTCATGTGGAGCCGTGCAGTATCCTGATGAGAAAAGATTTTCTTCTTGGCTATACCAAGGCACTTTTTAATAACCGTTCAATTTAATTTGTCTAAAAGACTTGCATGGTATTCGCCTGTGATGATTTGACCTTTCGGAAAGTAATCAATAAGAAGACTACCTTGTGCATCCCAAAAAATGGAAGCAATTACCTGTCCCGCCAATTGAACAGTCATTGCCTTCTTTGGGATAGGAGAACCATTGCGCCGCCACTGTTTAGATTGTTGTTTTTATGATTTATTTCTGGTGTGTAATGATGGACGCAAGTTTCATCTATGCTTTCGGAAACGCTACAAATGCTCACGAGAAATTTGCATACCAAATTTAACAAGCGGTAAAGAAACACGTAAATTAATTAAAACAATTTTTGTTATCTGAGACAGCCCATGTAGACTTCAAGCCTAAGTACTAACGTATCGTGGGCATCTGAAGAGAAGGGAAAGTAATCTATTGATACGGGATTTAAAGGATTGGAGGTTGGGAGAGAAAGGGCAAACATCTGCATGCAATTTGTGGATACTGTAGGTATGAATAGGCGAGAGAAGCGAGATGTTCTAGGCATTTGTAGCTGGCTATGTAACGCGCCTCTTGTTGTTGAAGTGGGGAATTATAGCAGTTAGTTCTTCAGAGCAAAATCCGTGGACTTATAGGTAGACAACGAATTAATCCCCAACAGCGCGGCGATGAGCGAGAAAGGGGAGTTTTCTTGTAGGAACTGGGTCATTACGATTTGGCAAATGACCAGAAAGATTTGCTGACATTGAAACAGAAAAGCACTTTATCTTTTATGCTGTTGTTAAAAGCATTTTAAATTTAACGTTTTTCAGGTGTAGGATTTTCAAGATACCTTTTGTGAGCTTAGACATTTTTAAGCCTGGCTTTATCACAGGCCTTGGAGAACCAGGGCTTGTGATGGTGGAGTTTAGGTGTCTTGCGGGTATGTGTAATGTGTAATGAAAAAAATTAACATTTGTTACAAAATTTCGGAGTAACAGAAAATATCTATATAAAATAAATTAATTTTTTCTTTTAATTTTTCCAAACCTGTTTATAATATTTTCAATATTTAAATGTGTATCTTAATGGACAATGTAACAGTACCAGTTCACTTTTACAAATGAAAAAGGCTAGTAATTTTACGAAGATGATCTCCAAGCTCTTGTATTAAGCCGAAACGCTTTTTGGAAAACTAAGTTGAAGTTCAGCTTTTTCTTATAATTATTTACCTGGGAAGCGCATGATGTATATTGAATTCATGCCGTAATTGGGGCCCGGGGGATGGGGGGGGGGGGGGGTTGCAAAACCTCTTTTGCCCCTCCTCTAAGTCCGCGACTGGATATCTCGGCCGTATTCACACCATAGCATGCAAAAATAACAGAGCATGGACTTTTTCAACAATTTATGGTGTAGTGGCAGATTTTGGGCGTCCACTTTAATACTTGTTGCTAGGACGTCACCAAAAGTCTGAAATAGTGCCATCTATCTGTCTTTCCACGGACATTTCAGCCTATCCTCGTATGTGAGGAATGAATGATTATATTATTAAAACCAAAGATATTAAAACAGTTTCCAAATATTCCGAAAAGAAGTTTGGTTGATATTTGCATTATTTTCAACTTCTTATGCAAAATTTAATAACTCCAACTCATTATACACTAATGAATGTGTGAAAAAAGTGCTCATGCATAAATAATCAGTAACTTAACAATACATAAATGCACACAAGGCCGTAAAAAATTACAAAAACAGGTATCGGCAGAGACACAGGTGTTCAGGACTATTCTCCGTAACACAGGTAGCTGAGGCCGATTTAAAAACCAATAAAAGTAGAGAGGTTTTTATGACATTTGTTAAGGAATATAATAGTGTCTGGTGCAAGAAAACTATAAAAAAATCATTCTCAGTGAAGAGGAAAATGAATATTTTCGATTTTTTAAACCCCTTGTATTTATTAATTGTTTTTTGTGACCAGCGCACACTTGGGTCGGGGATGCTGAAAGTTGGAATTTAATCGAAATACGAAAATTCACCTATGATCAGCAAATGTATATTTTTGTTAACAATACTAATTTGGTGGTTTGCACTTTTAGTATTTCGGCGGCACAGTGTCACGAAGGTTAAGATTTGTATTCAGACAGTGTGTTTGTGTTGGATCTAAAAGCCTGTTTACATTACTTGCAATTTATAGCATGAAAGTTATAGCAAGGCAATTAATTGCATTGCATGACCGTTTACACATGAAGCAATTTTTGTATGCAAGTATACTGACAAGAAATGTCACCAACTTTAAAAATATATCTAACTCAGCTGATTAAAAAATGGGTTTTTATTGTACATACTTATCTACCACATGCTGCTTTTTGGGACATATCGGCTTTATTTTTTATAAAGATAAACAATAAAAAATATGTTAAATTCGCAAAATAAACCACTCAAACGCCATTCAAAACAAAATCGATATTTTTTGAGGTTATGTTTACTTTTAATATGGTTGGTGCTTTGAGATATTAGTAGAAAAGTTAAAAGTTACTCAAAATGCATGCAACTTGCAATTTTATTAAATTAGAACAAGTCCTAATTTCATGCAATGCAAGTAAAATTGCATCGGCTGATCGAAAAGCCACCAACGCGCATGCTTGGAGGCAATTTTTTCTTCTCTCTAATTTAATTAAACATCTTGAAAATGTAATTAAAAAGGCAAAGTTATAAAAAGATTAAATATTAAAATGGTCTATCTATATTCAATAAGACCTAAGGAAATCCCAAGCCAATCAACAAATAATGACAAAGAATTTTCAGAAAAAAATACTGCTGAAAAATGGCAATATATACTTAAAAATTCGTGTGATTGATAACTTACCCAATATAAGAAAAAATAGTTCTTATCTGCTCTCTGTTCCCGCAACCTCAGCTTTCACTGAAAGAGTTTTCTCGGTGATCAATGTAAAGTGGAGAGAAGGGAGAATCAGAGCTTCCATAAATTTAATAAAAAGTGAGTTATTTATTTATTTAAATCTAGATTTAGATTGTAATACTACTTAGCTATAGTAGCGATCAAACTTTCAAAGATAACCAAAAGATTGTTAACTTGTGCTAAAAGCAGCAACAAAAATATGTAAGGCAATAAAAACTTAAGCGTAAAAACTACTTTTTTGTTCTTACAAACCTTTTTTTCCTCTTTCAAAAGACTAGTTACGTTCTTTTCCTCAAAAAAATTGGCAACCCTAGATGCAAAATATAAGATTTATAGGTTAAGTTGTTTAAAAAAGGCGCCAAATTTAAATTGGGACATCTTTTTTAAGGAATTGTAGAAATTATTGGTAGACAAATGCCCAGACAGAATGAACTAGTTGGAGAGGTATAGTACATTGTATTTAATTACTTTTACTGTAACTTTCAAGTGATTAACAAACTAATCTTAATTACTTGTAGTAATGTGGGGCTCATTATGTTAATTGTTTTTTTAATAATTAAAATTAAGAAATTGGAATTTAATGACTCAGTGTAGTTATAAGGACTGATCTTTTAGACTTTAGAGCTTGCTCTCCTATTTTTTTAAATATGCTTTCCGAAGATATGACTGTTCGAAACTGCATTACATCGGAAACTGCCTTTGCCTACTTTGGAGTCTGTGGCGATTATTGTTTGAACTCTGCTGTGTAGTCCAAATTAAATTGGACTAATACTTATTATTTCGACCAAAAATGTCTCTTTCTCCGACCGCGCGCAGTGCCACAAGAACGCATGAGCAGTTGGAAAGTTAAATCATTTTGTACTATTGAACAGGACCGGTCTTAATATTTGTGTATGATGTTATAAGAGTTTACATATTATAGAATACATGTTTTGTTTTATTACGCCAATGTCCATGTATAAATACTTATTTTAATCAGTTAAAAAGTTAAAAAATATTTTTCATAAAGATATGGATGTTAGCTACGTAAATTAAAACTCTATGTAAGTCAACTCTATGGACCCGGAATCGTAAAGAGAAATAAAGGCTGCTTGCCGGTTTCTTAATAGACCATCAGAGAAAACTTCGAAATACCGCCAAGAGCATTTTTACGGTCTGTACTATAATAGAATAAGGTGAACCCCCCCAAGTTCTTTTCCGAAAAAAAAAATTATTTTGTAAGATCGTAAGTTTATTTGGTCTTTAATTTATAAAATTTTAAGGCAAAACAAGAAATAGTACTCTTATGTCTTTGTTTAAAACAAACCCTTACCTATTAAGAATGTTGGTATATATTTCTGAATTAAGTATCTAGTATTATTCGTTACAATGCCTTGTAAACTTTTTTTAAATTTTTGCTCTCTAAAAAATGATTACAATTTATAACAAATAAATAGCCTTCATTAAAAATTGCAGTTTGTTTTATTATTTAAAATATAAGAACTTTAAAAGTTTGTCCGATTTGTTCTTATGGATTATTCCTCTTATTAAATGTAAAAAATTACCCACAAATGATTTTATAAGAGGAACGAACTATCCCTTCTCTATCCCTCTTACAGAGTTGCCAACTCTTACGGTTTAGGCGGGAATCTCCCGATTTTCCAATAAATCTCCCGCTTCCCGACTAACATATTAAAATTCCCGCTTTTCTGGATTTATAGTAAATCATACATATATGTAAGATATCATACTTCTAGCTCAGAAAAATACATAAAACTTAAAAAATCAAGAAAATAATTGCATTTAAAATCGATCTGGCAATCTCGCTTGACTACTTTTGCAAAATATTTACTAATTTTCTCAAACACTAAACAAGGAAGGTGGTAGAGGATTTCGTCCTCGGCCGAGGAGGCACCACCCCACACATCTGCTTAAAGAGCTGGTGAAATCCATACGGATGATTCCAGCTCTGGATGTGTGAGTCGGACACTTCAGTACACCCACGGTACAATAGAGTACTTAGGTTTAAACCTTTTAGTGGGGTGTCTAAAGATAAAAAACAATAATTATTTTTACGAAATGGCGAAAGCACCCAAAAATTATAATATCAACAACCCCCGCTTTTTGTTTCCTGAAATCTGGTAACCTTAGTCCCGCCCCCATATGAAATGCCACTCTGTCCTGATTTTTGATTTTCCAGTGTCGGTCACCTTATACTAGAGACAAAGAAAGTAAATCTAAAAAGTTCACAGCTACTTTTACAGCGCAGTTTTACGGTTGCTGCAGCAAAAGTTTCATGTCCTGTTCACACATATGCAGCATTTTTATATACAGCCGTTGCCAGTCAAAACTGAGAGTCTAATAAAAGGTTGCAATATTGTTCAGACACGACACGCTATTTCTGGAGCAGTATATAGTTGCTCACTACTGCATCTACCTTACTGACAACTGCATCATTTCAAAATATTTTCACTTCGTTTTGTATGTTTCATCTGAACCCCTTCCAGATTTGACTGTTTTCATTATTCTTCGTTCCTTACCGTAATGAGATCGTAGCGTATGTAATTTTTTTCGAGTCTCTGTTGTAACACTGGCCTCAGTCTTTAACATCAGAGTCTGGCTGGCGAGTTCTAATGCTCGTCTGTAGGACGGTATAAAAAGTTCGCTAAAAGTGAAAAATTATATCAATGTAATTATTACGAAAAGTTGGTGGTGAACAACTAAACTAGAAACAGATTCTGATATTGAGACCAGTTTTATAACAAATGGGACTCGAAATTATCTTAAAAAGGTTCTGTAAGTTCAAACGTCGCTATCTCTAAGTCTATAAACTAACAAACTCAAGGGAGCTTCTTCCGCAAGACACACCCTGTACAAAACAAAATCTTTTCAAATCCCCCCATTGCACGCCAAGTCACTCTTGGCGGCGACTTTCTGTCGTCAAGCGGAATTCCTAAAAAATGTATGAAATTAAACGAGATTTGTCAGGTATTATGTGACAAACGCCCATAAAGCCCATGCTACCGGTTTTAGCTTTATTACATCCCAAGTAATTTATCTTCTTTATGCCTCGGACCGAAGATAAAAGCTTATAACGATTTATTAATGCTTGTATAATTTTAATGGAGCTGTTTTTCAATTTTTTTTCTTAATAGAAATTTAGATAAACAGAATGAACAACAATTTTATTGTTCCGTGCTAAAATTAGCACCCCCGTTTCTGTCGTTTATTTTTACTACTTTTCATCCCCGATCGGCGGCACAGAAAGGGCTCTGTGAAAGCACACGTCTATATTTTGGCAACACATTTTATGGAATCATTTCGGTGTGTGAAAGTATATTGAAGCACGAACTCAACAATATATGTACCTATACGCATTTTTTGAACAATTTTCGGGAAAAACGCTTAAAAATTGCTATCCCCTTATCAGCAAAAGGATCGCTCAGAAAAATCTGAAAAAAATCATGAACATTACACCTAGATTGAGCCAAAATTATCAGGGTTGAAAAATTCTGTCGCGATCAGTTGTAACAATATTTTTTAACCCTTCATTGCCTATAAGTTTCACCTTCAAGAAAACAAAAAAAAATGTCTTGTAGTACAGTTATTGCCACTACCGTCCTTGCGTCCATATACGTATTACTGGGGTATTACTACTATATTGTTAGCATCCAATCTACCCCTTGTTAAAATTTGAAGCAAAGATGTTTGGTGTTGTACCACGTGATGTACCAGAACTTTTGACGGAACTGTCACTGTCAGTTCTGACAGCAGTTTAAAATGTGAGCTTGTCGGTTTTCTTTTCGTCTTTTTACCTTTCACAAGTAAAGAAAAATGTGTTTTGATTTGTGTAAAGTGGATTAATAACTATTGGATAACTATTATCCTATTTACGATAATAACATAGCTAATAATGTACCGATAATGCCAGTTTTAAACAGCAAGAAGTGAAAAAATTACTTGTAGTTTCAGAGGTGGATAGTCTTCACAAGAATGTACCTAAACTGAAGAGTGAAGGCATATTTTTAAAAACAATTTGAGGTTTTGTGGCAAAACGGGTAAGAACATTATGTAAATAAAGCCAGGCATCGTTTGGAAATCTAAAAAAAAACACATTATTTAAGTTCGAATTAAAACTCAAAATAGGTAAGTATAATTTATTGTAATTATCAATTTTTATATAATACATTATAATTAAAATCAAAATCTTAAATATTTAATTACCTACCTATGCAAAATCACTTTGTCTTGCGAAACAAGATCTCATTTTCTATGTAAAATATTATTATTAACTCTCTTTCAATATTGTACCTAGTATAAAATAATTTAAACTTACTGGTTTTTCCGATATTTTATTATAAATTAAATGAAAGATTATCAGATTATTCACAAAATAACGCTACGGGGAAATCGAAGGCTTGTCAGATTCAAATTTGAACTTTTGAATATGACAGGCGCGAGCGGCCATGTTGTCATATTTCAGGTTTTGATTAGCTGGGCAGTACGTAGGATTGAGTTCACTGGCTGGACAAATCACGTGGTTGTTTATGAGGGATGTTCAGTACGGCATGTTTCCAAAGGCTACGTCTTTGCTTCATCATTTTTTCGTCGTTCGCTACATAGCAGTAATACGTATATGCTTGCGTCCATATATTTATTACTAACTATATAGCGAACGACGAAAAAATGTTGAAGCAAAGACGTAGCCTTTGGAAACCATATCTAAAAAGTCACGTGACGTCCTGAACATCCCTCATAAATCACCACGTGATTTGCCAAACAAGTGAACTCAATACTACGTACCGTTCGTCCCGTCCGCTAATCAAAACACCAAAGATGACAACATGGCCGCTCACGCCTGTCATATTTAAAAGTCCAAATTGGAATCTGACAAACCTTCGATTTCGCCGTAGCGTTATTTTGTGAATATTTATTTTAATTTATAATAAAACATCAGAAAAACCAGTAAGTATAAGTTGTTATATACTTTAAAGTACAATATCGAAACAGAGTTAATAATATTTTAGATAGAAAATGAGATCTTGTTTCGCATGTCGACGGTCAGTTGAGAAAGACAAAGTGATTTTGCATAGGTAGGTAATTAATTATTTAGGAAGATTTTGATTCTAAATATAATGTTCTTACCCGTTTTGCCCCAAAATCTCAAATTCAAAATTACAAATGATGTATTCACTCTTCAGTTTACATTCTTGTGAAGAATATTCGCTGCTAAAAATAAAAGTAATTTCTTCACTTCTTGCTGCTTAAAACTGGTATTATCGGTACATTAGCTACGACATTATCGTAACTAGGATAATAATTAACTTTTAATCCACTTTTCACAAATGAAACCACATTAATCTTTTACTTTTGAAAGGTAAAAAGACGAAAAGCAAACCGACAAGTTCACATTTTAAACTGCTGTCAGAACTGACAGTGAGTGACAGTTCCGTCTAAACTTCAAAGTGCTAAGACATCACGTGGTACAAAACAAAAGATTTATCTTTGCTTCAAATTTTAACAAAGGGTAGATTGGATGCTAACAATACAGGGTGATTCACGGTCGATGGTAGGTTAGACGTTTATGGAGAACGGAACGCGGGATTTTTTTGAAAATTTGGCAACGTGGGTAATTAGCTATGCTCTGTCCATCTAAAATATTTTCAGCATTGCGACGTTGCCGCTTCTATCAAAAAGTCCTAGCAACTTTATTGTTTTAAATGGAACACCCCATATATTAATAAATTTTTAGAATCGCTCTTTTATTACAATACTTTTTTGTTAATATTACCCTATACCTATCTCTATCGGTTTTCGAGATAAAAATTAGTTTGTGTTAAATATGGTCCAAAACATGGCCCTAATTACACGTAAGTAAATTAGTGCTCTCAATTCATGGAAAGTTGATATTTTGGCGGTAGTTTAGACAGACCCGATGTATTTATTTTTCACCATGAAATCGACTCCATATCATACAGGGCGTGCTAAGATTACTATTATTTCCGTTGTTCATAAAAGGGGTCAAATGTTCGTTTTTTTAAATGAAACCCCCTGTATATTAATCAATAAATTGAAAGACGAAGAAAAACGCTTTAAGATGGTACATCATATTCCTATACCTAAATCATCAAGTTTTCTTAATAAAAGCGCTTTTTTGTGAAAAAAAAAAATAAAGACTTTAATTTTAAGTAACCATGGATATCAAACATCAAAATATCAAACTTACGACATTTTGACGACTGTGTTTAAAAAAATCTCCCAAAATGAACGCAGATAATCATTATTCAAACGAAGTTCTTATGAAATTATTTATTTTACACGGACAATGTGATCAAATCATTGCCAGAACTTGCAGAAAATTTAACCAAATGTATCCTGAATTGACACAAATGAACGAAAGGAAGTTTGTAAGATTACAAAATAATTTCATTAACATGTGAAAATAAATTAAATAACAAAATTAGGAAGGTTCAAAAAACAAAACTGTAAACAAAATAAGAAATTTTTACAATAAATGCTGGAAATGTTGTCCATTACATTCTAAACATTTTAGTATGTGCTTTTGTACGCGACTCGTAGTTGCTTTTTCAATTTCATGGGGATCCAGATCTTCAATACACCGAACTATTCGCCGTCGCAGTTCTTCTTTGGTAGGCACTGGAGTACTGTACACTCTTTCTTTTAAAACACCCCATAAATAAAAGTCAAGCGGCGTGAGATCGGGGGATCTCGGTGGCCAATCCCACGGCCCTAAGCGCCTAAACCAACGATCGTCAAATATTTCATAAAGTACCCTGGAAACTTCCTGGGTGCAATGAGCTGGCGCTCCGTCCAGTTGAAACCACGAATTCCTATAATCCTCTAAAGATAAATTTTCGACGAAATCGGTAACAGTCGTCCTTAGTATTTCGAGATATCTCTCAGCATTTAAAGTGGCATCATAAATAAAAAAGCTAATTTTGTGCTTTTTTAAAATACAAAAAACATTTAGGTCAAATTTTTCTTGAAATCCCATTTCTTTTGTCACGTGAGGATTATGATCAGCCCAAAAATGCTTATTTCTTCTATTAAAAATCCCATCCCTTGTAAATTTTGCTTCGTCGCTCCAAATGATTTTTGACAAAAACTCCGGATCCTCTTGTATACGTATTAAAAGGGTTTCGCAAAAATGCACTCTACGTTCAAAGTCTTCTGCTTTGAGGGCTTGCACTTTAGTAAATTTAAACGGATGCATTTCGTGATTTCCCAAAATTCGTTGTATTGAAGCATATGATACACCCAAATCTTTTTCTGCACTACGAATGGAAGCCTCTGGATATGCATAAAAATATGCCAAAACGTTGACAATATTATCTTCATTTGAAGTAACAGGTTTTGGTAATGTTAGAGGCGCTTTTAAATTTGAGCCATAGTTAATGAAATTATTTTGTAATCTTACAAACTTCCTTTCGTTCATTTGTGTCAATTCAGGATACATTTGGTTAAATTTTCTGCAAGTTCTGGCAATGATTTGATCACATTGTCCGTGTAAAATAAATAATTTCATAAGAACTTCGTTTGAATAATGATTATCTGCGTTCATTTTGGGAGATTTTTTTAAACACAGTCGTCAAAATGTCGTAAGTTTGATATTTTGATGTTTGATATCCATGGTTACTTAAAATTAAAGTCTTTATTTTTTTTTTCACAAAAAAGCGCTTTTATTAAGAAAACTTGATGATTTAGGTATAGGAATATGATGTACCATCTTAAAGCGTTTTTCTTCGTCTTTCAATTTATTGATTAATATACAGGGGGTTTCATTTAAAAAAACGAACATTTGACCCCTTTTATGAACAACGGAAATAATAGTAATCTTAGCACGCCCTGTATGATATGGAGTCGATTTCATGGTGAAAAATAAATACATCGGGTCTGTCTAAACTACCGCCAAAATATCAACTTTCCATGAATTGAGAGCACTAATTTACTTACGTGTAATTAGGGCCATGTTTTGGACCATATTTAACACAAACTAATTTTTATCTCGAAAACCGATAGAGATAGGTATAGGGTAATATTAACAAAAAAGTATTGTAATAAAAGAGCGATTCTAAAAATTTATTAATATATGGGGTGTTCCATTTAAAAAAATAAAGTTGCTAGGACTTTTTGATAGAAGCGGCAACGTCGCAATGCTGAAAATATTTTAGATGGACAGAGCATAGCTAATTACCCACGTTGCCAAATTTTCAAAAAAATCCCGCGGTCCGTTCTCCATAAACGTCTAACCTACCATCGACCGTGAATCACCCTGTATAGTAGTAATAAATATATGCTTGCGTCCGTAACGTAACCTTACTTTTTTCATGACGCCATCTTCGATAACAACAACTGTGTAATTCGTTTAATAAGTATATTATGTGTAGGAGCGTGAATTTTGATTTGTGATTAAATATTAACAGATAAGTATATATTTTGAACAATTTATTATTATTTTTTATTTACTCATTGTTTTGCAAGGGATTCTCAAGATAATTAAAGAAGACTTTTAGGGAAAGGGCTAGATCACGATTGGATGCCAGGAAAAATTATAGACAAAACCCGGAGCAATAAATGTATTTTAAGCAATATGAGTGTTTACTTTTAGTACCCAAAGCCCCAAATGACCAGTCTGTGATGTAGTGTTTGAAGCTTAGGTTTGTAAAAAGTATATGCGAAATTATCATGTTCATAATTGAATTTTATTGCAAAAGGTAAAAATATTTCGTTTGCAAATTAAGCTATGGAAGTAAGATCACGTCTAGTCGTTTTGAGGTGCAAAATACGTCCTTTAAACATTCAGGGTAGCTTCTTTGAGAAAGTTTTTGGTCCTTCCATGGGTCTTAATGAAACGTTCCTGAAACGTATTTGGTATTTGTGGACAAACTTCATCCCAAGAAAGTTCGAGGTAGGACCACGTTCCTGGTACATCCGCTGGTGTCTATAAAACGTTCTTTGAACGTTTTAAGTATATTTTTGTGTTGTTAGGGTTTGCCCATACTAAGACTTTTCGGATAACCTGGATGTCATTCCCGCATTTCTATCTACTTGAGACTTGAAAGAAGAAGATGGTTGTCATTAGATGTCGTTTTTTTTTTCTGGAAATAGACACATAAAATAATAATAATAATAATAATAAATTTCTTTATTTCAAATTATGAACATATACAATTCTTATGCACCCGCGCCCAGAAAGATACACACACAAAATGAAATGGCGTCACAAGATGAAATGGCGAAATATATTGACATTATTACTGAGTGAACATGTACATAGGTACATATAAGACACCTTAACGACACTTTTGTGATGACACACAAAAAACGAAACAAAAATATTGTCCTTAAAAGTCAGTTAAAATATAAGATATTGGTATTCTTTGCGAGATTTATTTGCGTTCTCACACTTTTAAGTACATACTAAGCAAGTACTTGAGTTAAGTTGTACCTCAAGCTGTGAAGCCCAGCAGACACTTTTACGGTTATTGTAAACATACTTAACATAACGATTTAAATTTATTTTCCTAATGGCATCGATTTTTCTCAATTCCCATAAATAAGAGTCCAAAGGCTCAGTTTAATCACTATGTCCTTATACTGGTTGCTGAAAGATTTATAAAATCACCAGGAAGTTTAGTAACGCAATACTGGAGGGAATTTATTTTAGATTACCAAATGAAAATATTTTGAAAAGCGGGCCATAATTCAGTTTTTGCTAATTTCTGAACAGAATCTTTAATCAGCATTAACAATTTGTGCCTTTGGAATATCCAGAACTTTTCTACAGGATAAAGCAATATTCGCGAGAATTTGCTTTAAATTAGAAAATAGAAAAGTTAAATAATAAAAGCTAAAAAACGAAGAAATAAAAAAAATTCGGTTAATTGCAGGACCTGCACTGCAGGCTATGCTTGCACAATTAGTGTTCCGTACCATCAGCCCCCCCCCCCCCCCCCACTTACCCTTAGCAAGCCACGGCCGCCTAATCTCCGCCAATCTGTCGCGCTACCCACCGCCGACGGCACCAACGCTGTATCACATCAGGTATGCGCGGAGCTAAATTAAAAATTTTGAAAAATGTGTAAGGACAAAAGTTGTTTCTTACATCGCGAGAACTATTTTTTGTTGAACAACTTTTTCTCTAAAGCCAATGGTTTAGTAGTTATAAGAAAGTAAACAATTAAATTGTTTATTACAATTAATCGCGCCAGAATTTTTCAATGCTGATAATTTTCGTTCAATCTATACCTAATTTTTAACATTCGTGATTTTTTCAGATTTTTCTGAGCGATCCTTCAGGTGATAAGGGTGTGAGACAGCAATTTTTAAGCGTTTTTTCCAAAAAATCTTTAAAAAAATGCATAAAGAAATTCATCATAATATACTGTTGAATTCGTGCTTCAATAAGGATTCATTCGGTACCCTACACGATGCCCTTGAAAACTTTTTTCTATGTCTCAATTTACCTCCTGAAATTAACCCCCAGAATCAAATTTCAATTTTTATACTTTACGTCTATAATTGGGCCACCACACTCTATCTCTGTGCTAAATTTCAAATTTTAATGTCGAATAGTTTCAGAGAAAATCGCCTGGGACAGACGGACGGTCGGACAGACACCAAAGTGATGCTATAAGTGTTCCGTTTGACGGAACACTAAAAATTGTCTCTTAGCTAGCACATGATCGCAGTAGATACACCAGCTTCTAAAAAGTGTAGATTTCTTCCTTGAGCTCAAAAAATATTTCCGCTCTATAACCTCTAACCTCCATGTCCAGGGACGGACTGGGTCAGGAAAATTTGGCGGGCTATTTAAAGGTAAAGGTGCCGATTTAAATTAATAAGCTTTTTTAAACTATTATTTTCACTTACACCAAAAGGCGCCAGGGCGTCTTGTAAACAAAAGGCGCGGCGGGCTGCGCCCGCCAGCCCGCCTGGCCGGTCCGTCCCTGTTGTTTCTTACATCGCGAGAACTATTTTTTGTTGAACAACTTTTTCTCTAAAGCCAATGGTTTAGTAGTTATAAGAAAATAAACAATTAAATTGTTTATAACAATTAATCGCGCCAGAATTTTTCAATGCTGATAATTTTCGTTCAATCTATACCTAATTTTTAACATTCGTGATTTTTTCAGATTTTTCTGAGCGATCCTTCAGGTGATAAGGGTGTGAGACAGCAATTTTTAAGCGTTTTTTCCAAAAAATCTTTAAAAAAATGCATAAAGAAATTCATCATAATATACTGTTGAATTCGTGCTTCAATAAGGATTCATTCGGTACCCTACACGATGCCCTTGAAAACTTTTTTCTATGTCTCAATTTACCTCCTGAAATTAACCCCCAGAATCAAATTTCAATTTTTATACTTTACGTCTATAATTGGGCCACCACACTCTATCTCTGTGCTAAATTTCAAATTTTAATGTCGAATAGTTTCAGAGAAAATCGCCTGGGACAGACGGACGGTCGGACAGACACCAAAGTGATGCTATAAGTGTTCCGTTTGACGGAACACTAAAAATTGTCTCTTAGCTAGCACATGATCGCAGTAGATACACCAGCTTCTAAAAAGTGTAGATTTCTTCCTTGAGCTCAAAAAATATTTCCGCTCTATAACCTCTAACCTCCATGTCCAGGGACGGACTGGGTCAGGAAAATTTGGCGGGCTATTTAAAGGTAAAGGTGCCGATTTAAATTAATAAGCTTTTTTAAACTATTATTTTCACTTACACCAAAAGGCGCCAGGGCGTCTTGTAAACAAAAGGCGCGGCGGGCTGCGCCCGCCAGCCCGCCTGGCCGGTCCGTCCCTGTCCATGTCCTTTAAATAAGACCTAACCTAGGAAGAAAACTTTCTTCTCTCGTCCACCGACGTGCTTTGGGTAATCTCCTTCTTTCTATTTCTCTCTCTTCTACAGAACTGAAGTTAGTTTCTGGACAGAATCTTTAGTGGAACCTTAATAAGTTATATATTTTTGAAATCTCCAGAAAATTTGCTATCGGATAAAGTAATATTTGCGAAAATTCGCTTTAGGTTAAAAGATACAGTTGATCAAATAAAAACTTTTTTAAATGAGGGTCATTAGAACTTAATTTTTTAAATTTAATTAAATTTTCATTAGTTTCTGGACAGAATATTTAATAAATCCTTAATAAGTTATGTATTTTTGGAATCTCCAGAAAATTTGATTGACTAGAATGTTTTAAAAAAGAGAGTCTCAATAATTAAAATGTTTTGCCTTAATTCATTTATGAACAGAATTTTTAATGAAACATTAACAAGTTATATATTTTTCACATCTCCAGAAAAGTCGGAAAAGGCAATACTCATGGAAATTCGGTATAGATGAGATAATACAGCTGATTAATTAAAATCTCTTTTAAAGATGGTCCCAATAATTAAATGCTTTAATTTAGTTTTTATCTTCAAAGAAACCTTAACATGTTATATGTTTTTGGAATCTCTAGAAAACCTACTATCGGAGAACGCCATGGGTATTCGCGGGAATTCGCTACAAACTAGAAGAATTAGCTGATTATTTAATAAGCTTTTGAGAAGGTCATAAAAATTAAAATTGTTTGGATTAATTCAGTTTTTATAAATTTCTGACCTGACTGTTTAAAGAAACCTTGACAAGAAATATATTTTTGGGATCTCTAGAAAGTTTGCTACCAGACAGAGCAATATTCTTGGGAATTCATTTTAGATTGGAAGATACAGATTTAGAGGTATAGAAAGTACTAAAGTACTCGTATATAGCGTAGCCCACTCACAGCGGAGTACACGCCAACTGGTGGACAAACGATATTTTCCTTCAAATTTGAACTTAAAACCGGTGGAATCGGGTGAATACACGAAAGTATAAATTGTGTTTAAAACGATTTACTGCTGACGGTAAGGGGGGGACCTCCATTTTTATCAACCGTATGCACCGTAATGCTAACAAAACGTAAAGATGGATTACAATAGAGCAATAAACAGAAAAACCGGTAGCGTGCAGCTTGTTTGTCACACATTACGGCTATTTATTTCAAGAAGATACCGCCCGATAAACTCAAAGAAGCCGCCAGAATGTGCCGCTATCTCCTGATTCTGCTTTGCTAACATAGTCGTCATTTATTTTTTTCTCCTTGTAGTCGAGCTGGTTTCGTCACTATTTCTGGTGATATAGATTATAAAGGCGTTAGGTAAATAAGGGCCAATCTCTGTATATATCTACATGAAAAAAATGGCTTATTCAAGCCATTTTTCAATATTGTTGAAAATACAAAGATCAAAAAAAAAAACGTCCTCAAAGTATGCCGTAGAATCAATGCATGTCTTAAATTATTAGTCGTGGAAGGTAACATAGGTAGAAGGTATAGGTGAATTAAAAATAGAACTTTCAAGTTCTGAAGATTTTATTTAAAAAAAAAATAGATTACTGTCAACATCATTACATAATACAGAATTAAAAAAAAAACATATAAAACAAAGGACCTAAAAATTATAAATTTAAACTAAATGAGAGACGTGTCCACCTTCTACTTCTAAACATGTTCTCATTCTTCCTTTTACAGTACTAAAAACATTGGTGAGCACTTGGGGGGAGTTGTTATTCTCCTGAAATTTATTTGTAATTCTAGCCCGTAAGTCTTCTAAATTTTCACAAGGGGTTGTGAAAACCGAGTTTTTAATGTGTGGCCATAAAAAAAGTCGCACGGCGTGAGATCGCAGGACCGTGGCTGCTACCTGACTGGGATATTACGACTAATGATTCAGTCTTCGAAAAATTCTTCCAAATTTAAATTATCAAGAGTTACGTGAATTGATGCGCCGTCCTGCTGGAAGTAGCCTTGTCGCATCTCTTCATCGCCTAACGCGTTTACAAAATTTTCTAAAATTTCAGAACTATAGAACTGAACAATATTGAGACCCTTGAAAGCTTGCCAAGTTTGGTCTGTAAATTTATCAATTCACACAATATTTTAATAAGCACAGAAAAATTAATAACACTGCTAATAACGTGTAGGCAAGGAACTTGGCATAATTTCTACATTTCAGATATTTTTTCGGATAACAAAATACACAGTCCTGATGAGAACTTGACCTGTTTCTTTAGATGTATGTTTTTGGTGGTATTTATCTTAGGCTATACTTTAACAGTGGTAGGTAAATCGATCACAACCTCATTTGTATTCCAACTTCTGTTAGGATTTACTATACCATAAAAATAAATAGCAAAATAAGTTTACTTGAATTTTGAATTTGGCTATAATATTTATGTAAAATATTTAATCAACTTTGCATTACTTTCTTCTGATTTCGGCTGTTCTTGGCATATAAACAAATATTTTGTTCAGGGACCTAGCCCTTGCAGTGGTAGTTTTGCACATTAGCACAAAACAATTCTTATAGTCGAGTAGCTTTTAAGAAATTTCCTTGTTTAATGAAAATAATTATACACAAATTACACTATAATCATAAAACTAACTCTACGCAAAAAACAAATATTTTCTGTTTACCTACATGACAGATGAAAGATTCGGGTTAGGTGTAGTAAGTATAGGCAACTGCATATACCGCTCGAGGCCGAGCTCCTTATATTTTCACAGGTATGTGACTAATTATTGTAAACAATTGATGTTGATCACATGGTTGTTAGAAACTCCGTAAAAATTAACAATTTATGCAACCCAAAAATCCATGCATATTCGCTCACCTGATTAATGTCACTTGTCTATCTGTCAAATATCAAAACGTGACCGGACTGATGAATTTCCGATTTATAGACTGGGGATAACTTTAGAGAAATCGTCATAAATCCCCTCATCTACAAAAAAGAGCGGATCGCTTCAACTGCATGCTTATTTTCTTATATAATGTAATAAATAATAATTTAATGATTATTCTTTTCCTAAAGCCGACTCTATTGTGGGTTTTAATTTAAAATGTCCACAATCTCCACAGAATATTTATTTGTTTGTTTTTATGATTTCCTCATGGTGACAATGATAGAGGTGCCGACTGATAGAAGAGGAAAAATAAATATGGAAAGTTTTTAAATTTTTTATGGTTTTTTTAATGAAGTTATACACTCTCTTGGATTATGCCAACTTGGCTTATATTGGTAACTTTAAATTAAGTATCCAATCAATCATTTAATCAATCAGTGGTGTCACATACTATCCCTAAATTTATAGGTTTGTTATTCATTCATTCATAGGTCTACGTCAGAAATAATGATTTGTGGACAAAAAAGCCACTTGGGTGGAGCTTAAAGTTTTTTTAGTTTCAAGCTTATGTTAAAACAGAACGTTTGTATTGTTATTAATAAATGGTGTCCCACTCTTCTGTATATTTTTCTCAGCTATGGGCCTCAAAGATACATCCAGATTATTTACTGCATTTTTTAAATTGTTTTACTGTGACGTTTCAGTATGGTTAATATTTATTCACCTTCATGGTCAGTAATATGGTTAAGAAGGCATTTCCTATATGTTACGTCTATATTGTGGATTAAATTTTGATCCATCCTCTGTTACTTAAAAATTTCTTTACATCGGGTTTAAAACATTTCTTGAACCATTCACTGAATAGTGGTCTGGTAATCCATAATCCATCCTTTGCTATAATATATATAGTATATACATATATATATATATATATATATATATATATATATATATATATATATATATATATATATATATATATATATACAGGGTGTCTGGAAAAGGTCTGTACAAAATGCTACCACGTATTCGTGAGACTAAAATAAGACGATTTAACCCAACTTACCTATATCCAAAAGTGTTTCGTTAGGGAGATACAGAGCCCCAAAGGGGTACTTAACGATTTACATTTTTGGCTCTAACTTTTGAACCGACTTGTATAATTTAATGAAATTTTAATATTTTATGTTGGCCATAAAGACATAAAACCATACTACAGTAGACGTTTGACATCGTCAGGGAAGTCAGGAACGGACTTGCAACCACACTCTTTGGGCCAAATTTTTTACAGGTATCATTTTACAGAGCTGAAAACTGATTTTTTAAATACTTTGGTAATTCCTCTTTGAAAAAGGTGCTCTACATTTGTTTCGATAAAATTAGCCGTTTTCGAAAAAATTAAGTTTTTGTATAACACGTTATTGAAATAATTTTATCAGAATACTACAATAAAACACCAGTCGTTTTTATTTCGTTAACAATGTGTTATTTACAACACTGTTCAAAATTGTGTGACTGATTATACAAGAATTAAGTAATGGAGCATTATTCCTATAGCGAATATGCTGACATGCATCTAATTTATGGACAAGCACTTGGCAATAATAATTGTGTGGAGGCAAGAAGAATTTATTCGGGTACATTTCCAAATCGACGTTTACCGCACCGAGGAACTTTTGAAAGGGTGGATTATAGCTTAAGAGAAACGTAAAAAGTCAAGTGAAATAAAAAAAAATGCTAAAAATAGCGAATCTTTTGCTAATCCATTTTAGGAAGTTTTTTCCGCGCCGTGGTGGAGAAGGGCCTCCAAGAAGAGCAAGACACTCTCAGTCAGAGGAGGAAATTCTGGATGAGATTGCTGAACATCCCTCTAATAGTGTAAGAAAGTTGTCGGTTCAAGTTCATGCCACAAAGTGGGTTGTTCATGAGACCCTTCGAGAACAACTGCTACATCCTATCACGTCCAAAAGGTACATGCCATGTCTCCCGCTGATTATCCTGCAAGAGTCAATTACGCAAATTGGTTTTCTCAACGATTTAGGCAAAATCCAAATTTTACTAGTATTGTTTTGTTCACGGACGAAGCTGGTTTCACCCGAGACGGTGTAATAAATTGCCATAATTTGCATATCTGGCATGAAGAAAATCCCCATGCAATAGAACAGACAAAGCATCAACAAAGATTTATGGTTAACGTGTGAGCGGGGATTATTGGGAATCATCTCATTGGACCGTTCTTTATTGAAGACAGATTAAATGATGCCATCTATTTGCAATTCTTGCAACAAAACTTAAACGGTTTATTAGAAAATGTGCCCTTAGAAATTAGAAATCAGATGTGGTTTATGCACGACGGTGCACTGCCCCATTTTAGCAATTTTGTTCGTTAGCACTTATCAAATACTTTTGGTGATAGATGGATAGGTCGAGGTGGGCCTATTGTATGGCCACCGAGGTCGCCTGACATGACTCCTTTAGATTTCTTCTTGACGGGAAATTTAAAAAAGCTTGTATATTCAACGCCAGTTCACACCAGGGAAAACCTGATAGAAAGAATAACACACCATTGCAACGAGATTCGAGACAATCCTGGAATGTTGTTTCAAGTACAACAACAAAACATCCGTCGGATAAGAAAATGTATAGAGGTACAGGGCGCCCACTTCGAAAATCTGCTCAAGTAAACAAACATTTTAACATTTTTCTGTTTAAGCGATTTCTGAAATATCAAAAAGATTCAGTTTTAAGTACTTTTATGATTTAACTTTTACCTTTCAATAGCACATTGTTAACGAAATAAAAACGACTGGTGTTTTATTGTAGTATTGTAGTATTATTTCAATAACGTGTTATACAAAACCTTAATTTTTTCGAAAACGACTAATTTTACCGAAACAAATGTAGAGTACCTTTTTTAAAGGGAAATCCCCAAAGTATTTACAAAATCAGTTTTGAGCTCTGTAAAATGATACCTGTCAAAAATTTGGCCCAACGAGTGTGGTGGCAAGTCCGTTCCTGACTTCCCTGACGATGTCAAACATCTACTGTAGTATGGTTTTATGAGTCTTTATGGCCAACATAAAATATTAAAATTTCATTAAATTATACAAGTCGGTTCAAAAGTTAGAGCCAAAATAGTAAATCGTTAAGGACCCCTTTGGGGCTCTGTATCTCCCTAACGAAACACTTTTGGATATAGGTAAGTTGGGTTAAATCGTCTTATTTTAGTCTCGCGAATACGTGGTAGCATTTTGTACAGACCTTTTCCAGACACCCTGTATATATATATATATATATATATATATATATATATATATATATATATATATATATATATATAGTCGCTTTGTACACAACCGGTAGTGAACCTATTTCGTTATTAAAAACTCATGGATTTGCCGCTTTTCCTAAGAAGACTAAAAGTAGCAACTTATGTGATTCCGTCACATGAAAGTCATGAATGTTAAGCGGTATTTTGATATTTTTCGGGGAGGGGCTGATTTCTCATATTTATGGACCCGAGTGGTAGAATAGGCAAAGCTCTCCAGTACACTGCCGACCCATCAGCATTATACACTTGCTCATTGCTCAATTCCATCTCTTCAACAATAGAGCGACATTTTTCCTGAAACAGTGTTACACCGGAACACTGGAAAGTTTTTTGCCACAGAAGTAGTATAAGTAGATGCTTAGTGAGTTTCCGCATGCGCAGTAGGGTCGACCTTGAACGCTCAGGTGTGCTATTGTTATTTGGCCTTGATATGCGCAGGTGTTATTCCAAGGTCAAGGTCAATAACTTGGCCTTGAACGCGAGCAGGTGTTTCTTTGTTTGGTGATGGCCAGGTGGACGACGCTTATTTCAAGGTTACATTTGCGGTGTATATTTTCAATGAATGCGAGCAGCTGTTTCTTTGTTTGGTGATGACCAGGTGGACGACGCTTATTTCAAGGTTACATTTGCGATGCATATTTTCAATGAATGCGAGCAGATGTTTCTTTGTTTGGTGATGACCCGGTGTACGACGCTTATTTCAAGGTTGCATTTGTGATGTTAGTTTACCTTGAGTTATTATTGGGGTGTAACAGTTTTGGTATGAAGATCGAGTGGGTTGGGTCTAATGTGGTTCGGTATATATGAGGGTAGGGGGAATTAAATTTTAGTATAGAACATTGTGCTGAGTAAAACGGTTCAAGCAAGTTAATTTGAAAGTCATGGCGTACGTGTGTGAAAATTGTGGTAAATCGTTTACCCAGAGTTATAATATGTTACGACATAAAAGAGAATCGTGCGTAGCACGATTTGCTAATATACATGGTGGAAAACAGCGAAAAGTTGATGATGGGGCATCAACATCTGAGGTGCGTACTTGCACTTGCTGCAATATAGCCATACCAGCAAATCGAATGACAGCTCATCAAAGAACAATACACCATAAAAGTAATGCATGTTCACCAATATCAGCTGGTGTTGAACTCGTGTCCAGTGCTTTTAGAAATAGGATTGCCACATACCGTATATCAAGTGATAATGAACATACTGACTATTCATTATTTTTTGATGAAATTAAAGCAAAAGTGTTAGAGGTAGTAAGTGACCTAGTAAGAGTGCGTTGTGCTTTGAAAGTTAATATGGTGGTTGTTGGTCGGTATCTTTTACCAACACAAGATAATATGTACGGTGACAACTCATTTAATACACGCAATGAAATTGTTACTTCAGGAAGCGATTTGGAAGAAATATATCAATCATTAGTGGAAGCCATGAAGACTCAATCGACTGAGTTTCAGGAAAAAGATTCAGGTATATTATAAATTAACGACTAAAAATAAAATAAATACTTATGTCACTCTTTCTTGTTTTCGTAGGTTGGGCTCTGGAAAAAATTCTATACCTGGAAGTAAATGTCAACGAGTATAAACCTTTTGGTGGATCTTCATATATAAAGTTACCCCGATTCATCGAATTGAAAAAAGCCATCATCAATGTGATTAATCAAGATGAGTGTTGTTTTGCGTGGTCAATCGTGTCTGCTTTGTGCCCCGCCACTAGAAGGGCATCACAGATTCAATCTTATCCACACTATTCAAGACTGCTGAATTTTACAGGTATAGACTTTCCAGTAAAGTTGCGTGATATATCAAAATTTGAAGAAATGAATAATATTTCAGTTAACGTTTATGGTTTGCAAAAAATTTTCGAAAATAATATGTTAAAGTATGAAGTTGTCGGTCCATTAAGGTATTCGGGTAGAAAACTTAACAGACATGTAAACTTGTTGTTAATAACAAAGGATTGTAGTATTAAAGATGATGATGAGCATATTTGTGATAGGCGTTGTTCTAAAAGTCATTATTGTTGGATAAAAGACTTATCGAAATTATGTTCCAGTCAAATTACATCACGTAGAGATAAAATGTATTTTTGTGATGGTTGTTTGATATATTTTAGTTCACCATCATCTTTGATATCACACCAAAAAAATGACTGTAACCACAAATATTCATTAACACCATCACTAAATTTAAAAATAGATAAATTTGGAAGGAGTGTAAGTGAAAATATATTAAAATTTGAAAACATAGAAAAGCAAATGCGTGTACCGTTTGTCGTTTACGCGGATTTTGAATCGGTGCTTAAACCGCTGGATACAGTGGAACCAAATCCCACAAATTCTTACTTAGTCAAAAGCATCAAACATGAACCATATTCTTTTGCGTATTTAATTAAGTGCTCCTTTGACGATTCGATTTCAAAATTTGAGCTCTACCGGGGAAACGACGCAGCCCAGGTTTTCGTTTCTCGACTTGAAAGTGATTTAAGATCTCTTTACAATACATACTTAAGAGATATAAAAGCAATGGAAACTTTAACGGTGGACCAAATAGCGGAGTTCAATAATGCCACAAAATGTGGTATATGTGAACGACCTTTTGAAAATAATAATTGTAAAGTAAAGGACCATTGTCACATAACTGGGAAAAAAAGACCTGGTGCTGCTCATTCGATTTGCAATTTAAATTATAAGTTACCCAATTTTATTCCAATTATATTTCATAACTTGAGCGGGTACGATTGCCACATGTTTATTAAAGAGTTGTGTCGTCACGGAGACAAGATCGATGTTTTAGCTCAAAGCAAGGAAAAGTATATTTCGTTTACGAAATGTATTTACGTTCACGATTATGTCGATAATAAAAGTGGGACAATAAAGAAAAAATATTTGAAATTGCGGTTCATCGATAGTTTTAAATTTCTATCAACTTCGCTGGAAAATTTGGGTAATGGATTAGCTGTGGGTAGTTTCAGGGAAACAGGAAAATATTTTTCTGATAATGAGCAGTTTAATTTAATGCGCAAAAAAGGTGTTTTTCCCTATAGTTTTGTCGATTCAATGGAGAAAATGAACCATCCGACTTTACCCACAAAAAATCAGTTTTATGATAGTTTGTCAGAGGAGCACATTAGCGATGAAGATTATGATAGAGCTAAAAAGGTGTGGGACACATTTAATTGTAAGAATTTGGGGGACTATTCGGATTTATATTTGAAATCTGATGTTTTATTACTAACCGATGTTTTTGAACAGTTTCGCGATACTTGTTTAGAAACGTATAAACTGGATCCAGCACAGTACTATACCCTTCCAAGTTATTCGTTTGATTGTATGTTGCGTATTTCTAAGGTAGAGTTAGAGCTATTGACTGATATCGACACGGTTCATTTTTTCAAAAAAGGTATTCGAGGCGGTATAAGTCAGTGTTCAGAAAGGATGCACGCTGCCAACAACATATATGTACCAAACTACGACCCTAACGAACCATCATCTTTCATTGTTTATCTTGATGCAACAAATCTATACGGTCATAGTATGTCGCAGGCATTACCATTTGGCGGCTTTAGATGGTTATCAGAGCATGAAATTTTAAATTTAAATATTATGGATGTGGACGATAATGGTCCAGAAGGATACGTTTTGGAAGTTGACGTTCATTATCCGGATACGCTATATGATGACCATTCCGACTTACCCTTTTTAGTTGAAAATATTGTACCACCCACGGAATCGGCAAAATTTTCAAAGTTAATTCCGAATTTAAACGATAAAAGGAAATACATCATTCATTACCGAACATTAAAACAAGCAATCAATAACGGCCTAATGGTAATGCAAACACACAGAATTTTAAAATTTAATCAATCCCCATGGTTAAAGACATATATCGACTTAAATACAGATTTGCGCAATAGGGCAACAACAACGTTTGGTAAAGACACTTTTAAATTAATCATTAATGCTGTTTTTGGCAAGACCATGGAAAATGTGGAGAATCGTAATGATATAAAACTAGTTACCCGATGGGAAAATGACAGGGATAAAATTGGGGCACGAGCATTAATTTCTCGTCCTTATTTTAAAAGTTCAACGGTTTTTAATAAAGAATTCGTTGCCATTCATATGGATCAATTAAAGGTAACTTATAATAAACCAATTTATATCGGATTTTCCATACTGGACATGTCGAAAACAGTAATTTATGATTTTTTCTACTCATTCATTAAAACAAAATTTGGCAAAAATGCTTCTTTACTGTATACAGACACAGATTCGTTAGTATTAAAAGTTTACACCGACAATTTTTATCGCATAATTGCAGAAAATCCGGATAAATTCGATACATCCAATTATACCGAAGGAAATATTTTTAACATAAAAAAAAGTCAGTCAGTAGTAGGTAGAATGAAGGATGAATTTCCAGGTGATCCAATAATCAGTTTTTATGGTACCGGAGCCAAAGCTTATTACATAAACTCAATCAGTAGCGAAATTAAAAAAGCGAAAGGTATAAAAAAACGTGTAATTGAAAAACAGCTTCACCTGGAAGATTATCGGAATATCGTAGAACGTGGTGGTCAGATATTTCGAAAAATGAAAACCTTTCGAAGCTATAAACACGACGTTTATACCGAAATAATTAATAAAGTTGCTTTATCTCACCACGACGATAAACGTTATATTATACCATCAACAACAAAAACTCTACCTTGGGGACACCCAGACATAAAGTTTTACGAAACAAACCCTGAAGATAACCTAAATATGTTAATACAAGCTATGCAAAGTTTTTTACCCGAAAATATTAGTTATAATTAGAAAAATGTTGGAAGGTCTATGTTTTAGAAAAATAAAAAAATATTAACTCCAATGTCACGTAGTTTTATTAACCACTATAGTAATAGCAATAGTTGAAATTTTATAACGCAGGATAGTAAAATACATAGATAATTGTTTCAATAATATGTTGTTTTATTTTACAATATAGTAATAAAGTTACAAAAATAAAAATTAATTAATGTCTTGCTTGTAAACTTCTCGAAGCATCCATTGTCTTCTCAACATATCAGATCTGCTAATCGGCCCTCGTCGACACATCAGCGTTCCACAGTAATGACACTTAACAATCCTTACTCTCAACAATTCAATATAACTGTAAGATTGCATGTGGTCAGTCCAAATATATACTTCTCTTTTACAATTATAGCAAACAGCAGAAATTATTATTTGTGCTCCTGAAAAAGTCTCAGCTGGACGATTGTTATCTTGATCTGCTGGCAACATTATAGTTTCTGATAATAGTCATCGAAGGAAAGAGAGCGTCTATAAATATGGGTTGTCTGGATCATATAACCTTGAGAGCACAAACAATAACAGAAGTAAGGACACACGATTACCTTGAAAATATGTCCTTGAATCGCTGTCTAGGCGTTGAACGCAACCTTGTAAGTTGAATGAACTTGTTTGGCCTCCAAAGCATCAACCGTCAGATAGAGTGGGGGAGTTTATGGTGGGGTGATAAGTATAAATTTGGTTTGCTAGGCAGAGCATTTCATAGTTCGCTAGAACAGTTCACCGAGTAAGTACAGTTGTCAGTTAAGTGCAGTTAGTAAGTGAAAATGAATTCCGGTAGTGAGTCGTTGTTAGATGCGTTTAACTTGGATGGAAGTATCCAAGCCGAGTTGATGGGGCAGGATGTTATTGACCTGCTGACCCCGGGTGTGTTTGACGAGTGGCACAATGACGACGTGCTAAACACTGCGTTTGTGGAAGAAGTGAATGTGGGTGAAAAAAAAGTGTCTTCGGCGGTTGACTACGTCAACAATTGGACTGAGAAGGACGGCGGGCGCATTAACATAATTAGTGATGTGGTGGTAAAGAAGGCGAGGCGGCAACCCACTACCAAGCTAGAAAAGCTGTTGAAATTGCCAAAGACAGCCGGCAGCAGTAAAAGTCAATTTTATGCAGCTATGGAGGGTGAACAGAAGAAGAAATTCGTATTCAAGCGACCAACAGTGCCAGTTCAATACCCCGATTTTTTGCAGACGTCACAGCCACCGAAGCCTCTGTCACCGGTCGTCATCATTAATGAAGGCCCAAACACGATAACGCCCGAGCCTCTGAAGTCCATGCCTCCGATTGTGTTGGTGGCCGACGCTGACGAAAAATCTCCGATCGCGAGTGCGCCGATATCGCCAACAGTTGGGCGTGGAATGTGCCGCAAACCATTAAAGAAGCGGTGCAAGCGGCTATTCGAGGCTAGTCAACCCCGTCAACCTGCTGCTGCTTCTTCTGCAGAAGTGCCGATACCGGACTGGATGGAAGAGTTTTCTCCAAGCCAGAAGTGTGCCTTCTCCGTGGCTTTTAGTGCGAGGCAAAAACTAGTGGATGAACTAAAAAAGAATGATAGTGATGTGGCGCAATACGAGAGACAGATTAAGGAACTGCAGGCGAAAATTGAACAGTGTAAAAGTGAAGGGGAAGTGTGTAGAAAAAGACTTAAGTTATTGGACAATTTTCCATATAATTAATTTTAGAATTTTATTGTAAATATAGAGTTAAGTTATTTTTGTAATAGTGTTGTATATATAAGTAAAATAAAATGTTTTTGTATATATGATAATAAAAAGTTAAATGAAACAATATTTTTTATTTCTAAAATAAGTATGCGAAAGTTACACAAAATAAAATAAAAATGCAAAATAGAAAAAAGAATAGACGAAAAAATGTAGGGCCGTAACTTTAGGTGTGTAATCATTAGATGCACACAACTTAAGTATGCGATAAAGTGTTATGTCTGTGAAGAGAGGCTACCCGTTACAATGCCTGAGAACATGCATCTTATTTGTAATAAAATGTGAATTTTACTGCAAGTAAGATAATAGACCAAACTCTCGGCATTTTCGTAGAGAACTTACTAGAAATTTAGCTAGTTCTAACGTATGGTAAGAACGTACATGTCTTTATAGAGTAACACAATATTTTCCAAAAGAAATTAATTCTTGAGAAATATCATGTTACTTGGGATGTGACATGAATCAACTACAAACTACGATCAAATATTTTGTAGCCCTGAAAAGGGCTGATTTTGTCGGGGATGGCATGGTTCCGGGATCAGTTGGTGGAATCAGCTGGACCATCTTCGTCCTGATGGTCCGTGATCCACCAAGTGGATGAATCGGCCGGACCGTCATGATCTTCCGGCGGCGGTGGTGGCACCCAATCAGTGCTGGAGTCTGGCTCCATGTCTTCAGCCGACAACTCCCCATTTTGCCAATCCATGTTTGGCAATTCCAGACCCACATCTGCTTCTTCGACCGCCCGCTCATCTTCCCAGGCATTAAACATATCTTCTGCCTCGATGTCTAGAAGTCGTTCGATGTCCAAGAGTAGGTCATCCATATCGACATCATTCATGTCAACGGTATCATCGCTAAAAACCGATGAACCGCGACTCAATGGTCTTTCGAAATCCATAGTTATATCTTCGTACTTTAAGATTTAAAAATGAAGTGATTCTGTGACTCGCTCGCAACCGCTTAAATAGAGATAATCTACCCCCTCCACCACTCCATCCCCACCTTTTCACCTCTAACAAACTAGAGTTTATTATACAAATGCCCCCCCATCCAAAAATGATACTGGCGGACTTCACTGTCGAAAACTGCTTTTAGTTCTCAAAAATGGTGTAATTGTGTTGTGGAAATGTGACCGACAAAGAAACTTATACTCGATCCGTCTGGACTTACATAATTTCTATCTAGTGTCACAGATGCCGTGGCATTAGATAAATACAAGTAAGATCAAAACATTCTGTCATCCTGAAAAGGACGGATTTTGCAAAGAAAATTATACTCGATCCGACTGGACTTATATAATTTTCTATCTAACGCCACATATACTATGGCATTAGGTAACTAAAACTACGATGAAACATTCTGTGGCCCTGAAAAGGACCGTTTTTCAAGGTATAATATCTTATTTGTAATCAGGCTCGATTACAAATAAGGCACGCACTCTTATGTTGTAGAGTACCAAGAGCTACTCCACAACCTTTACAGTTCGGTATGTGCGCGCGACTACCGAAATCTTGGGTTACATGACCACTGAAGAATTGGTCACCAGCCGACTTGTTTTCCAAGTCGGCATAGCAGCCAATACACCAGCCGTCATCACCCACCTTCACCAGGTTTAAGGTCTTGCACATCCGGCGGGATCGGACGGGGAAAACTTTCCTCTGTCTAAGTGCCCAATTATCCAAATTCCTAGGAGTATCATCGCTTAAGTATCCATCATCATCTGATGATGCCATGTTGGGATGAGCGAATGTAATGAAGTAAGCAGTCGAGTCGAGCTGCTTTTAAAGACCTCAGATTCCCCCACCACAACCCACCCCCACCCCCACCACCCCCAGTGTAGCATAGCGGATTGATTTAAACCATTTTTAGTATTTTTACAATTTGAAAATAATGAAAAATAGAGATTTTTGATTTTTCACCATATTCATAAATTTTTTAAGGCATTTCCCGACATTTTACGGCAAAAGTGGAAAGCATAAAAGAGTTTGATTAATTTGAACTATTTTTTGGCATTTTTTAAATTTCGAAAAAATAAGAAATAAAGATTTTCTATTTTTTTAGCATTTTCATAAATTTTTTTAAGGCATTTCCCGACATTTTACAGCAAAAGTGTAAAGCATAAAATATTTGCATTCCTTGAGACCCAACCGAATCAAACGCTGTAGCGTACGTAGACTATAATTAATCATATGGGTCTGAACACCTGCCTGGCATATGGTCGGGTGGTCTGAACTAGCGTATTACCTACTGCACTATTTTTGCGAATTTTAAAGAAATGACCCCGGAAGTTGGTTAAGGGCTGTAAAAGAGACGTTTTAGTCTAATACAATTTTTGCATAAAGTGTTGGGAAATGCCTTAAAAAAAATTATGAAATTGCTAAAAAAATTTAAAATTTTTATTTCTGATTTCATTCAAATTTAAAAAATGCCAAAAAATGGTTTAAATTAATCCAAATCTTTAAGCATTTTTTAAATTTGAAAAAATAAGAAATAAAGATTTCTGATTTTTTTCGCCATTTTCATAAATTTTTTTAAGGCATTTCCCGACCATCTACGACAAAAGTGGAAATCATAAAGATTTTGATTCATTGAAACTATTTTTTGGCATTTTTTAAATTTGAAAAAATAAGAAATAAAGATTTTCAATTTTTTTACCATTTTCATAAATTTTTTTAAGGCATTTCCCGACATTTTACAGCAAAAGTGTAAATCATAAAATATTTGCATTCCTTGAGACCCAACCGAATCAAACGCTGTAGCGTACGTAGACTATAATTAATCATATGGGTCTGAACACCTGTCTGGCATATGGTCGGGTGGTCTGAACTAGCGTATTACCTACTGCACTATTTTTGCAAATTTTAAAGAAATGACCTCGGAAGTTGGTTAAGGGCTGTAAAAGAAACGTTTTAGTCTAATACAATTTTTGCATAAAGTGTTGGGAAATGCCTTAAAAAAATTTATGAAATTGCTAAAAAAATTTAAAATTTTTATTTCTGATTTCATTCAAATTTAAAAAATGCCAAAAAATGGTTTAAATTAATCCAAATCTTTAAGCATTTTTTAAATTTGAAAAAACAAGAAATAAAGATTTCTGATTTTTTTCGCCATTTTCATAAATTTTTTTAAGGCATTTCCCGACCATCTACGACAAAAGTGGAAATCATAAAAGATTTTGATTCATTGAAACTATTTTTTGGCATTTTTTAAATTTGAAAAAAATAAGAAATAAAGATTTTCAATTTTTTTACCATTTTCATAAATTTTTTTAAGGCATTTCTCGACATTTTACAGCAAAAGTGTAAAGCATAAAATATTTGCATTCCTTGAGACCCAACCGAATCAAACGCTGTAGCGTACGTAGACTATAATTAATCATATGGGTCTGAACACCTGTCTGGCATATGGTCGGGTGGTCTGAACTAGCGTATTACCTACTGCACTATTTTTGCGAATTTTAAAGAAATGACCTCGGAAGTTCGTTAAGGGCTGTAAAAGAAACGTTTTAGTCTAATACAATTTTTGCATAAAGTGTTGGGAAATGCCTTAAAAAATTTATGAAATTGCTAAAAAAATTTAAAATTTTTATTTCTGATTTCATTCAAATTTAAAAAATGCCAAAAAATGGTTTAAATTAATCCAAATCTTTTAGCATATTTTAAATTTGAAAAAATAAGAAATAAAGATTTTTATTTTTTTTCGCCATTTTCATAAATTTTTTTAAGGCATTTCCCGACCATCTACGACAAAAGTGGAAAGCATAAAAGATTTTGATTCATTTAAACTATTTTTTGGCATTTTGTAAATTTGAAAAAAATAAGAAAAAGATTTTCAATTTTTTTACCATTTTCATAAATTTTTTTAAGGCATTTCCCGACATTTTACAGCAAAAGTGTAAAGCATAAAATATTCGCATTCCTTGAGACCCAACCGAATCAAACGCTGTACGTAGACTATAATTAATCATATGGGTCTGAACACCTGTCTGGCATATGGTCGGGTGGTCTGAACTAGCGCAGAAAATGTCGTTCTTGGTCATCTTTGCATTTTCACTAATACAGTGTCAATCACAAAGTGACTAAAACTATCTAAACTACGATCAAATCTTTTGTGGCCCTGAAAAGGACCGTTTTCGCGGTGGGTTGGAGAGGGAAACCTAGAGTGGTTGTTCCCCTCTCGCGATCTGCACCGATCGCGGTGCGGCACGCCGTCTTCGTGCCTCCAGTCGCGTGCTTCGACGGCTCCGACGGCGCTCCATAAGCTCTAGTAAGAGAGCCTCCCTTTCTTCCGGACCCAGCAGCATCTGGGGTCCTTCCACCACTTCCACCGGCTCTGTTGGAGCCGGCTCCGGTGGTGGTTGCGGTCTTGGGATCGGCTGTACGATGGCCGTTGGCTTATTCGCGTTTTTTAAACGCCAAGCCTCCCAATAGTCGCTAATTTTGGACTCCCTTGTCGTCCTTAACATCAGCCTTTCCCACTTCATGGCTGGTTGAGAAATGAAAATTGTGATGGCCGCTCCCGCTTTTAAAAGCATTTAGGATGGTGGGGGTGAGAGTGGGGCTAAACAGTTCTAACATATCCTTTCAAAGTAACAAAATATTTCCTATAGAATAGATTTCTTGTTCGAAATATTTTGTTACACTGAAAGGAGTCGTCTGTTTTTGTCATACTTAAGAGCAGGTTTAATATTCGCCAACGTTCTATGTGAAACGACAAAATTCTGATGTATCTTTTTGAGCGTATCAACCCAGAGTGACTTTATTTTTTAAAATATGTTTCTTGATAGAAAGTCATGTCACTTTGAATAACTAGAGGCATATGCGTTCTTATCATACATAAAAACTACAAGCTAAATCTTGCAAATGCTCTTTCTGTCGCTATCTATGTATGATTTAAACACATAATGCATCTCTCACTCAAAGTAACACAATTTTTCCTTCGAGAAATATCTTCCTTAGGAAACATAGTGTTTAACTACAAACTACGATCAAATATTCTGTAGTCCTGAAAAGGACTGATTTTGTCAGGGGGCAGGCAGGGTTGTTATTTGAGGGTCCTTATTTGTAATAGGAATTTAAGTCCTATTGCAAATAAGGCATGCGTTCCGGTGAGAGACTGTAAACAGTCTCTCCTGACACCGACGACACCTCGAGTGGTTCCGCATCCATTCTCTTCGTGCCCCAACTGTATAATGGCCCGATATGAACCTCCCACCAATCTCTCGCCTAAATCCGGTGTAGCAGTACATGCATAAGCTGAAGGGACCACATTTTACGTAGATGAACGAGAAGCAATATCTGGGTCTAAACCTACGCGTGGTGCGTATACCCCTATGTTGTGCATTATGTGCCACTGCCTGCTCGTCGTCACTAGAATAACCATTATCCGAACTTGACGACATCTTGGCTTCGAGTGAATTCCATTTTCGACATCCCGTCTTATATACTTTCTTTTCCCCACCCCTCTCCTAAATTTCTCTCTATATTTCGCCTCATAACTAGGGATGGGAATTTTTTTCGATATATCGATAGTTATCGATAACTATCGATATATCGACAATCGATAAATGTTTTTAAAAATATCGATATATCGATAACTATCGATATATCGATATATCGATAACTATCGATAACTATCGATAACTATCGATATATCGATAACTATCAACATATCGATAGTTATCGATAACTATCGATATATCGATAACTATCGATATATCGATAACTATCGATATATCGATAATTATCGATAACTGTCGATATATCGATAACTATCGATAGTTATCGATAGTTATCGATAACTATCGGTATATCGATAACCATCGATATTACTCGATATATGGATAGTTATCGATATATCGATAGGTTATACTTGCTGATAGTACGTGGTGAAACTCTTTAAATATACCTACGCAAATTTTAATCAATTTTCGCTGACTTAGGAAGAGTCCATGGTATCTTAATTTTAGTTAGGTACCTCCTTGTCCAAAGGAAAAAGATTATTTTTTAAATAAAAGCTATCTTTAAGAATTAAGCCTCTTACAGCTTTACGTCATCATAAGCTCGGCAAAAATGTATTTTAAGCGTGACTTCCATCAAATTTTAGTGACCCCGAAACCAAACCAAAATCGATAGTTATTGATATATCGGAGTTATCGATATTTATCGATATATCGATATTTATATTTATCGATATATCGATAGTTATATTTATCGATATATCGATAGTTATCGACATATCGATAGTTATCGACATATCGATAGTTATCGACATATCGATAGTTATCGATAGTTATCGATATATCGATAGTTATAGATATATCGATAAATCGATAGTTATCGATATAGCGATAGTTATCGATAGTTATCGATATATCGATAGTTATCGATAAATCGATAGTTATCGATATATCGATAGTTATCGATAAATCGATAGTTATCGATATATCGATAGTTATCGATATATCGATAGTTATCGATATATCGATAGTTATCGATAAATCGATAAGTATCGGCATATCGATAACTAAAACTTATCGATAGGTACCTTGCCGATGGTTATCGATAGGTAAAACCCATTATCGCCCATCCCTACTCATAACCTTATTTACCAAAGCCCCACATTTCAAGTATTAAAATAAGCCAATTGTAAAAATAAAACGCAAATATGTCCTTTATAAGTTTATTGTCAATATGTAAAATACATAATTTGGAGACTTACATAACTTCAAACTAATGTATTGATTTGTTAGTAACAGAACCATTAAGTATATTGTAGCTAAAAAATGCATCGTGAATAACTAACGCGTACACTTTAATGTCTTTAGGAAATTTACTTTTGCGTGTTTCGAACTCCAATTTCACGTCCACTGTGGACGTCCTGACGGCTTCTGGTTGGTGACTGCAATCGATTACGAATAACGGATTTTGCAGATAGTCGGCAAAACTCATCATAGGATCGCTTAGTTCTCGCTGGTTGTAGCTAGCTTGAAAATTCTCATAATTATAATAGGCTGCGGCATACAGTTTCTTGGAAAAATCTAAATTCCACCTTTCGTAGGGAAATACGGCAGAGTTAAGATAGAGCCTAATATCACTTATATCGGCCGTTGTAAATTGTGTGCTATCTTTTGCTCTGTTGTCGGAAGAGCTAGTTGGTTGAAAACCGATAATCAAATATCTCGGTTTTTCGAGACTCGTGCTAGTTCTTAAGGCCCATACGTCTGACGATGTTTCTCTCAAAGAAGGTAGCTCGTAAAGATCCCATTTACGGTAAGCCATTGGAACGTTTGCGTTACTTCCACCTTTATTCATGCGTGATAATATCTTTAACTTCTGTCGATCGTCTGGAATTATGTGACGAATTTTCCATTCAATTTTTTCAATTGAAATGTCTGCATCTACTTCGCCGATATAGCAATTTTTGAAAGTGCGGGCGATAATTAAAATCAACTCTTGCTTGACGTTAAAAATACCCTTTGAATAATCCTCTGCGAAACCCATGAGATATTTTAGAGGAAGCTTGCCGGAGAACACGTTACTTGTGGAATCTAGTATACCTTGATTTGCTTCGTCTAGACCCCATCCGCATGCCATGAGGGCTCTATTTTGTGCGGCACCCAATGACACCATAGTTTTCATCGTTGTAGTAATTCCGGGTTTCCGAACGACGGCAACTTGCTCCCCTCCCATTTCATAACGACATTCGTCGAATAGAAAGGCGATGGCATTATTTGATAGATAACATTTTTTAGTAACGTCTTTGGGTTTGAATGTTCCTTCGATGTAAATGTAACTATCCGATATATCCAAAATGATATCTTGAAAGTGTACAGGTATGCGAATTTCATCGGAATTGCGGAATGTTGGAGAACCGTAAGGTTTATATGTGTGTTCTTGAAAACTAATAATGGAGTTATCAAAAATTGGTTCGGTAGAAACTTCGATTTTGTCACTGCTAGCGGCCATCATTTTCTAATTTTTCTCACTTTCAAACCGATCGATTGTAGAAATTGGCAATCTTTCACGGAGAGCTGCCGATTGCTGTGCGGATGTGTTTTCGATCGTCCGTCTGACTTGCGAATGAACCTTGACTGTGTTGTCTGCTTACTTTTATGTCGTTTAACTGAATCTTGAATTGTTGACAGCTTATGCAGTTGACGGTTAAAGCAAAAACCCATTATACGATTTTTTTCAACTCTAGTTTAACTATAATTTTCTCACCTCGAAAATCGATCAAATCACCGCTATCGTCCAAGATGCGTAGAGTAATGTTGTCGATAAACTGACGACCATCCGGCATTATCGGCATATAAATATTATTTTGTGGTTCTTTGGAGATTTTGTAACCGGGTTCGACGTCAATATCAAATTCAAATAACGTATGACTTTCCAAAGAATTCAGGTATGCTCCGGAAATTATATTACAATCCACACGTACGATGCGCACTTTCATTATGTCCACGATGGTACTTGATTCGTGTCGTTGTCCACCTTGCAGCAGCACAGAGCCAAATCCGAGCACTTTGCCGATACTATTGCTACCTCGAAAATCGATGCTATATTTTGACTTTAGCTCACATTTTAACGTATTATTATTGGCTGTTAATGAAAATAAATCGGTACCAACTTCATTGCATGACTCTTTTAAAGCGGTGTACATGGCTTTTGCTATTTCATTAATTTCGTAAGCTCCTGGTGGAATCCTTACATTCGTTGGTATCGCTGTTTTCAAATGGCTGAATGAATTATTGCTTTCGTCGATATTAAAAATCGAATTATATGTGTAAAATCCCAGCAGTGCAACTCCATATTTGCCTGTTGTATTTAACTCGATGGGTGGGTAAAAATCCGCACTTAAGACACTTGAATGTCCTGTTAGAGTGAATGTGTAAGACATGACTGACCACGAAACTATTTGTGTAGCTATTTTATTGCTGTTTGCAACAGTTAACTGGATTTAAACTGAAGCGTTGCTTTATTCCTTTGGGCGTTTTTAAACTGTTTTCTGCCTTTATATTCACATCGTTAATTTTGCAATAACAACAAAATATTTTTTTTGGTATCGGTCCATCGCCCTCATCCGAATCTGAATTATTGCTATTATAATGTTCGAAACAGTATTGATATTTCAATATATCGACGTCACTTTTTAGGTGATTAGGTAACCTATCCCAAACTAGTGCTATTTCATTTGGAGCTAATGCGATCAACACTTCTTTGGGCGTATTTTCTAATGTTCAGCTGTCATTTTTTGTAATCCTCCGACTTCACGATATGCTTTAAGTGATAGCAACATTTTGGTGTAGTTGTCACGTTCCATTTGGGGTGTCAAAGACATACTTTTTACGATTGTAAAAGAAACTTCAAACACAAATGTCCACACCAGACTGTTCCAAATTCTTGTTGACGGTCGTATGTATAGTAAATTTTCTTCGTCGCTTCGGAACCCATCTGCAGATATCGTACCAATTCCATAGGTGGGGGTAAATCACCGAAATTATCGTAGTATGTTACATCAGAATTGCTTTTTCTATATGCTACCCAATGAGTCCCTACACCCGACATACTATCCAAATTTATAATGGCGGCCTCATAACGTTTGGGACCGCGTACAGGTAATGAATCTCTCATATATACGCCTCGAAAGTGTGGTATTTTCATTTTTAAGGCGTACTTTTCTATATCAATATTGGATAGTGGTCTTTGAGGTAGGGATTCTATTAGTTTTTTTGATTTCTTATTGTTGCCGTTGTTTATATATAATCCCAAACCTGTGCGATATGGTTTCAAATATAATCCATTTCCTCTTGAACTTAGATGTAAGCCGGTACCGGTAGTGGATGCTTTTCTAGATTTTGATGATGATGATACACCCATACCAAAACGTTGTTTCGCTTTCATAATGTTGGTTACCAACCAAGCTGCAGCTTTTTCACCAGCGCTAGAGTCTTTAGATTTTACTCTTTTCCACGCGCTTTGCTCGAGTTCCTGATCTGCTTGGTGGCGAGCACTTAAATTTTCACTATTACGCAAATAGGCTAAATCGTGTTTTTTGCATGCGACATCCAGAGAATTAATTCCTTGATCTCCTCTTGCCACACGTTTTACTACTTTCGTCCCGGGCCCGCAATACTGATAGCCGGGAATGTGTAACTCGAGCGGTAGCCTATTAATTACTGAATTAACAATACCGCTTCCAGTCTTACTTGATAAACGAGACCGTCTACTTCGTCTGACGAGCGACATCTGAATGATAGTTTACGTGAAAGTTCAGTATAAAATATAGATTTTGTTAAGATGCGTATCGTCAATCTTAAACAAAAACTTCCCGTCGATAATCTCGATGTAAAGGTCGGATCTGGACTAGAACAAAAATTATTTAAAAGACATGGTCCTTTGCTACCGTCATCTATTCGTGGATTATTAATAGGACCTTCAAACTGTGGCAAAACAAATGTTATGATTTCGCTGCTTACTCACCCCTCGGGACTGCGTTTCGAAAATGTTTATATCTACTCAAAGTCGCTCTATCAACCAAAATATGAATATTTAAAGAAAATTTTATCACCAATCAAAGGTCCTGGCTACTACGCTTTTAGCGACGCAAATAACATTGTGGAACCGTCGGATGCTAAACCTAATTCAATATTTATTTTTGATGATGTTATGTGTGAGAAACAGGACGTTATAAGATCGTATTTTAGCATGGGACGTCACAAAAATGTGGATGCCTTTTACTTGGCGCAAACGTATTCTCGTGTTCCTAAGCAGCTCGTCCGGGATAATGCCAACTTCATTATTATGTTTAAACAAGATGAGATGAATATGAAACATATATTTTCCGATCACGTTTCACCCGACCTGACGTTTACACAATTTCAAGAGATGTGTGCTAAATGTTGGGATAATAAATATGGTTTTTTAGTTATTGACAAGGATAGTGATGTAAATTCGGGCAGATACCGCAAGGGATTCGATAGTTATATATTCCTATAATAATAACTTGGATAATCATTTCATCGTTGAACGGTGCTTTGAAAGCATCATGAATGAAGAAATCGAATTAAAACGAGAGCTACTGGAAACTACAAATGCGGTTAGAAAAAAATTTAAACAAATTAAAGCAGCTAAAGTGCAGAATGAACATGATTTGGAAAAGTTTTATGAACCAGTTTCTAAACCACTAGAATCTATATCTAAAGCCGTAAAGCAGCAGCAGCAACAGTACGCAACTAAAAAATCAAGTACTACGACTAAACCACAAAGTCGGAGTAGCAGCAGCAGCTCGGTGGGAATGGCGAAAATGTTTGAAGAACATCCAACAGAAGCGGATTTTGAAACATCTACACCGATTTCGCAAAAAACACAAATTCCTACACCAAAACGTGGAAATCGTGAGTCACTGTTCGAAACCCCTTCCCCATCAACGATAACATCATCTTACACATCACCACACACATCCAGTGGTAGCAGTTCAGCCGCAAAAACAATTCAAGATTATTTAAATGGATTAAAATTGGAGCCATCTCATTATGATACCGTGTATGGTGTACGCTTTGGTAAAAAAGAAAATAAATCAACAAAATATATTGGCAACTTGGTGGTTCGTTTTCTAACAAACGGAAAGATGGTGTTATACAAGAACAAAACAAACATTGCTGAATTCGATGGAACGGCTGAGCTTTACGATTTGATTTTTCTAAAAAATCCAGCATGCCTAGATAATGAAGACGAAATTAGTCTAGATGTACTTCGAAAATACCAAACCATTTTGAAATTGACGGATGCGGCCTACGACGGTTATGACAAGAAACGTGGTTTAAGGGAAACCCGATGGAGAAAATATTTACGAATCATAAAACCGCTAATTATGGGAACCAAACTGGGTGGTGGTGGTGTAGGAAGAAAAAAAGGCGACAACAAAATCCAACTACCAGCAAAAAAGCGCCTATCGTCGAAATCATCTCAATATGTTTATTGGAATAAACCTAAGGAGTTAGTGGATAGATTACGATTATTGTGGGGGTCAAAAGTAGCTGGACATACCGGACATGATAATGAGATTATGTCAATTATGGAAGAGCTTCGAAAAGAAGGAATAATATATTAAGTTTTGCACGTAGTTGCCATCCTCAGTGTCTGATAAGACGTGGAACCTTATAATATGGATCCTAGCCGAGAAAAAATTAAAGTCGTAAATGAATTACATAGGACAGCAAGAAAAAATTTTGTTAGAAGACGTACGGTCATAAAAGGATATCGAGATTTGTGGCAAATTGATTTGGCGGAAATGCAGCAATATGCTACTGACAATGATGGTTACCGTTACATTGTTGTATGTATAAATTGTTACTCCAAATTCGTGTACACCAAAGCAGTTAAGAATAAGACCGGTGTTGAAGTTACGAATGCCATGAAAAGCATCATTGAAGAAGCATCATATGCACCAAACAATATACAGAGTGATCAAGGAAAGGAATTTTATAATAGCACCTTTCAAGCACTCATGAAAAAATATAATATAAACCATTATTCCACATATAGCACGAAAAAAGCGGCAATTGTTGAGCGTGTTATAAGAACTTTGAAAAATAAGTTATATAAACAATTCTCGGCTAGAGGTTCATACAGATGGTTACAAATATTACCAGCTATAACGAAGACCTATAATAACACTAAACACCGCACCATTGGAATGAAGCCTAACAGTGTAAAAGAGGATACCCCTATTAAAGCATATGACTATTTGAAAATTGTTCCGAAGAAAAAAAATTTCCATTTGGGTGACATTGTTCGCATTAGCAAGTACAAAGGTGTATTTGACAAAGGATATACGCCTTCGTGGTCAACGGAACCGTTTGAAATAGCAAAAGTTAATATTACAAATCCACCTACATACTTGCTGCAATCATTAGAAGGTCAACCTATTAAAGGATGTTTTTACGAAGCAGAACTGCAAAAGACAGCTAGCCCTGGTGTTTATTTAGTTGAGAAAATTCTTAGAAAACGCAAGAAAAATCAAAACGATCAATTGTTTGTAAAATGGTTAGGTTTTCCAAATCAATTTAATTCTTGGATAGACAAATCAGATATTGTATAAATATTATCAAATAGGTTTTACGTTACGTATGTATGCATTATAAATAATAATAATAAACATTGCTTTTCATAATTATGCGTTTTATTGTTAGTTTATTACATGTAACAGTATAATTATGTTTTCAAAAGAACTTCATCTAGGTTGGTTTCCATTTTGGTTTTTTTGGATCCTTTATCTTCGTTGTGGTGTGCCGTGCAGCATGTGGGTGAATTTGATGAATTGATATATTTTTTCCTTAAGGTACGTAATTTTGTCCTCATCATCTTCAAACATTTTTTGAAAAACTGGTACTAGCACATTACTAAATATGGTATTTATCTGCGAACCAAGTTGATGAACTTCCATAAGGACATATTCTTTGGTAGCAGCATCATTCTCATTTATCGGTTGGGCAACATTCCTTAATATCTTTCCCTCTATATCAAAATGTCCATCTGAAGTAAGTTTAAATCCGATTCCGGGCAACCCTCGCGATACGTTGTTACAAACAAGAGTTTTCTGTCGACCAAATTTATCAATTGTGTTGTTAACACGACCCATTTTAAAGTAAAACTAATTCACTCTCTTTATGTTCGGCCTATATATAAATAACATAACTAATAAAAATTAATTTTACAATAAACCATGAAGCAAGTAAGATTTGACGAAGAAAGAAATATTATCCACCGTATGTCTGTTTGGTGTTTCGCATATAGACAAGCCCGACAAAGTAATTTTCAGCAACTAATACTTGATAGATATCGTTTTCAAAGGAGAATTGGAAAAATGGATGCAATGCTAGCAAGGTTTTTAGAACGGAACCACAGAAATAATATATATCAAGACCGATTTGTTAATTTAAATGTATGGTGAATAATAAACATATCACAAGAAGATTTTTATTATTTCATAAACAAACTAAAAAATATATAAAATTAAATTTATGGGCTATATCCAAATTGTATAAGTTCGCTTCTCCTTAAACATATAGCTCGAAAACCTTGTTCTGCATCATATTCATCTTCATTATCGCCACTTATTTCACGCATATACTCTTCATCAGAAGAGTCGAATGGGGCATCCGGTAGCGACGTTCTACCTGGTGACCACTCTGACGGTAATGACGACGACGATGGCGATGATGAACCATCTCCGTTGACTTCTTCTTCTTCTGTAAAAGAGTTGAAATTTTGCTGTCGCTGCTGCTCTAACAAATCTCCTCCCCCGCTTAAAGTGATTGGGGTTTGAGTGGGTTGGGTGATATGCGATGATGATAATTGTTCTTCTTGCTGTTTTCTGTGCTCATTTTGACACCATTCACAGAAACCCATTTGTCCCACTAGCAATTCCCAATGTTCGCAATTGGCACACATCTGATGACCATTAATGGAAAATGGCGAAACCATTGCAGTTGGACGTTCTTCTTTCGACTGCATTTTAAAAAATATATTGTAGTAAACTCAAGACCAAATAATACAACTGAACTGAATTTTAAAATTTTCGAGAGAAGTTCTTATACCCAAGAGTCGACCTTCACACACCGACATAACCTTGGCATCCCCACCCCTATCTTAACTTCGTTTTAGGTTTGCCTTGGCTTTTCGTTTCTCAAGGTCCCATAGAAAGCTGTGGCTTATATCTCCAAGGCTGGTGATCTTCTCATTAAGTGAATATACCTCCGTATTAATTTTAGATAATATTTGTGTATGAATTTTATGAAGTTCATTCAGGACGTACTCACTGGTTGCCGCATCATGACTTTTTATCGGATTTGCAACATTGGACAAAGATTTGCCTTCAATGTCATATTGTCCATCATGGGTTAGTTTGAAACCAACTCCAGGTGGACCACGTAATAACTGAACTTGTACATTGGTCCCATGACGACCAAATTTATCAATTGTGTTGTTAACACGACCCATTTTGAACTTAAACTGAAGTAATTTTGCAAGTTTACCAATTTATAAGAAATATTAAGACTAGTTAAAGCAAAAATAAAACAATAAATTAGATACATAATGATTTATTTAACATCGCATATTACATTATAAAATGAATAGAAATTTAGAAATTTTCTTCATCTTTTTGAACACACTCATCGCTAACAATAGCACACGCTTCCCCATCAACGTCATCGGTGTTGACTGCTTCACTCCCAAGGCCATCAACAAGGGTGTTATCATTTGTGGAAGCCAAACCATATTTTCTAGCTAATTCATCGGGTAAATGAGGCACTTCGAATAGGTAGCTTCCCAATTCTTCATTTATCATTCCAGCGCAAAATTCGTCCAGATCAATGGTCCCATATAGGTATTTCTCGCACGTATGTGCTCCAGCCGTGAAATTTACAGCGTCTTTCATATACTTCCTATACTGACTTTCACTAAAATCCACATCGGATTTACCATAATTTGCAAAGTGTAGTATTTGTTCAGCCAGCTCTCTTAATTTACATGATAACCAATTAATGTACATATCTCGATTTTCAATGACAGTGGGGCAGTCACACATCTTAAATAGAAAATAATGGACATGTGATTGTATGTGACTGTGTGTTTTTCGATATATACTTAACAAGAACTATTTTATTACATTTTAAATCAACATTAAAATAGCCTAATCAACAAGTATTACAAACAACCAAAATTTAACAACGCTCTAGTATTACCTCCAGAGAATACATGTGAGCTTTGCCCCAAATAAGTTAAGGTGTACTGATCACCGGAGTTATTCATCATTTCAATAGTATCCTCTGTCAGAATTTCAGCTACGCGTGATGGTAAAAATGTTTCAAATGTTGCTTTATGTGTTGGATCAAACAATTTGACGACAATAGCTTTTCCAAAACGTGAAGTCAAATAATTAATTTTTTTTATCATATAAATTTTGCCCACCGTTAATGTAGAGAATTTTCTACGTTCCAGAAATTGAATATCTTGGTTTATCATATTGTTAATTTCGGCTATGGTCTGCTTTGAAATGCTCATGATTTAAAATGCAATAAAAACAATTAATGTCAAGTACCTTGAATAAACACTTGTAGAACACACCACAAACACAATACTTTATATGTCAAAGCAACAGTTAACGCATACGATGTATGTGTGACTATGAAAGCTATTTTCGAAATGAGCCATATTTATAAGAAAATAATCCAAAATCAAGTATTTATTTAGGGTGGGGGGAATACATCCGGCGACCTCGAAAATATGCACCGCAAATGTAACCTTGAAATAAGCGTCGTACACTTGGTCATCACCAAACAAAGAACACCACAAATGTATCCTTGAAATAAGCGTCGTACACCTGGTCATCACCAAAAAAAGAAACAGCTGCTCGCATTCATTGAAAATATGCATCGTAAATGTAACCTTGAAACAAGCGTCGTCCACCTGGCCATCACCAAACAAAGAAACAGCTGCTCGCATTCATTGAAAATATACACCGCAAATGTAACCTTGAAATAAGCCTCGTCCACCTGGCCATCACCACCAAACAAAGAAACATCTGCTCGCGTTCATTGAAAATATACACCGCAAATGTAACCTTGAAATAAGCGTCGTCCACCTGGCCATCACCAAACAAAGAAACACCTGCTCGCGTTCAAGGCCAAGTTATTGACCTTGACCTTGGAATAACACCTGCGCATATCAAGGCCAAATAACAATAGCACACCTGAGCGTTCAAGGTCGACCCTACTGCGCATGCGGAAACTCACTAAGCATCTACTTATACTACTCACAGACCTTCAAAAAACGTATTACACGCCTTAGCTTAAATTTATCTAGCCATTCTGAACTACCTAAAAAGTCCTTTTTCCTGCTATTTGTTCATAAAACTTTTTAGCTTTTGTTCGCAAAAGATTTTAGGTAAATGACGAAACCATGTACCCTGGAGTGGTAGGTTTGCAGACCAAGAATTTTTTTTTAAACAGCTTAGAATTAATTTATTAACGTTCTGCTAAATGAGTAAGTACTTTGAAATATTAATTTTTGAAAAATTCGTTGAGGATTATTGCTGTCCGAAAATTCTGTTCCAGAAATTGAATATCTTGGTTTATCATATTGTTAATTTCGGCTATGGTCTGCTTTGAAATGCTCATGATTTAAAATGCAATAAAAACAATTAATGTCAAGTACCTTGAATAAACACTTGTAGAACACACCACAAACACAATACTTTATATGTCAAAGCAACAGTTAACGCATACGATGTATGTGTGACTATGAAAGCTATTTTCGAAATGAGCCATATTTATAAGAAAATAATCCAAAATCAAGTATTTATTTAGGGTGGGGGGAATACATCCGGCGACCTCGAAAATATGCACCGCAAATGTAACCTTGAAATAAGCGTCGTACACTTGGTCATCACCAAACAAAGAACACCACAAATGTATCCTTGAAATAAGCGTCGTACACCTGGTCATCACCAAACAAAGAAACAGCTGCTCGCATTCATTGAAAATATGCATCGTAAATGTAACCTTGAAACAAGCGTCGTCCACCTGGCCATCACCAAACAAAGAAACAGCTGCTCGCATTCATTGAAAATATACACCGCAAATGTAACCTTGAAATAAGCCTCGTCCACCTGGCCATCACCACCAAACAAAGAAACATCTGCTCGCGTTCATTGAAAATATACACCGCAAATGTAACCTTGAAATAAGCGTCGTCCACCTGGCCATCACCAAACAAAGAAACACCTGCTCGCGTTCAAGGCCAAGTTATTGACCTTGACCTTGGAATAACACCTGCGCATATCAAGGCCAAATAACAATAGCACACCTGAGCGTTCAAGGTCGACCCTACTGCGCATGCGGAAACTCACTAAGCATCTACTTATACTACTCACAGACCTTCAAAAAACGTATTACACGCCTTAGCTTAAATTTATCTAGCCATTCTGAACTACCTAAAAAGTCCTTTTTCCTGCTATTTGTTCATAAAACTTTTTAGCTTTTGTTCGCAAAAGATTTTAGGTAAATGACGAAACCATGTACCCTGGAGTGGTAGGTTTGCAGACCAAGAATTTTTTTTTAAACAGCTTAGAATTAATTTATTAACGTTCTGCTAAATGAGTAAGTACTTTGAAATATTAATTTTTGAAAAATTCGTTGAGGATTATTGCTGTCCGAAAATTCTCCGCAATACAACAGATAAACTTAAATAAAGTCACTACATGTCTATTAAAGCATGTCCAGATTCGTTATGTGTCATGGACTAAAATTAATAAAAATGATGTTTTAATATGGCATTTTATTTGAGGTCACTAAAAGCGATTGTAATTGACCGACAGATATGGACAAAATAAATTATAGTAATTTTTATCACAGAAATAAACAGACGTCTTATTGTTTGTTGCATGTACTTATGTAGGCTTGTAAACAACTTTTATGTGTCTATATGGTTTTTAAATTATTATTATAATGTATTTTAAGAAAATATACGTCAGTCGCGTACGGATAAACGGGAATTTTTTTAAGTCTTTATTTCATAGAATAATGCCAAACTATTTTTAAAACTAATGATTGTGTGGATTTATTATTTATTACTTTATATGTACAGCGGCATCCATAAAGTTCGTGCCATATGGAAAAGAAATGCATTTCCTGTTTATAAGAAAATATTGGGTGTCCTTGATAAAAGTTCTTGGACGCATAAAAAACGTTTTTAACGTTATCACCGTTGAAATCTAAAATGCAAAATGTCAAAAATAAAAGAATATGAGTCGTCTTATTTTTATGTTGGGTAACGCCACTGCTCTTCGTAAATCTGATTTAAAGAGGAAAGCGTCCAATACTACTACATTTCGTTTTTTTTAACAATGGTTGTTGATCAATTATTTGCAATAACAATGTTTAAAGAACTAAAGTACTAGGGATGGGAGGTAGGTATGTAATTAATTACCCCTTCTAATAGATTCCTTATCCTTATATTTAAGGTCCTGCCCCGTTGTTTGACTCTACCTTTATTTCTGGCCGAAGATTTTCGTACTAGACACCTTGATTGCTGTTCATTTTAATACAAACTGCAATAATATAATAAATGTACTAGGGCGACGTATTGTCTACTTGCCGATACTATTTTACGCAGTTATTTTTCGCCACAAACGTTTAATTAGTACAAAACAATTGTATTTCTTCAAACACAATTTAGATAAAATTGTTTTGTTTTTCTTTAAAGAATTGAAGATTAAGTATTATCTCAGTGCACCGTACTTAATTACATCTACAATTGCGAAAAACGCTTACTGGTAAATAAGATATTTTTAAATTTTTATATTTTTATATTTGTTGAGGCAGGAAAGCTGCGGAATCATAAAAAAAACAAACAGTAAATCACAAGTACATAGCTACCAGGTGTAAATCGATACCACTTCGAATATGAATTTTCTTCATCTTGAAAAAAGTGGATTGTAGTCTAACGAGACAACTGAGAAGAAGAAAAATCGTTACGTAATAATTTCAAATTAACGCCTTTTTTAAATTCAAATATTTCCCAAGCCACCCCCATCCTGTATCCATAGCAACGGCTTGTTGTGATGCAGCATAAAGCGTGGCTTAAACCGAAAAACCCACACGGCCCAAGCGTAAATTTCCGACTCTCTTACTGTTTGGCTTTGGTTATTTCTGCTTTTAATTACGATTTCAAAGTTAAATATAGACTTAAAACGCGTTTTTGAACTAGAAAATTGAACCATTAGTCACATGCGGTGAAGAATCACCTTGAAAATGATGAAAAAGGCTCGAAAAATCGAAATTTAGGACGCCAAGTTTTGAATTTCTAATTTACCGCGGACTCCCCTGCGCGATCTATGTTGGACCAGTCCAACTGCTTCCCGCTCACCGCACTCCACAACAAAGAATAACAGGCCTGTTGCCAAGTTGCCTTTTATTCATATGTATGGAGGTAATCTATTGAAAACGGTACTGCGGTTGATGATTTTTTATTTTTAATGGTAAAGTTTAATATGCTATAGCTGTAATGTCTAAAAGTAGTAAAAATACTATAGTAACCTACAAGCTAAAAATGTAGACGTTCTAGTACTATGACTAGGTGTATAAAAACCAAATACGGACAAAATATTTATTTGAAGCCAGAGTGACCTACCTAGGTAGGTATTAGGTACCTTATACTACGTGGGTTTATGACTTCTGTTAGGCGAGTGGCTAGCACCAATCTTAAGCTAGAGTGCATAGGTAGTTATTTGATATGATTTTACTGCCTAAAGCAAGGAAAATATTTTTTTTCTTGGCACTGTCGGAGGTACCTACAAATTACAAGATCTTTACCCAAAATGTATCTAATACCTACCTAGGTATCTAGGTTAAAGTGTGTGTGGCAACAAATATTTAGGTAGGTACCTCAGTTCGCAATGAACTTAAATTACTTAAAAATACACTTTTCACAGTTTAAGAAAAACACTTATAATAATATAAATACGTAGGTACCTAGGTAGGTATAGGGACCTACTTATATATTTTTTTCATAAATAAGGTAGGGACAAATTATTTTTAAGAGATAAGGTAATACCAGATTACCCATTCCTTATACATTGTATCTTCTATTTTTGAGAGCAATATTTCCTGGGAAGGCAATTGCCCCCTCCCCTCTGCCGTCCCCAATTGGCACCCCTGTTCATATTACATTAAATAATTTTGTTAATACCCAGGATTTTCGTAAAATATATATGGCAACGCCGCAGAGTGTCGTCAGCTCTTGGCTGACGCATTTTGTTTTAGCAGTCGCGTCATAACCGTTGTTTAGGTAATACGTACTTCAACGTTCTGTTCTCGTCAGTCTAAATTTAGCGGAAAATCGTAGTTTTTTTACAGTTTAAAATAAGTTACGGTGTTTATGGATAGTTAGGTGACTTTCTAGACTCTTTTTACATTAGTATAAAGTGTTGACACTGTGCAAAAAAGTGATTTTTTTCGCAGTATAAAACTGAGTGAAACTTGGCGCGTGGCGCGTTGTATAGTTGGTTGCCTACATCGTCTCAAACATGAGTACGAGTGTTTACAGTTCGTCAAGACCTACGTTATCATCGATAAATCAAGACCTATCAATGTTCCATCGTCCTGAAGTTCGAAGGGTCAAGAGAATACTCTTCGGCCCCGTTGATCACCAAGCTACGACCAAATTTATCGACGAGGAACTGAAAAAAATCATGGTCACGAAATCGGAGCGGTGGAACTTTGATTTAAAAAAAGAGCGCACCCTCGACCCAAATGGCCTGTATGAGTGGAGGCCAGCAACTCCGAAGAAGCAAAATACACCCTTAAAAAGGAAGGCGGATTCGGAGCAGGACATTACAGACCAGTATCATGAGGTTTCCGATTCGGATATCGTAAGACCGCGACCAATTAAATTCCCATCCCCAACGCATAATGGTCAAAAGCAGAAGACCCAGCAGCAAAGCAGGATAACAGGTAAGAGTTTGACAATGATTGTTTATTATGACGAAACGCCTAGTTTTTAAAGATCTAATAACCTGAATAACTGTGCATTTTATTCTGTACCAAACTGATCCATAAAGATCTGTATTTTTGACAAACTCGAATTTTTTGGATTAAAGCTGGATTGACTCAAGATCTTACGTTACAGTTCGTGCTTATCAATTGTCCTTTCCTCAGGATTGGCTTGGTGATTGAGTCAAAGATTCTGTAGTTTAAAAACGGGAGCTAAAAAAATAAAGCATGGAACTTTTTCCAGTTATTTTTTAGCAGAGTTGCAATCAGTTGCTGACACTAAAGCTGACTGAAAGAGATCACGGGAGCCACAAAAAGGACAACTAGGTATAGAGGATAGTTGTAAAGTATCAAATTTTCTTATAATAAATAAAAAGTTAAGTTCGAGGTTAAGTCCGACATAAGTTTAATTGAATCTCGATTGACGTAAAAATTTTTATGACCAAGCTAACCGGCTTGTTTTTTTTTTTGCTGGACGTTCACTTCGAAATTTTTGATCCTGACCATGCTTAACAGTCAAAACTTTGACTATCTCGTATTTTTATTTTAAATGACAAATTCATAAATTGAAAGATAGTAAAATACCCGAGAAAATACCTAATGCCCGGCCCCCAATTTACAACTTTTTACAAGTAAGTTGTTCAGGGAAGCTCTGGGAGAAGCTATTTTAAAATAATTCATTGCAGTTCGCATACTTATTGCAGGATGTTGACCGTATAAAAATTTGAAATCCTCATTGAGCAGGGTAAAAATAGCATTGTAAAAATAAATAAGGTGGTTTGAAAATTCACTTTCTGTTTATTTTTTATGGACTTTTGTATTTTTAAAAATGAATGTTGGTAATTTTGATTTTATCTTAAATTTACTTTTGTTTTTGAAGTTATACATACCTATAAGGTGATTAACCTGGCTATTTACTAGGACTTGCAATCCCGGGCGTATATTCGGATCCCGGGATTTTGGAACCCAACCCAACCTGAACAAAATCCCGGGATCCCGGGATTGATCCCGAAAAATTGTAACAATAAAGGGAAATTATTTTTATTTACCTACTTATTTTATTGTAATTTTAAAATAAAAACAAAACAAAGTTTATGCACAGGACGCATAAAAGTAGGTTTTAGGTTTTAGAAGTAAAAATAATTTTAATTCTTTTACATAAGTACGTAAATGAATCTTCCATGGTTGCCATATGACGCGTTAAACATTATTTTTAGGAAAAATGCTGCGATGATGCTTGAAGTGTTAATTTATTAAGGTTTTTTTAACATGTTATAAGTATTACAATTTATTTATTCCGGGATTTAAGTGACCAATCCCAGGATTTTTCAGGACTGAATTTTTAACGGCTCCCGGGATTTCGGGATCCCGGTATTGCAAGCCCTACTATTTACCAAGCCGTGATCGAGGAAAATTGTAGTCCTTGTTGACATTTTCACCTTTTTAATTTTTTTCTCGAAAACGGTCAGAGGGGGAGCAATCGAATTTTCTGGGTTAATAGAGGGGTAGTGCGACTAGCTTCGGTAAAAAATTCAGTTATACAGGGTGTGCAGTTTCGGAGGTGTTAAACGTCAAAGTCGAAATTTACGCGGTGTCGTATGGAATCGATTACAGGTCGCAAAAGTGAATTAAATCGATTTAAATTTTCGGAGTTTATAGAAGACCTGAAGCTACAGAAACCTATTGAAATTGGTGAGTATCGGAAAAAACCAAGTAATTTTTTTGAATTTTTTCGGTCAAAAATGCCATTTACAGGCCCCTATTTGGTACTTAATAACTCGAAAACGAAAAGTCGTATCAGAAAACGGATTCATAAGTTAAACTTTAAAATCTCAAATACTTTCTTTTTGCAATACATTTACCTATACCTAAAACGGCTGCAAAATGGATTTATTCGGGAAAAACTGAAAATTGCAATTTTTGACCCAAATTTTCCACGGTTTTTAAGTAATTTTTTTCGGGGCCAAAATGGATCCCAATCAAAATCTCACATATCTCATCGGAAAGATCTGGTCGAAATACGTGATATCCGTATTTTTTAATTAGCGATCCGGATTCGAAAGGCGGTCTTCTCGATCATCAGTCCGAAGGATCTTCCCTCGGATCATCCTTAATACATACATGCTCTAGAAACACGAAATTTTTAGTGCATGACAATGATGATAGCGCCGACATTTTAGGCCCCTCGGGAGGGAGAGGGGTGGGTGATTAGGCGGTCTACACCCTAGTTAGTAACCCAAATTAAAAAAATACCTACTGTTACTTTTATTTTACAGTTTGTATATTGGAAATAAATACACAAGGAAAGTCTAAGGCAGTAATAATTGCAAAAAAAACGAACTGATTGCTAAGACGACTATTCCGCGGCGTGTAACTTAAAATCTGATTTAATTATCTACCGGATCTCGTATAGAATATAATAAGTATAAGATATTTAATCCAAATTTGAATGGAGCGCAATTTAGTATCAAATTTAATAATTTCCTGTTTGGGATGCTTGTATTAACTTTTGATGAAGATTGTTTTTCTTGGCTGGTCTGCAACGATGCCACCTTGATAATAAAACAGTTTTGTGCTTCCCACATTTTGTACAAAAATGTTCTAACAATTGGTACCTACGTGTTAACGTCCCTATTATTCTTTCAATAATAGTCTTTAGAATCAGAAAACTTTAAATCATAAGAAACTGTATTTCTCGAGATATTTCTTAAATTTTGTTAAATTTAAATTAATCTGCTCACGCCCTTAAGGTCTTTAGAGGCAAATGTACCTGTTTCAAAATATCTTAATTCTCCGTCCGACATAGTAAATGACTCCAAAAATTATGTTACACCAAATAACGTGTATAAAACAAAATATTTTCGCCCACCTTAATTTTTAATGTTTGTTTTTCTGCTCATTATACTGTTATTCTAAAAATTAACGCAAAGTGGGTCACATTTATTTATCGTCATATCGTCACCAGTTTAGAAAGACCCAGTTTCTAGTTCTAAGTTCAACAGATTAGTCTTAGTAATTGTAATAAACCTACAATTGATGATAATTATTGATGTTGCCACTTATGATAATTAGCTTTTTAACACTTTCGGCTTGTCGTATCATTGTTTTGCAACACAAACCTGGCAAATAAACCTGTTTATTTTTGTATGTTTGTTGTGTTATCTCGCTAGTTGGTTATAATAAAACTAGACCTTGCCTACGCCTACGTTTAGATATTTACCCATGTCTTAGCGAGGCGTTCAACGGTTTTCGTTTTACCTCAGATATAATGGGCGAGCAAAAAAAAAAACAGACCATTGCTTCGGTCAAAACCGAATAGTAAAAAAGGTAGGCCGAAGCGGTCGAATACCGAAGCCAAATCGATGGTTCGGCGCATCCCGTTTCTTATTACCCCGGTTAGGGTAATATGAATTTGAGAGTCTCTTGTTTGAATGTGCCTATGCAATACCTACTTAAGTAGGTATTGGCCTATGGCCATGCCTGTTCTTTTAAAACCTAATAAAAGTAATCTAACTTGTGATATGACAGTTTTGAAAAATTCTGCCGTAGTATTTGGTTGGTTATCATCGATGTTATCATGTATCAATTTGGAGAACAACAAGTAGCCACAATAGTCAGCAACTGCTGTAACAAAGAAATAAAGTTAATGTCAAAATTTTTGCATATATTAATATTTTGAGAATAGTAAGAAAAAAAGTTATAACTATTTAAGTACATCTTGACATATTAGTAATAACATTTTTAAAGAATTTCAATTTGTTATATTAGTTATATGGGCAAAGTCAATCCTACAAAGGAATTTTAGGTGATTCCTACCTATCATTCATGTAATTAAAAAAAAATGGCTCATAGAACATCGTAAAAATTTATTAGAAAATACATATAAGTATTTGCGTTCAGATTCACTAAGAAGATTTAAGATTTAGTACTGGTTTAAATTAAGATATTGTAGTTGATCAGTTATGTTTTGACAGGTTTTTGTCCTGGCATTATTAATAAGTTGTCATTAAAAAGTTATGAGTTATTCTCATGGATGTATAAATCCATGGTTATTCTGATATATCAGCGATTTGCTTGGTTTCCAAATGATTTTCATCTTGGAACGAGCTGCTGTAATGAATTTAGTTCTTTTATTGTTATTATTGTTATTATTTTCATTATTGTCGAAAGTATGTAGGTACTAAAATTGCCCCTTTCTGCATTGCATAGCAAACTAATGCCTATTTACTTATTCCCGTGCTATTTCATTTCACCCCTGAACAGTTCATCTACTGCCCTAAAAATCAATACCTACGACATCCGAAAAACCGTTAAAACCACCCCCTACCTCTCCCCCGTCGACGCTCACTCACATGTTTGAGTCACATGTTTGTTTCCAAAAGCAGCACCCCCGTTTCTGTCGTTTATTTTTACTACTTTTCACCCCCGATCGGCGGCACAAAAAGGGCTCTGTGAAAGCACACGTCTATATTTTGGCAACACATCTGCCCCATGCACTCGTCTGTCTGTGCGCTCGCCTATATTATAGGTCGTTAGCCCTTTCCGTGGAGATAGGTAGAAAAGTGAACAGCTGGTTCGGGAAGATCGATATTCGGCTGAAATTTCGCATGTGACTCGGCGAAACTTAATTATATGCTCCGTGTGAAAAGTGATGATTCATGCCTTTTCTTTTGTTCTTCATAAGATAAGTGAATAATTGAATTCTTGGATCAAAAAATAATTGTAAAAATTAAAACTGATTATTCCCCCCTTGAATGTCCCTAACAGAACAACAAGAGGCGCGTTACGTATATGCATCCCTTTACTGTCCAGCTACAAAAGCCTAGAACAGACCACTTCTCTCGCTCATTCATACCTAGGGTCTCCAGATTATGGAACAAATTGCCTGAAGATGTTTTCCCTTCCCGTCCCAACCTCCAATCCTTCAAATCCCGTGTCAATAGACTACATTTCCCTTCTCTTCAGACACCCACGGTACGTTAGTACTTAGGCTTGAGGTCTACGTGGGATGTCTTAGATAAAAAAAAGTTTAAATCAAATATACAAAATGTCAAAAAATAAGAAGAATGTGATTCGTCTAAACCAAATACAAAACCTACAACTTCGATAATCCGGACAGATGTAGTTTTTGTCCCGTCCGGACCGTCGACTTGTCCAGATTGTAGGGGTACTTTTAGGGTTAACAAAAAATATAGTTTAAACCGAGGTTTACTATTTATTCCAAATAGGTATGTATTAGAAACCAATAAACAAAAAACTCCATATGAGTAGTTAGTGTTAGTGTAGTGTGCCTAAAAACAAAGTGTGAGAACGAAATAGTGCGTGTCTTTCTCTGTGCAGCTATAGAAAGACTAATTTAAAACGCACAACTAGCAACTAGGTTATGTACGTCGTTTCCACAATATGACATTAATTGTCCGGATTATACAGGTAAAAGTATTCAGTTGTCCGGATGTTAGAAGCGTCCGAATTACTGGAGTGTCCGGTGTCTAGTGTGTCCGGCTTATCGAAGTTTTACGATATTTAAAGCGAATATCATTGAAACAGAACTATCTTTGTAGGATGCATAGTTTGGATAATATTAGAGTAGAACATTGAAAAGACGCGGTTTGATCGGTTTTTGCGAAATTTACACCTAAGTAATTTTGTTGTATCTAAATATCTTGCTAATTTTCTTTAGCTTTTGATTTGGGTTGTTCCAGAAATTTTCATTTTGAATGTTGCTGCTATAATTAACATTAAATTTTGATAACGCCAGAAACATATTTTATATATGCAGAAACTTTTATTAAAAATAGAATTTTCTGAGAAATCAGAAATAAAAAGGTTGACTATTATAGTGCGAACTTTATGTATGGCACTGCATAAAATAGACTATTTTGTGACTATCCCTGTGTGTTTCGTAAATACTTATGAATTCTTTTTTAATCCAGAAAAAGATCGTTCTGCAGACGCGCTGCTAGCCGGAATGATTAAAACTCGGGTTAAAATTAATCTCCCTAAAGTTATCAGTTCAGAAAACACTTCACTCATCTTCTTATCTCCGCAAAATCTAATGATTCCGTAAGCATTTAGTCCTGGAAACTCTGAAGAAGAATATAAACATTGTTGTTCATTTTTCAGTCGGTCAAAATCAAATTTTTGGCTGTTTTTAAAAGTAGTATTTGTTGGTTTAAAGAACGGATAGCTAACAAAATTTGGTTAGAAAGTCCTGACGATACCCAGTGTCACCGACAGTAACTTTTCATGGGAAAACACGCAATAATGAATCTGGTTTAATACGTCATGTTCCCAGAAACACACTTTGAAGAGATTCGCACTTAAAGGTACAGCTTTAGAGCCGACATAGTCGACATTTGACGATATCCATATGCAACCCTCTCAGCCACTTTTACTCTTAATAACCCGTCTAATCTTAAAAGTACTGGGGCCACTTAATAATGTTAAAAAACCAAGTGTACTGTATACGGGTGCACTTGACGGTGTTCCCCTTTATAAAGTCCACCCGTATAATTTGATAGTCTTTCGCTACGGTGAGAATATTTGATAGGCAAATGGCAGTTTAAAACTGTCTGTATGCATACGCTCATTGAAAGAATCCTGGAATTAGGCAGGAATTTCGTTTACAAGGGGTTGGTAAAAAAGTTCCGTGCCGTTCGAAATCCTTTGTGGTAGTCAGCATTATATTTTTTTAACACCCTCGTAATGATACAAAATATAGAATTCCCTCTGTCTGCATGTCGTCCATTTCACGCTCTAATGAAGCCTTTCATGCGTCAGGAACTATCCTATGCCTGGTAGTTACATGTTACATACCCCGACCAGGTTATTTTATATCCATCTAGCAATATACGCCGGTGGTCTGGTCTATATCAAATGATATAGGCAGGAAGGCCCATCAAGCTAGGCCGTGATATTCGTTTATTATTAGTACTCTCTGCGGGTTCGTTACCCTTCTAGACGATAGAGCACCGTGTAGAACGTTATTAAGAGTTACATTTAAACAGGTTAGGGGTCAATTAGTACTTAGAAGTACCGAGAAATAAAATAAGCAAACCTGTTTATTAATGTTCTGTTCTTGGAAATTTGTACAACACGTTGTACTTTTGTACATATACAAAGAAAGAGCATTTTAAGTTCGAAAATTGTTCCAAATATTTGGACTGTAGTTTGAAGTGGCATAGAAATCCAAATAATTGTATAACTTGACTTGTAAACCTCCTCCAACTATTTTATTAAAAGCATTTTTTTATATTTAAAAGTTTCTGTTTGTACATACTCGGATCGTATACACCACGCCCTTAAAGAAGAAAACCAGGCCCAAACAACATTAACAAAAATGTTTTATTACATAATTTGGAGCGCCCCGCAGTTAAAAGCTAAAAAACCAAAGGGCATTAGATCTGGCCGACGGACGGCCTCACGCAACTTCCAAGATTTAATAGGCACCTTGGTCGCGGTTGGGCCAGACCTTATTATTTATTATGGTTCTAAATTATGCCTAGAACACGAAACTTGTTTTTATTTTCTCGCTATAGGAAGAGGAATTTTTATACAATTAGCGTGTTTAAGTAGAACGCGAAAGGAATGCCTGGACTTTTTTTTTGGGTTTTTTCCTTTTTGATTTTTATCATGACACATAAATTACTTTGTGAATTATATAAAATGATCCTAAATTTGTAAAAAAATTTTCTAGCGATGCGACGTCAAAACAAATTTTGGAATACAAGCATGGGTTCAAGGTTTCAAGGAATCACAGCAATAGCGGCCAAATTCCGCCTATGTATATGGAGAGTGCGGTTATAATTATTGCAATTAATATTTTTGGAAAATTGTAAACAAACCATACAAAAAAATGGTTTGGGTTTTTTTTTATGTTTTTGTTTCAGATGATAAAAAAACGGGTTTCATTACTATGCCTAGCACACCTTGTATAAGTACCTGCTTTAATTCTGTTATTGCCGATTGAAAATGCGATAAACATGGTGGAAACCATTTTTATTTGGTTGTTTTCGTGAGCTCATCAAAAATATCGTTATAACAAGTAGTGGTTCTATAATTTGTTCAAAACATATTATTATTAGTTAAAAATAAGACGGAAAGGTAAAGGACCGCGTGACCGCTGTTTGAACTCAAATAAAAAGCCTAGAAGAAGAAGAAAAGCCAGTGATGGCCTACGGAAGGACAGCAAAGGTCGTTCACATAGAATAACAGAACTCGCCGTGGGCAAACGATTCGTTTTGTTCGCTTTGTTTGGATTAATAAAACATTATTTTTGAAGAAGCTTGAAAATTTATTTGAGGCCATTATAAACCAAGGTATACAGGGTGTAAAAAATAGTGTACCGGACTTCGGGAGGTGATAGTTATCAAAAATAAGAAAAAAGTTCATATGGTCTATGTTTTGTGATCCCCCAAATAGTGCTATCTGCACCATGAATTTTATTATAGATTCTTCTGTCGACCCTAATCACCAAAAGAATCTCTCAGAAAAATCTGATCAATTTCACGAACATTGAGAATTAGGTGTAGATTGCGGAGAAATTATCAAAAAGTTGAATTTTGATTCTGGGGGTAAATTGGGCAATGGAAATTTTTTTTAGGACATCGTGTACGGTGTCAAATGAAAGCTTATTAAAGCACAAATTAAACAATATATATGATATATTTTTTATTGCATTTTTTTAAACATTTTTCCGGAAAATCGCTTAAAAATTGCTGTCCCCCACCCTTAGCACCAGAAGGATCGCTCATCGAAATCTGAAAAAATCATGAACATTGAGAATTAGGTGTAGATTGAGCGAAAATTATCAGGACTGAAAAATTCTAGTTCGGTCAGTTGTTATAAACAATTTAATTGTTTATTTCCTTATAAGTGCTGAGCCATTGGTTTTAGAGAAAAAGTTTTTCGACAAAAAATATTTCTCATGATGTAAATGTTTTGGTGTTATGTAGTTTCGTTTTTATTCACCTTTTTTTTTTTAAATATGTCTGTTGGACCATTTATGCGACAATAAAAAATATTTCGTAAAAAGGGGCTAACTGATTCTTTTCTAAAAAAAAATTATGTACTTGAATATATTGTCCTACTAGTACTAGAACATAATGTATAAATTATACATACAAGGTTTGAACTCTGTACCATTAGTAACTAAAAAGTTATAAAACGTAATATCAATCACATTGTATATTTTACAACAAAACATAGACGATATGAACGTATGCCCTAAAAGGCTCCCTAAGGGAGTTACAACCCTTTAAATCGTGGTCAAAAAGAAAAGTTTTTATTTATATTTAGGAGCAGGGATATACCAGTTGTTTTTTGAAAATTGGAGTTCTGCCATAAATGTTAATGCCGAAGCCAACGGTGATATTGAAAAAAGCGGTAACATTTCAGAAGGGCTAGTTTTCGTAAAGGTAAGGGGTTGTTTTCCACAAAAGTTTTTTATTTAAGCGAGTTAAACAAACAGTGAATTTTTTAAAGTCCAATTTTTTTATATCTCATGTTAAAATTGCCGTATCTACTTAAATAGAAAACGTTTTGTGAAAAACAACCCCCTACCCTTACGAGAACTGTTACGGTTTTTTTCAATATCTCCATTGGCTTCGGCATAAACATTTATGGCGGAACTCCAAAGTCAAATTTATTCGACGTCATTAGTAGGTAGTTCACCGGACAAGAAGTCAGTAATCAGAACGTTTAATTTATTATTCTGTTTCTCCATTTATAATAGTTTTTTCCATTACATTAATTTTGTATGTTAGGCCTTATCAGACCACTCTATCGGATAAAATAACCCCGATGTGGAAATACTAAATGGGTACGTTTACACTACAAAAATTCGATGACTTAAAATCATTTTTTGTGTTGACTTAATTCGATGAGTCTGTTCCATTGAACTGTTATTTACGTTGAAACAAAAGTTAAGTAAGTTTTTCTCGAAACCTATTCTAGGATTTATAGTGATTTATATTGTTCCGTAAATTAAACAACTTTCTAAATATGGACACTCGCGAGCCACAAAAAAGATACAAGGTTGGTTTGCCAGACTAGGAATTTCACAACAATGCCATTTATTCCTTAAAAGCAATGCTTTTATTTGGGTTTAATCTAGGCCAGCTAAATAAAAGAAATGCTATTGTCCTAATGTGTTTAAATTTAAACTAGGTGTTGTTTGTTAAATCTGCTTTTAAGGGGTTATATATAGTCAGGAGGCCTAAAAAAGGCGATTTTTCAAGAATTTTTCCTGAGAAGACTTTTAAATTTATTAATGTGAAAATTTGTACACATATTATGGTAACTTTTAACTGTATTTTAAGATTTTTGTATTTGTAAAAATAATAATTTTGAAAGCTGCTATAGCTGATCTCCAGGAGTTCCTCTCAAAAAAAGGCATCTTGCGATGACAACGATATCTGGACTGGATCATCGAAAATGAAAAACCAAAAAGTAATATATAATCTTCTAATTAATCGAAGGAATAAGCAAAATAAAGTTTTTTTGGCAAAATGGCGGCTTCTCAACAAACAAAATCGATTTTTGACCAAAATTTTGGCCTTAATTGTTTATATAAAAAAAATATTTATCGCTGAGAAAAAACCTTCGATTAATTAGTAAAAAATATACTTAAGAAGCTTGTGTTAAAATTTGAGACTGATCGGTTCAGCCGTTTCCGAGAAATCTTCGTCACCGACTTTAAAAACACAGTTTTGAGAAAAACGCGTTTAAAGTTTCAAAAGCACTTTACATAGCGTACAATCGCTCTGACACATCTTTACAAATATGCGTGTAACTTTGAAAATAATCGCCGGATTGCCTTGAAATTTTCTGTGTGTGTACTGAAATATATGTACATTATGAAAATAAAATTAAAAAAATCGATTTTTTGAAAATTCTAACTGTATATAACCCCTTAAAAAGGAATATAGAAAATGCGCATTGACGATACTGCAATCGCTTCGTAATATCAACTTATAATGAACCTGCCGAAAGCTGGCCTAAGATCACGATATTCGGAAATTTGAATCGATTTTTAGAATTTTATGCCTAGCAAGAATAAAATGCACGTTGTTGAACCCGAAACGTTCAAATTTACCACTCGATCGCACCAGCTCATTAAGACCAAACAACCAGCAAAAAACACGTGTCCCTTATTCTTATTCATACAATCTTCAACAAAGGGTGGGTTTTTAACTTGTGGCGAAATCGCGGCGCACAAAGACCTGTTTCTGCGTCTTTTCTTCCTCAGCGTTTCTTGATTTCGCACTGGGGCCAATTCGAAGGGTCGTTTTGAGCGATTGTTGACTGATTCTCATCACAATGTCATTCACAAAAAAACAGTGACAGTTATAAAAGGTTTGCGGAAAGTAAAAATGGCATATTAGGGGGGTTGTTATTGGAGTTCAAGGGACCTGCTGAAGGGTGAAACTCTGTAACTCTGTGCAAGACGAATTTAGCATCGCTGCTGGTCGATCCTTCCAAAGGGTTGCGGTTTTTAAAAGAACTAAGCGTCCTTGCTCTGTACGCAGTTACTTTGCTTTTACGAGTATTACCGTGATGTGGACACAAATCATCTAGTTGGGGACCGATATTAGCGGCGTATTTCGAACAGTTACCGGTTTGCAAATGTTATAAAACGTGGCTTGTTAGGAATGTTAGAAAGTGGGTCAAATAACTGGAGGAGAGAGAGAGCTTATTGCAAAACACACAGCGAGTAGTAAATACGAGAGAATGTTGTTTGAATGCCAACAGCAACGATTGTAAGTTTCTAGGGATTGGCTTTTGTTCATGCTTAGATTATGACGCAGCATCCGTACGTACAGCTCTCGGCACTGCTCAATAATTTTTTTAAAATTTTTATTTGAATTTGACATTTTTGACATTGTAAGCAGAACGAAACAGGCTTTGTTATACCGTTAACACAGAATTATAATCTACATACCTATATATGACGTTATTAAGCATTGTTCTTACTAGCTTCAACTTCCCGCCTTTAAAAAAAAGGTTAAAAATCAAAACGCAAACTTCCATCTCGGTGGCCGCCGAGCCTCTAATTTACTAACATATCCAGTAACGTGGTCGCACCAAAGTCATGTAATTTGCTATCACACTCATTGAGCACAACTACATACTACATAGTATTATAAAATTATAACCAATACTATTTTACAGCAGGAAATTTTGTCAAAAAAAAACATTCTGTTTAAATACAGGGGTTGTTGACCTTTTCATTCCGCTACTGTATTCACCTACCTGATTGGTCTGCCACCGTGCCTCCGACCTCCCTGATTGGTCCGCCGAACACGTGCGTCGTGCGTCAGCTGTTGAATGTGATGCAAATATGGATGCATACTGACGAGTTTAATAATGCCGTGTATATTTTTGCTTTCTGTTTCTTAATTTGTGGAAGAAAAAGTTTTAATGTGCATTCTAAATTAGTAAAACACTAATTCATCGGTGTTTAGTTGAAGTTGAGGTATTTATTTGTGGGTTTAAACAGCTGTTCTCTGGATTGTTTAATTTGTGTTATGGGTAGTATTTTAAATTTTTGAAATTAGGAATTTTGGAAGAGTTAGTAGGATCTCTTTCTTTAAAGGTAATGTACAAAAATATTATTTATTCACACTTGTTACATAGAAATATTGTTAAGAGACCTGGCAACACAACAACCTAGCTCACTGTTATGTTGTTCTTTATAATATGGTCATGTGTTTTATTATCAGTGGTTTGCAATGATTAAAACAATTTTTTTGAGGGGCGACACCTAGCTTATTATCACGAAGCGTCATTTATGACTATTTTTCCCCAATCTGAATTCAAATCGGGATTTACCGGTTTAAATATATATGCAGTGAATTTCATAACACCCTGTATAGATAGATTAAATGACCCACAGGCCTCTTTTTAACATTTTTATATAAGATTTATTCTCTATCTATCTTATCTGTCTATTAAAGTACCTACGCTCATCGGTACCACCAAGTCTGAACTCAAATATAGGTAAACTTACTTGCTAATCGAATAACGTCATAAATAATCTATCTCACGTATAATTTCCGAGAAAGTCAATGATACGTAAAATTCTCGGACTTGGAAACCAGGAAGTAGGTACTCCAGTCGTACTAGAATCGTACGATGATGTATATGCCCCTCTATGACTTCGTATAGTACTAAATAGGAAAGAGATGGTCGTTAAACTCTCCGATAAACTCGTTTGAAAGTGCAGCTGCATCGGTACTATCATCGATGGGTACCGGTACGAGCGTTATATAGTTTGAAAAATGATTAATTCACGCTGTTAATTTTCCTTCTCGTTTGAAAGTGGTTCGAGAACTGTACGTACGTTACGTCCAAAAATTTATTTTCTAATGTATTTGTATCAGTGGCTTGCATGCTGGCGAGTCTATTTTTAGCGAAAAAAATGGCACGCCACTGATATTTGCAAAATTGATTTCGTCCTCTTAAAGCCCAATTAATTCTGCGTGAAAAGTGTCTCTTGAACTTTTTCCCTCTGACGCGCCGTTTTCGAGATAAAAATTAATTTATAGCTTACGGTAAAAACAATGAAACATATTTTTTTGCATATTTTTGTTCAGGAAATAGTGCTTTTTGATTTAAGTTTATAGCAAATGCTGGAAATGGCTTCCTCATGCTTAGGTACAATAATTATGCTCTAAATTTAAATGGAAATTAAAAAAAGCATTTAGAAAAGAGAATATTAAAATCTCGAAAAAGAACCGTTGGAGGATCCATTTTCATTTAAACTTATTTTCATATTTTTAGAAGTAGAATTTGCCCTAAAAATTTCTTAACATCTTTTTGTAACACCCTGTATAAAAGGCAGCTTCCAAATTGCTACTTTGTTCTTTGAACCAATTACCCTTACTTTTGATAATCCTCCCCTTTATACGTCCCAAACACAAATTATACCCGTAGTACGCACGGGTATCCAAAACAGAGGAAAGACAACTAACTTCGAGCATCACGTATTCTCGGTTTCAATTAGCGACCCATCGAATGCGCTACCATGGAAACCGGTCTTACACGGACCAAGGTCGGGTACTTGGGTACTACCACGACGATGGAGTGCACCTCGGGGTTCGGCCTCCGCCCACTCGACTGTGGTACTCGTACGTACATGACGCCCAGCCAATGCATCGTGGAGTGGAAAAGATTGATTCTATTTCTGATGTTGGGTGGGTAGTTAGGGCCGCGTCACACGCTGTACATTTTTAACCGTTTGCAACTACCAAAGTCAAAATTGAAATATTTCACCCGGAATTCATCACTAAACAGGTTTAAGATTTATAATTAGTACTTAGGTGTACTCTGGTTTAAATTTATATCGTCTAGTTTTTGATCAGTTCAGGCAGTTTTCCACCAAAGCGACCCAGTAAAAACAGCAACTTTTCTTCACTGCTGCTTTTGGAAATCACACAACAACTACATATCGACAAAAAGTTACCCAGTTTTGGTTGCATTTCCTGCTGCAAAACGATGATTTGGGAACTAATGGAGAGCCCGAGTTCAGACACAACTGAACCAAAAAACAAAATAAACCACGCTCGTCTCTCTTCACTGTTTCGTCCAAAGCAACTGTGTTTACAAAAACAGCAACGGAACTAGAGTTGCGACCTTTTGGATACTCGCACCCGGGACGTCATCTCCAAAATCTTGCGCACCCGCCATTTTTTTATAAAGACTAAAAGTTGCGAGTCGCCAAAGCTGTATAGTACTGCTTTAAAATATACGATGACTCTAAAGTCTATTTGTTTGGACGATAGACCGATGTAAATATTAACCCTACACGTCATAGTCTGACGATCTCGTCGAGCCTCCACCAGCTTCCTATTCGTATTGGCCGACCGGACATTAAATTGAAAGAGGCGTGTCAGACAGCTATCGGCTGTATTTCGCAGGATTGTAATTAGGCTGTCTAGTGAAAAAGGCTATTCGACTTTCTCTCGAGTTTTGACTTGTTTTGTAGTTTTAATTTTTTGCGTTGATTTTTAATCGCTTTTTGTTTGTTCGGTTGTCAAGGCTGGCAATTATTTAAGTTTTTATTTAATTGTAAACAGTTTTGCAGTTTAAAGTTTTCCTTCTCATTCTCAATGCGGCCCTGTTCAATTTCACCGTTTGAACCGATCACTTGTAGGCAGCATGCATCTGTTTATATTCGGTCTATCTTAGAAATGAATAGACTTTAGGAAGAAAATAGGTAGGAATGGTACCGCAATATCGATAATATAAAATTAGGTATACTTTTAGGAGAGTTTTTCGAAAGTTTAAAAGTAAAAAACGGTTCAAAAATGTAGGTGCTTTCGAATATTCATCATTATCTTCAACTACTCGTGCTGACTCGACTTATCCAAACATTAAAGATAATAGCAAGGTTGTTTTTTTATCTATATCATGCGTTGTAAAATTTTTGCAAATGCTAAGAATTAATACCGACTGTAATAATAAGCTGATAAAAAAATTTGTACTGTTCTTATCTTGAAACTTGCACCTTCCTAAAACATTAGTATTTTTCCGCATTGTGTCGAAAATAAAAATCATTCACTTACGCACTGACTAATCTTGTTATCGGCAGCCAAGGACAACTTTTATGCGTGAACAAAAATCCTAGCCAAAACACCGATAAGGTTTTTATTGCCATTATTATTCAGGAATAAAATATGCTTTAAAATTTGCCGGCGTGGTGTGGTCGGTCCTATTGCTATTCTTATTATTTGTAGGCCCGTCGCGTCGTCGTGTCGCGTGCGGCTTTCCTAACTTTACCATAATAATATGAGTAGTCAATCACAGACTTCCTAGTTCATTCATCCTGAGTCATTGGCTGAGTCGAATGGCTCTTTTTTGGATAGAGGCAATGATGTTACGTCTCGAAGGTAGCTATGCTGCTCCCCATATGTGGGAATAGTATTCTAGGTTAGGTCTTATTTGGGAGACATGAAGAGCGGTCGAAAATAATTTTATTTTAATTACACTGATGTCTTATTAAGAGGGAAATAATATATTCAGACATAAGTTTCCCACTTTAAAAAAAAATGTTTCTTCTAAACATCGATGTTTTTACATCGATGGATTTTGAAATATTTGATCCAACGTCAAACACATCTGATGACAATTCTTGGTTTTTTACTTGATTGTTGATATTTTTATTGTCAATGTTGCCATGAACACCAACATTTAGCAAGTGCAAAATTAAAATTTCTTGCTCCAAAGCGCAAAATATCGGTGATCTCAGCGAAAAAGCCTTGTTTCTATTGTAATTGTAGAAAAATATATTAACTGTAAGTACCTAAAAACATTTCTAGTAACAAATTAATTTATTTAACTACAAAATATAACACAGAAACATTAGAGAAAACAATTAGCCATTCTTAAAGAACGCACATACATAACATAACGCAAAAACAGCGACATGGTTGAATTTGCAATACAAAAATTAAATAAATTCCATACATCGAATGCTTTTCAGTCGATGTTTTTTCAACATCGATGAATTAAGGTCGATGTTTCTGCTATATCGATGCATCAATTTTCGATATTCTGAATTTTGTGCATGTTGAATAACTTCACGAAGTATCAATCCATCTGTCCAATCTTACAATCGAGTATATAATATAGTCACGGATCTCTGACACACACAATCTTACTTTAATAGTCAGTATTTCGTAAAAGGAAGTATTCTCTAAAAGGTCTACGACTTCACAATAAGTGGGACAACAACTGATTGCGTTTTTTTTATTGTCGCATTACGTACCTAATAAATACTCAATTGGAAAAGCATGCTGGTACCCATTAATAAAATACTAACAATGACGTTGTCTTATCACATAAGCCTACAACCGTACATTTATATCATTTGTATGTATATGTGACTATGCTTTTTTTAACACAATTAAATGAACGTAAAAGTGAATTATAATACCACCAGGCTGACGTTTTGTTCTTTATTTTGTGTTTGAGTATCATTTTTGAATAGTTTGTGAGCATGCCTCGTAATAACTGTTTACAAAACTGTGACGACCAGATTCTCCAACGCTAGTCTGGTCTAATTCCACAACCAAAAGTTTTAAACTGACAAGTGTTAGGATAAGATACGGTGTGCCTCGACTAAGTTTAACCCAAAGGTCTTCCCACTTGTACGTTCAAATACAATGGTTTATGAATTAATTTTAAAGATAATGCAGTTATCTGCGAATCAAAAAAGAAAATGCCTCTCTATCTACATCTGTTCAAAAGATATATGTTGAAGGTTGAAAAATTTTAACAAAAAAATTGTGGAATCAGATTGTTGTGATATATCCCAATAATTATAATTTATGGTTAAAACTGTTCATTATTTTCAAAAAGTTGTAGGCTCAGTTTTAAGCAAAGTAAAAAAAATTGATCTTTTATCTGGAATAAAACCAAAGATAAGATCGTCAGAGACTGTATGTCCGTGCCGACGCGACGGTGTTGACAGTGCCAACCGCGTAGAGCGCTATGACAAAATGCATTTACGTGCTCTATTGTTAAGTTTTTTTTTTCGAGTTTTACTTAGGTACTTTATAAAAATTTAAAATTGATTCCTATTAATTTAATTTCATTTAAATGAATTATTTTCAATATATAATTCTATATTAAAGGACAAAATAAAACATAAAATTAAAAGGAATTAATTTTATATTTTCACAAAGTACCTAAGTAAAATTCGAAGAAACTTAATAATACAGCTATTAAATGCATTTCGTCATAGCGCTTTACGCGGTTGGCACTGTCAAAGCCGTCGCGTCGGCGCGGACATACAGTTTCCGACGATCATATTTTTAGTTTTATTCTAGATAAAAGATAATTTTTTTTATCTTGCTTGAAATTGAGTCAACTTTTTGATAATGATAAACAGTTTTAACCGTAACTTGTAATTATTGAGATACATCACAACATTCTGATTCCATCATTTTTTTATTCGAATTTTTCAACCCTCTATTATCTATATCTTTTGAACAGATGTAGATATAGGTATAGTGTCGTTCAGGCCGAGCGCGGGGCCCCTCTGAAAGTGGGCCCCAATCAATCAAACCCAGTCAAACCCAACCCGGGCCTACCGAGCCTATTGGGAAAATAGGCCCTGGCTCGGGAAGACCAGCTTCTGTGACCATGATATGATTTTAGAAGATCTACAAATTAGGCTCAGCCGTGTATTTTAATTAAGACTCATACTGCTCCACTATTAATTTTTTTTTTCAATAGGTCAGAACTAGCTTGTTGGCATTTATTCACTTCACTCTTCAGTTAACCGTGCGGTAATCAAGAATAAACGGTTTGTCCTCCGTATCACCACCACCCAAAATTAATTATTCCGTCTGGACACTTTCACGGCAGATGGTCATAAAAATCCTGCACGGCCCATTGTCGTCGTATCTACCGAAGCGCTTATACACCCACGCCGTGATTTAAAAATAATTCTTTCCCCACGGCCCGCCTAACGCGAAAATAAACCATTTCTTCGCTGCATGCGACTGCACATGTGTCTGTGCTGGTCGCTATGGCGTGTGGTGCGTACAATTTTTTCCTTTTCTTTGCTTTTTCTTTTACTCTGATGGCTTGCAGTTGCTGGAACGACGAGCGCAGTTTGCGCTCGTGCCTAGGGCGTGGCTCCGTTGCAGTACTACTCTCAAGGAGCCGGCCGACCCGGTGCGGCAAACGGGAGCCGTTTTTGTCCGATCGACTTGGCGTCAGCAGGATTTGCTCTCGAGGTCGCGATTTGTGACCTCGATGGCCGTTGGTTGTTAAGTGACCGCGCGAGCATTGTATGAACTTTTCGCTTCATTTAAAAGTGGTTTAAAGTTTTCAGTCCTTATATTTTATTTGCCGAGATGGCGCGTTTTGGCTAACTTGTCTATCTTCTGCAGATGTTGTCTCGGATTCTGCAAGGAAAAACTAGCCTTGGCTGTTTTTAGCAGAACAAAACAACAAACACACTCCTGCGGAAACCCGGCCATTAGCTGACAATTTTTTGTCCGATTCTGGAAGGTGTAAATAAAAGAGGGCATCGAGTATCAGCTGATGATCAGGATATTGAATAATCCGATGACTTTTTCCGTACGCCCCAAAAATGATCCGATTGGCTATAAAATCTTGCAAAATATGATGAGTGGACATTACTGTGTCTGGCGAGGCTTTGTACTGTGGAATAACATTACGCTAATACCCTCTTTTAAATTAGGATTTATTAGAATGGAATACCATTTTGTTAAATACTCAAGTACAGTTCTCTGGTTAGTTGAGATAATCAAACGTAATTTCACAAAAAGATCCATTAGTTAGGGGTTAGCGTGTCTGGAATTTCTGCTTGCAAAATGTCCCTATTAACTTCCCATTATTGCGTTATTTTAGTATAGTTTATTAAGGGGGCAGACCTAGTTGGGACGTCCAAAAAAGCTCTTTATTTAGGATTTTTTTGGCCGCACCTTAATAATATAATTAATGACAAATGTTTTTCCACATGGAAGATATGTATTTGAAGAAAATATTATAAATTATTCAAGAGTAAATATGGAGAAATACGTGGGATACAGCGAATTTGCGAAGGGTCCAAAAAAAAAGGGTTTTGCCGTGATCACTGCAGCTCGTCAGTGGATCATCTTAAAGCAAAAAAACAAAAGGGGATCATTAGTTAATGACATAGTGCTCCGGATGGACGAAGGGATTTGAAAAATTTTGATTTTTCGAAAAATGGCGGATGTTGAAATTCAAAGTTGTTTATTCGACCAAAATTTCACTCACATTTTCGGCTATAAAAAAATATAATCGTCCAAAAACAATCCTTCGTCCATCCGGTGGACAATTATATATAGAATAAGTGAGAAAAATTTCAAACTAATCGTGAAAGCCGTTCTCAAGTTAGTGATCACCGACTTCAAAAACATGGTTTCGAGAAAAACGCGTTTAAAGTTTTGAATACGATTTGCATGCAGATAGAAAATTTATTTTAGAACTGAATTTATTTTGAACACTGAGTCGTCTATTCCAGGACCATATAATACTTTAGTAGCTGCATCAGCAGTGATTTTTAGCTGTCGTCGAGCAAGGGTCAAGCGATACGGCTGCTGTCAAATTTGACATATGAGGCATTACAGTCGGCTCTATTCAAAATTATTTATCTCTATAAATAATAGTCCGATTTGTCTGAAATTTTCAGAGAATACTTTCGAAATATTCTACTTTTAGAAAATGCAAAAAAAAGAAATCAATTTTTTTCAAAATTCTAACTAGGTCTGCTCCCTTAATCTGAAAATATGCCACATTCACATATACCGGAACGCCTGGCCACAGCCATTCTCTAGAGGTGGGTGAGAGATCACATACTTGGATGAATTATAAATAAATAGCTTGGGAGTCCCTGAGTGCGGTCTAGATCAGTGGGGTCCGGCTGTTAATATTTCAAAATATGACGCAATATCAAACTTTCGTTACAGTTTTGTTGAAATAATAAGGAATTTTAATTTAAAATAAAATTTTAAAGTGTTTTGTACCAGACGTGTTGACTGTAGAACAGTACATTTAAAATTGCGGTCACTGGGTTATCTTAATGTTAATTTCCAACGCTTGACCTAAAATAACCTTGGTTAATAGATGGTATTAACTGCCAAGTTGTTTTTCATTGAAACTAGACGAAATGTCGTTCATTAATGTACAGGGTGTCTCCGAAATCTGTCGCACAGTGTGTCTGAGAAAAAGCATTAAAACTCCTTAATAATACTAGCGGCATCTCTTTTGCCTTCAGAACGAACAGCCACTTCAGTTGCAAAAGTCAGTTCTTAATTTCTTGTTGATTCTAACAAATGCTGAACTTTTTTCTTTTTCATTTTTTCCACCGGAGTCCTTAAATGTCTTTGTTGGAGGACCACCTGAACCTGCCGCACTAGAAGTAGATGACTGGCCATCACTATATGCTATTAGCAATTCTAAATCATTACCGTTTAGCCATTATTCGTATACTTTAACTAAAGTTAAGTGAAACCGCAAAAAAAGGTAACGAAGCCGACACCTTTGACGCAGCCGTGCCGATAAGGTCCAGCCATAGGCGTCCCAAAATATTATAACCAATTTAAGATGGGACACAATAAAAAGTTTTAACATTTTAACCAAATATTATTTATAGGTATATCAAAACCTAACTGAATCTGCAAAAAACGATGTTTAACCATAGAAATAATTGTATTCATGGGCGTACCGTCGACCGATAATTAAGACTTTAAATTAATGGCATAAATACGTTGTTATTTTTATGATCGTTTTGTAGTAAGTGTAACTATATTATATTGTAACTATATCTATTGTCATGATCGACATTGAGATTTCAACTGAGAACCAAGGACACACATAATGGCTCGGATGCGTTCCCGAGAATCTTGAAATTATTGGAGTTTCTTACGTGACCATGGCCATCGTAATACTGTCTAATTTTTTTTTTTTGGGGTAAGGGGAGGTTCCTCTTGAACACGGTGCATTTAAACTGCAATTTTGAGTTTCATCTACCCAACCGTACTGAACAACATCATGAGTATCAAACCATGTCTCATCTAGATACACTATATATCTATTTGATTCCCGGTGTTCTTTTATTTTACGCAAATATTCTTGACGATGTTCAACAAGACGGCGCGATTCCATTATACCCATCCGATTATCAATTTTTTTGTGTTTAAATCCGCAATCTAATAAAATTCCTCGAATAGTTTCCAATGACTGGTAATTGTAATCAGGGTAATCGCGTAACTTATCCCGGATCATTTCTAATGGTGGCACCGTATTTTTCCTTATATAGATTGTACACAATTCGTCTAATGACATCTTTTGCTGCATCGTCAACTTTCTGAAACTTTTGATTAGTTTTCTTTCGCTTTACCGAATGATCTGTAACATCTCTTGTTTTAATTACGCGATAAATTGTAGATATCGAAAGTTGTGTTAATTCGTTAACTCTTTTTATAATGGTATCTGACTGTGCCGGATTTTCTTTTTTTAAACAGCCGTAAATATTTAGAATTATTCGTTGACTTTGAACATGTAAATCTTTATTAAGCTCCGGACATGTTTCGACTGGCGATGCCACGGTCGGTACCGAACGTAATTCAACATGTAATAATTCGCTTTCATCTACCTCAAAAGGTCGCCAAAAAGCCATTATTATCATAAAAATTCACTTACATAAACCAAGTAAAAACACTTATAATACGCACTTCACTGATCAAAACCTAAAACTTAACTGTTTCACATAAATCATGTTCTAAACGAGCATCTGTCTAGACGTAACGTCTTAATTATAATAAAATGACTCCGTCCTCTGCATGCGCCAATATAATATTACCCTTAGTGGAAAAGAGACAAAACGAATCGTCGCTGCAGGTGTCCCTTCACGAAACAGGCGGCTGCTGTTTGCATTATATACCGAAGTTATCACTAACAAATCTGAATGAAATGTGGGAGTACTTGCTATGGGGAATCGAGCGAGCCCGGTATAAGCGGCAGGCCTTTGGCTGGCTTTTTATACCACTTAAATCTTAATAATTTAGATTTATGAGATTCAGGTAACTGTGGGGAAACTTATACTTCGCTTTGTAAAGTTCTACTTTACGTGCAGACTTCTCCCATCTTTCATTTATTTTTGATGAGTATAGTTTGTATAGTTGCTTTTAGACAATTCCTGCGATCTTCGGACAAATTAATGACTTTAAATTTGTGAATTATGAATTTTATAAGCTATTCATTACTAGACACTCTACACAATAATCTAAAAACCACCCTGGTACAATCTAAGACACATTATGTTTCAGTCTACAGAAATTTCGTTTTTATATTTTTTATAATGAAAAAAATATCTTTAAGCAAATTATTTTAAACAACTAATACTAAGTTATCGAAACACATACTAAAACTTAAACAATCTGACCTGTAGTTACTACCTCAATCGCGATTTTTGTCCCTTGCAAAATCTATTTTCAATACACGTTATATACGTACGGTAGTTCGCACTGCCAAACACAGGCTGAATAGGTGCCGCAATATTTAAGGGTACTTTGCCTACCTGTATCTTCATAAGTACTACTTTAATACAATAATTTTGTGAATTTAAATTACCTAATGTATGACTAATAAGGTGACCTAATTGCTTTTACTTAATATTGAAATGAGTTTTGACCACCTAGATTCCGGAAACCGTTCACAGTGCGATGGCTCGAGAGAAATTGATTTGTTACGTTTACATAAGATTTCAGAGAAATTATAATATAAGAAATTAAATCTATATTGTTATTAAATTATAGTATAATGTTAAAAATTATGTTCTTCAATGAATAATGTTTTTTTATCTCCAAAGATTTTAGGAAAGCTGTGCCGTGCCTCTGCTAAACAAAATATTGCTAAATATTGACTCATGCTGTACGAATTTTAATTTTGCCTACAAGTAATTTAATTTAAATTTTAAGACCTCAATAAATACGCACAGATTACGCAAATTATTTACCAAAGTCCATTTTAAAGCAATATTTACATACGCCGTCAATATCAGGAAGTGATGGGCCTCAATTTTTGCAATTTTGCAGCGAGCGTTTTAAAGTTTTTTTCAATAATTTTCGATTTAATACTAATAAAAAGCTAGGTATTTAAGTTAGAGTACTGCTTTTTTGGTTAGATATAGAAGTGTTTGTTAACTATCAAAGTATGTAAAATGTGGTTCATTTTTATTTAAAATATTTCCAAATTTTTAGAAAAAGGGAGTTACGATAGTTCGTGTAATTGAAATAAAAAGTTAAGTAAATAAAAAACGAGATACCCTCATCCTCAGTTTTTCGTATAACTTATGAACAGACAGGAATGGTGTTATAAAACTTTTTGATGTAGAGTAAACATTTTTTATGTATAAAAATCGACTTGCAATTTTCCATTTGTCTGTTTTTGATGTAGCGTAAACACCTTTTATGTATAAAAATTTACTTCTTCCAATTTTCATTTTGTCTGAGGGGCCCTCAGTGAGGGCACGTCACTTCGTGTTATTGACGACGATATTTATGTATAATTTTCGAAATATTACCACGAGAAAGATAAGAAAAACGCTGCAATAATAATGTTTTTACGCCGAAGAAATTTACAAATCTGTTTACAACTGTTTTTATTACGAGGAATGTATTAATATTTATTATGTGGTTATCGAAAAAGCCCGCCAATATTTTTGGCAAATTATTCCGCTTAAATGTCGACAAGTTTCAAGGTCTAGAGTCTAGAGTGTACACAAAGTATTTCGCATGGCGGTAGTAAAGTTGTATGACGTAAGATGTTGGTTTAAAGCTTTATAGGATGCTGCTTTTTATGCTCATATCGCTTGCTAAATAATGTAATACTGGCCCAAGTCAAAAATTAGCTAAACGCTGTTAAAATAACAGAACAGTAAATTATAATAAAACTTGCTACATACTGCACTTCTTTTTTTATATAATATAGAGCCTAGCTTTCGCCCGCGACTTCGTCCGCGTTATAACAATTTTACTCCATTACAAGCTGAGCCCCATTTCGCCCCCTTAGGGGTTGATTTATTAAAAACTAAATACGTGTTTAAACATGTTCGTTCAGATTCGCTAAGATTTAGTACTGGTTTAAAATAAGATCTTATAGTTGAACAACTATGTTTTGACAGGTTTTTGTCCTGTCATTGTTAATAAGCCATCATTAAAAAGTTATGAATTATTCTGATATTTCAGCGACTTGCTTGGTTTCCAAATGATTTTCTTCTTGGAACGAGTTGCTGTAATGAATTTAGTTTTATTATTAGTCAAAGTACGTACTAAAATTGCCTTTTCTCTATAAATTTGCAAAAAAGCTCAGAAATAAATTCGTAGTATAAAACGTAGTTGTCTCATTCTTACACTTGTCAGTTTAAAACTTTTGGTTGTCAAATTAAACCGGACTAGCATTGGAGAATCTGGCTGTTATTCTTTTATGAAGTTGCGAGTTAATAGGACCATCTAATATGTCTTCTGTGTTATATTAGAAACCTCTATGCAAAATTTCAAGTTTTTAGACCCAGCGATGTGGGCTGTGCATTAATACGTCAGTTAATCAATGCAAGGCATTTTACAGAAAATAGTTCTCCTTAATATCAGTTGAGCGTTGAAAGTCACGCGATTTCTCTAACAATCGAAATTCATTAAAAGAACGAGAGAGAGATATCCTTGATTTTTCGTCACTTATCTCTGACCTTATCATCATTTGTCATTCCAATAATAGCATCACGCCATTTTCTTACTACAGCGCGAATCCTTGGCGCGCTTTTTTTACTCTGATGCTGATAAGCCCAGTAGCCGAGTAAAAAAATCAGCAGGAATATGCGTGATGGATTTTTACTTTTTACGTAACTGACGCGACGAATTATTTTGTTTCTCTCATGAAATTCCTTTAATTATAGCAGTGGAGCTAGGGAATAAATCATAAAGCCAATGATACGCTCAAAATGGACGTTTTTGCACTATAGTCTGCTAAGCTGGCTAAGGCTTAAGCTGCTATTAGACTTTGACCTAGCTACTGCACTGCTTAAGGTACAAACTGTTACATACTAAGTGAAACTCATGTTTAATCCGGCTTACTCTCCTAGACTATAAGGCGTCCAATTATGAATTTGGATAATTTTTAGACTTTGAAATATGTCGTACGTGGTTAGGCAATCCTTTGCAATGCCGCCTACTTCAGTTAATATTTCTAGATCATTCATTTTACAGGGTGGATGTTTTAATGGTTACAAGGCGATATCTTGAAAATGGTTTAAAATATTTTCTGAAATTAATAGGGAGATGAGGGGAAATATTTAAACATATTTTTGGCATTTACCCCCTCTCTCTATTTTGAGGGGTGGAGGGTAACTTTGGAATTTTAAATGGATTGATGTACTTTTGTTTATAAAATTCGAATCTACGGATGTATACAATTTTTTTTATTTGCTCTTTAGGTTACGGAAATATGATTTATTAGGATATATAATAAAAAAATTATTTACCATTTAATTTCAACTTATTTATCGTCTGTCATGCCTGAGAAGTTGTTCGAAATGTCCCCCTTCAACTTCCAAACACTTTTTCACTTTCTAAATAATATGTATATACTTAAATTTCGTCCCGCTGTAACATTTCAGATGTTATTAATAGGCAGGCAAAGCGGATTCGGTTTTCAAATCATGTAAAGTTGTAGGTGCAGTCGCCATCACTTTGTCCTTTATAAAACCCCACAAGAAAAAGTCGAGGGGGTCAAATCCGGGGACCTAGCAGGCCGGTTGACCGAACCAGCTCGTCCGTACTAGTACAGCTTCTCTGTAGTTTTTTCCTGCACTCCCCCAAAATTAACGACATATCAAACTTACCCTGTATAGATATAGACAAACAGAAAGCTTAGAGCCAGCATGCTTTAGTGATCGCATTTTTTCTTTCGGCTTCCGGCAAGTTATTTTTAATCTCGTATAAGTGTATTTTTAATTAAAAAAAAAATGTTATTGTGTAACGTCAATCGACACTCCCTAACCTTTAAATAAGATAATATTGGTTGGGACAATAAACTAGACAACAATAGGTGATGAAATAATGACCTACTTCATTGGCGTACGTTGGGTACGATGTATGTTATGCGTAACATTTTTATAGAATGGTGATTGTTAAAGAGTTCTAATTTCAATTAATCTTAGACTGGGGTGCCAAAACCTTGTTTAGTTCAACGCGTGCAAAAAACAGTCTTGCTTCCTGTCACGCAAAAAATCTGGCAACACTTGCCCCATCCACATGGATGACCGAGCCCAACAGAACAAAGAAACTTTCGATCTTGTTGGCATCGCTTTCGAACATGATCCCAGCTTGCACAAACACATTACTTCAATAGTCACATACATAGGCAGCTAAAAAGCTTGGTTTTCTCTTTCGAGCTAGAAAATACTACTTCTCCCCTTTCAACTTACACGTAACATATAAGACCTAACCTAGAGTACTGCTCCCACATCTGGGAAGCGGCATCACCTTCGACACTTAACATCTTTGAATCTCTCCAATGGCCCAGTCCTCTATCTATCTCTCCCCCTCCCCCAATTCATGCCTAGGGTCTCCAGAATATGGAACGTTCCTTTAAATCCCGTGTCAGTACTGTCAATAGATTACATATCCCTTCTCTCTAGACGCCCACGGTACGTAAGTACTTAGGCTTGGAACCTACGTGGGTTATCTAAGATAAAAAAAACTTACTTAAAAGATCGACATCAAGATGTGAGAAAATGAAATAGCGTCTAGATGTCGATGGCGATGACCTCCCGAACTTGCATTCCTATATGCTTAAATAGCCGGTCAAGTGCGCATTAAATTTGATGGTATAAGGATTTGATGAAAGCTTAATTGTTGTCTAGTATTAACCATTATTATAGAGCTCTATTTTTCGCAACATAATCTAAGGTTTGTTAGTTTATTATTGCTTCAAAAATCATTTTAATTTCTTGTTCAAACTGTATCATCATTTATTTCCTATATTGAATGACATTGACCCGTTGGAACGAAATCCTAGGGTAATAAATTATGCATTTTATTTATTATTCAAGTTCAAGTTCATACTACGAAGTTTTATAGTGCATTGTGTAACAGTTTTTCTATGAACATTATTTTGACGAAAGAAATAGGTACGATAATCTGAAAGCAGTGTGAAATGAATTCGATAAAATTGTATTAATCATTTTTTAATTTTACTCTGAAGAACAGAATAATACAGAGATTTTCTAAAAGGAGTAATCAAGACCCCACCTTAACAGGTACAAACCCCCTCCTTATCCCACCTATTGTGTATTTACCATCGCCAGATTGAAACCGACAAAATTTGATCGACCGGCCGTACCGATCACCCAATCTAACCTCTCCAGATTTGTTATTATCCCATAGTAAAAAGGTATGTGGTGTGTTTTCACGCAAAATAAGCACGTAAATCAAATCTTGTCTTAATTTACTCGTCTCTTAACTAGCCATCGACCCGACAGCTCGGTGTCATCAACATCTAACTCGGATAGGCCGTTGACTTCTTGCTTTGTTTAGAAAAGTTGTACTCCATTGGTTGCTGTAGTAAGTGCGTAGTAAAAGACACGAAATCCTCACAGCAGATGTGCCTTATTTACGTTCCGTTTTTGTGTCGTTCGAATTTTTTTAATTTGTCGAAACAAATGCGTACGAGAGGAATTCAGTAATTGAGGACGTGCTACTACACATAAATTAATTTAGTGATTAAAAAATTGAAAAAAATGCTCATGGGAAATGACACTAGATACTGTGTGCGTAGGAAGTGTTTGATGACCTAAATAATAGACGATAGGAGAGGTTGTTTGCGTTGTACAAGAAAAATAAGACATGGTGAACATGCGGCTTTGAAAAATATACGCACACATGCGTCCCATTTTTAAATGCCTGAGAAAATGGGCGTAGAGTTTTTATTTTCGAGCAATATTAGTCGTGAAGATAGTAATGTAGTTGTCTAAAAATTGGACTTTTCGATTTGGACGCATATAATTTATTTACTACTTCCAGAGATCTAAAAAAAGGTTTTGGAAAAATGTCGGTTTGAATCGATCATGCGAAAGCGATAGAGATAATTGCGATTATAGCCGTACTTTATTTCTGGTTGGAGTTTTAAATATTTTTATTAAAATACTGTTTCTTTTATTACAGATTTCATGAAAACAACAAAAAGACCGTCGTCACCAACCGAAGTTTCAAAAAAACAATCATCATCATCATCAGAGTGGAATTCCGACATACCAGTTAAGATACCCCGACTAGATATCGCCAGTTAAATTACTCATTATCATACGTTAATATTGTGGTGACAGAAAAGTGACATATTTTATTAATTTGAAGGACAGTCGCTTCAAAAGCGACCGCGTCCTTGAAATTTTTAAATATTTCATATTTTTTATCTACCCTGTATATTACCTTCTTCCACTGGATACAAATTTATGATGATCTCTAAAAATATTTTATTATTATTTTTTTAAGTAGAAGTACAATATTAAGTTTTTTTTGTTCAAAGAATTATTGAAACTTACGTTTAGACCCGGGGCTGGTAGGGATTTTTGAAACTTAAATATTATATGTAGTGCCCGTCAACAATAAGTCATATTCGTATAAAAACAGATTTTTTTGTTTGGATATGCCGACTGTCCAAGATATCGCCAGTATTTAGTCCAGGCGAATAGGTTTTCTGAACCGTTTAAATAAATAATAAAATAAATTCGATATTTGTAGAAAATTATTGTTTAAATTTATTGCAGACAGTGTATTTAAATCAGCTTACACCTTTTTTCAGGCTTTTTGAACTTGGAAGGAAAACTAGAACAATATAATAGTTGAAAAATGTAATTAGTTTATCATATGTACCTGGACTAAAATTTTTATCTCGGCGGAGTTTTTTTTTATAACTGGTAACAGTATGACTTACAGTTGACGAGGACTATAACTAAAAATTTATTTGGAGTCGGATTGATATTTTTATACAACCATCATCTATGCACAGTGTATACAGTGCTTTTTTTAGAACTGGCCATAGTGTTTTATCTTAAATTTTTAACCCCATGTTAGCCCCTACTCTACTTGAACTATAGAAATAAAATTTGACATAGATAAATTTCAGAGTCTTAAAATTATGTTGATTTATCTTGTCAGTTATGCCAAAAAGCTTCCAAAAATGCCTCAAAAATACATTTGTTTTTTGAATTTTCCATTCTCCCTGTATAATTAATTGGTTGTTACCTTTCCGTACCAGGTGAAAGTGATACACATTTTCTGGTACGTAATACTTTATTTTCACAATTTTAAATGTATTTTTGAGGTATTTTTGGAGCTTTTTTGGCATAATTGGCAAATTAAGATAATCTTAAGACTCTGAGATATTACCTATGTCAAATTGTATCTTATACTATAAAATAGAACATTGTCTGGCATAGGGATAAAAATTTAACATGTAAAAACCTATAAGCTAAGTTATCTTGTAGAGTTTGCGACATCAGTTGTTTCTCAGAATCAATATTATTTTTAATATTATTTTCTAATGGCAGCAAATTCTTCACAGCAACTTCACAATATTGCCTCCCCCTCGGTCTACAAACTTAATTCTAGGTTACTGTACTATAATTTTGTTGGTCTTTTAGACTTTATTTGTATTTATTTTTCGCGTGATCTCCTAAAATCTTTTTTTTTGTTGGTGTTTTTTTCTTTCTCTGCGAGTTACCTTCTTTTGATCTAAAATTTAATGTTTAGGTCGGGTTTTTTACTTTACACTTCTGGGTAATCTTATTCTTAGGATATAAAATATATTTATAAAAATCGTTGATGCTATAAAATTGTCTATTAAATTATTTGTTGGATTAAGATGCCATTTTGGTAAAATAATTGGCCCTTTTGGTTGTTTTTTTTTTTTTTTTTGGTCGTTGGTACCGTACCTATAATTTTCATAGAGGCGGTATCAGTGTTTTTTGTTATTCATATATCCGAAAAAATTTAATTTATCAGGTTTATAAGGTTACCCAGAGTTCAAAAAAACCCGCCCTCAAGGGATAACGTTGATGTTTAGTACAGAACTCTTAAAACAAGAATATGTAAATAAGCATCATCAAATTTCAAACAGCGGAAAGAGCAAGAATCTTTTTTAGGCATTTTTTTTTCATCTATAATGTGTGGGAGTTATCAAATCATCTAGACCAAACATCACATTTAAGTACCTTGGAAAAATCGTACTATTCTACCAAAACTTGTAAATAATTTTATTTAAAAAAAATTAAAACCGACCCTACCCTGTATATCCTTTGTATATTAGAAAGTTCAGTATTTGTTTTAGGTTAAGGAAAGTTATATATCATATACGAGGGTTATAATGAAATGATTTAGTCCCTTTAAGGGCGATTCTCAAAAGGGACCTTTGATTTCAAAGTGTTGTAGGGGCTGGATTCAGTACATTCTTTATTTTGTTTTGCTTTTTACAAAAAATATCACGTACAACCAGTTTTTGTGTACAAATGCTGCTCAGCGTTTTGAATAAAGGGTTCTGGTAAGCGTTATAAAGGGGAAAGTCAGAATTTAACTAGATTTGTAATTTTAACCAATCTGAATCGTAATTTAATATTTCTTACTACGCGTCAAAAGACAATGAATTTTTAAAAGTATGTATGTTTTTTCGGGGAAAAAAATTCGAATAACAATATTTTTCCTGGATTTAGTAGAGCATTAAAAGTTGATTTTTGACTTTCCCTGTAAATATCAACAAAAATACATATTTATTTGGTTTTGTATATAGAAATTTATTTTGTTTACAGGGTCACGGTTTTAAATCAACAAACATTTCTGTGCAATGTTGGTACTATACCATGTGTAAATAAAAAAATGTAAAGTTGGTTTAAAGACAGAGGTTTTTTAATAAAAATCGTTTTTTGGCTTTGATCTGGTATTTTTTATGCAAATATTATTTTAAACAATGGGAGAATGGTGACATATTCCCTACCCAAGTGATAAATGGATGACGATCATGTTTTTTTGCAAATTTCCTAAGCATTATGGTATATGCGGGGTTTCTTTTAAAAATTAACTCCTTGGGGAGACACATATTACTAAACAAAAAATCAATATAATTTTTATACAGATACTACTAACTCCAATCCCTAGAATTTTTTTTTCAACATATATATATATATATATATATATATATATATATATATATATATATATATATATATATATATATATATATATATATATATATATACATAAAATAAATAAATGATACAAATAAAATGTATTTTGTCGGTTTTGTGTAGCACAAAACCGTGCAACAACAATGTTTAACAAACCAAAATAGTAGGGATGGTAGCTAGTTACTTCTCTTAAGGCTGGTAATTCGTCATTATTAACTAGGTACAAAATACACTGAATCGTCTTAACAGATCTAAAAAAAAAACTAAAATTTTTTCTATGGGCACAAAATTGTGCCACAATAATTTAATTTTAGGCCCGTAACTTTAATATATGCCATAATATTTTGGAGATTTCTATTACGTACCTAAGTTATCAAGTTAATAATAAATATCCAGGGTTTTAAATAGAAATTGGCACTACTGATAACTTGGTTGGGTTAAATCAAGAATTTTTTTATTGATTTAACTGCTAGACTTTGAACGTTAACAATAGTGCCTATTTCCGTTTGACGTATAACGAACATGAATAAAGCAAAGAAAATAATATAGATTATATTAAGCTAAATCTTAAATTAGGGGTGGAAGATGGGCTTTTTTATATGTTTAATCAAGTTATATTACCTACTTTTTATACCTGATTTTTTCTTTTTACATACTTTATGCAGCCCAAAGAAATTTTAGTACAAATTCGAAAAGTATCAAAATTTTTGCAGAGTTTTTCGTACAGCGTGTGAATTAAATACGCACTTATCTTAATTTATACCGGATTGTTTAACAGTATTTTTAATCCGATGGTGTAAATATACGTTGTTTTTTTTCTAGAAAAAAAAGTCGAAGACAGAAAATGACGAATTAGGTTGTCGACATTACTTTTTCTCTTTGTTTTTTAATCCTTATTTTTGTCATAGAACTTGCACCTGTTGTGCAACAATACTATCTCGTACTTTCAAATATGACAAAGGACTGAGCACTTCTTAAATGTGACAGGTGACAGTACAGTATAACCTTGCATTTCTTGTCAAATATTTGACATAGAAGTGTTGCCAACATAATTGATATATAAAGAAAAGGTAATGGTACCAAATTAATTTTCCTCATTTGGACTTTGACATTCTTTTATAGAAAGAAAAGTATATTATAGGCAAGGGTTTGATTAGCACGCACTCTGTATATATGGCAGCTTTGCGCCTTTTTGTCTGAATTTTGAAACGATTTAAGAAAAAGAGTTTTGGATTTTCATGGGGCTATTAGTGTCGTTAGTGTATCATGTTTAGGGGTGATATTTTGGTAAGGAAAAAGAGGACATTTTTTGTAATTTCTCTATAATAAAGTGTATTTTTATTACTGTTGCCAGTTTACGTAAAATATGAAAAATGGATACGTTGCGGTCGAAAAAGTGTCCTCTTTCGCGATTGGTCGGAAAATAGTGTTTGGTATGAGACAGACATTGAGCGTATAATGTTGCAGATCTCAATTTCTGCAATAAAAATAAATATATAGGAATTTTGAGACAAAAATATGTTTAACGTAACATCTGTGATGTATTACGATTAATGATCTCAAAATAAAAAGAAAATATATTAATATATTTCCTGGAATAGTTTTTTGTTGGTCGTATAGTCGCGTAACACCCTGTATATGATGCAAAGGCCATGAATGAAGGTAATGCGGAAATATGGCCAAGCACCCTGTAAATTCCTTCTTACACCATACAGGTTGTTACGTAATAAGAATTGCACTTATTAAAACTGCAAGTAAAAATATAAAGCCTAATGAAAAGTTATTCCGTATATTGCTGAAAAAGTAAATAATAATATTGATTTATAATAGTACTATAGATTAAATAAAAGTAATGTAAATTTGTTGTAAAAAATAACGTTTTAAAGTATATGTGGAGCTATTCAATAAAAGCTTCCTTTGTTAGTGTACGTTAGGTTGTTTTATTTGACTTTTCCCTATTCTGTACCGTAATATCACTTAAAATTATCTCCAAAATATGTAAAACATCTTTTCAAGCCCGTGTTATGATTTTCTAACACCTGCGACCCGAAAGTGTAGAGCGCCCCCACCCCTAGTACAACGCAAAGTCTTGACCTCAATTCAGTTTTTATGAAGTTCTGAATCTTTAATGAAATTAATAGGCCATATATTTTTGATATCTCCAGAAAATTTGCTATTGGATAAAGTAATATTCGTGGGAATTCGCTTTAGATTAGAAGATACTGTTGATTAAATCGGAGCTTTCTGAAATGAGGATCATAAAAGTTTGATTGTTCTACTTTAATTCAGTTTTTATTACTTTCTGGGCAGAATCATTAATGAAACCGTCATGGATTTATTAAGAAAGGATTCGATGTCCGTATACTGTGAGCGTATCGAACGTGAAGCCTTATATTTGTTGTTTGTTTTCCCCCAGGTTTTTAGTTTACGAACTACGTACTTGAATCAAGAATGGTAGTAGAAAGAGATAAAATAGCATTGGAGTGTTGGAGCTCAGAAGTGTTGCTGTCTGTGCTGGTTGCTTAGGAAAACGGCTGAACCTCGGTCTGAACACTCGGTTACACGTACGTCTTTGTCTAATGAACTAGAAAAGAAAAAGTGCGACGTATAGATTTACAAATGACTCGGAGCGACTTTAAATAAACACCTTTAGAAATATCATAACCTATAAATAAACCTTTTTAACTTAAATTTATTATTATTTAGCAGAAAAATAAAACATTTTGGGGCTTTTATTACTTTTAGTAAATCTTGTGATGCTTCTAAACTATTTTTTGTACAAAAATACAAGGTAAAATAAGATGTGGCCAATGTTTACAAATTGTGTTTACAGTGTCGTTTAGAATGGTTTGCTTTGGCTTCAAAGAATGTTAAATCATCCCGTATCCAGTCTTAATAAATCCATGGAAACCTTAATTTATTTATTTGTAATATCAACGGGCATTTTGATAAATGTAACAATAACAGTTCTACCTAAATCCAATAACAATATAGTACTGACGGAAGTATCACCAACAATAAACAACTAACTGATCACAAGGAAATACAACAAAATAAAACTAAAGACTAACAATCATGCATTGACCAGAACATTCCTTACCTTCCTTTTAAGGGAAGCAAGGAAATCCGAAAAAATATCATTGTAATGATTAACAAAGCGCATGGCTCTCACTAAGGGCGAATGCAAACCATAATTGGTTCTATGATGGCCAGCATTAAAAAGCAAGTGATTTCTACGGGGCCTTATGGGCACATTAATATGAATTTTACAGAGTAAATCAGGGCTTACAATAAGACCCCTTGGCAACTTTCCAAGAAAAACCACATCAAACATTATTCTTCTATGTGCCAAGAGATCGAGGCGTACATATTATTTAATGATACTGTATTCATGATTCTCAACTATCATATTCATCTTTCGTGCACAAAGTTTCAGGAATCTATTTTGCACTCTCTCCAAACAGTATTTGTGAATTTCATTATATGGAGACCACACCAGCGTAAAACATTCCATTATAGATCTCACTAACGCACAGTATTAAAGAAAAATCACCGCAGTTCCTAGACATAAAGCTCAGCAACTTGGACGCCTTGGTAGCAACAGCATTGGCCTATTCCACAAGTGTCGTGCGACTATCTAAAATCACCCTGAGGTCCCGCACATTATCAACTGTATTCAGAGCCACACCATCAATGCTGTAGCCACCGTCCGCCTTTTTCAGTCCCCGGTAAAAACTTACGGCATAACATTTACCGATATTCAATTGCAAGCCATTCGCATTCGCCCACACCACAAACCTGGTGACATCATTCTGCAAGGAGCACACATTACTATTATTAATTACTTTATATATCTTTAAATCATCAGCAAACATTAAAAATTCACTCTCAGCTATAAACTCCGCAATATCATTCACAAACAAGTTAAACAGTAGAGGGGAGCAGTGCGCACCCTGGGGGACTCCTGACACTGCTACAAATGCCTCCGAGAGAAAATTACCCACTTTTACTTTGTATACACCGTCCCTTAAATATCTAGTACCCTACCACTGAACAAGAGAACGACTGAAGCCCATAGCAGACAATTTAGCTACTAGAAGTCTATGATCGACTCTGTCAAATGCCTTGGAGAAATCAGTGTAAATTGCATCTACTTGAGAATTCTCCTCCAAGGCATCCAGCAGTTCCGATACATAGACCATTAAATTAGCGGTTGTTGATTTATTCTTTGAAACTCTATGCTGCTGCTCAACAATGACCCCCTACAGAGCCAAGCGAGTTGGTCATGCACCAAGGAATCAAACAGCTTGTCTATACTAGATTGATTGCAGACACTATGATAGTTCGCAATGTTCTCCCTGTCACCAGATTTCTGTACTGGAACAAGAAAACTCCTCTTCCACGATGCAGGAAAATCCCCCACATCTGATGATTTATTGAAAATAATGGCAAAAGCCCCAGATATCGTGCAAACGCAGCGTCTCAACAAGTAATTCGGTATTGCATCAGGACCACTAGAAAGTTTATCCGGCAGATGGACAATTTTATCATATATGTATTTACGACACCAGAATAGGCCGCAGAGACGCATAACACTTACCTTACTCTCACCAAAGACACTTGCAAGGTACTCGGCAAAAAGGTTAGCAATATCCTGCCCGTTAGTAGAAATCGTGTTGTCCCTGTACATAGTTGATGGTAGGCCAAATGATGCCCACCTTCTATTAATAAATGACCAAAAGCTGATTGACATTTATATTTCGTTCAATCGTGTACAAATAATGAGAATAGCTTCTTGCAGTGAGTAATTTACATCTATCTCTCAGAGGGATGAATCTATTGTAATAGCAAGGAAGGCTGGTTTGCTTGTAATCGTAATACGTTATATATTTTTGGAATCTCCAGAAAATTTGCTATCGGATAGAGCGATATTCGCGGCCATTCGCTTTATATTAGAAGGTACAGTTGATAAAAAATAAGAATTTTTTGAAAGGAGCATTATAAAAATTTAATTTTTTAACCGTAATTCAGTTCCTGATAGTTTCTGGACAGAATCTTTAATAAAACCTTAATAAGTTATATATTTTTGGAATCTCCACAACATTTGCTACCGGATAAAACAATATTCGCGGCCATTCGCTTTAGATTCGAAGGTACAGTTGATTAAAAATAAGAACTTTATGACTTTATGAGATAATGAAGATCATAAAAATTTGATTTTTTACCGTAGTTCAGTTTCTATTAGTTTCCGGGCAGAATCTTTAATAAAACCTTGTAGAGTTATATATTTTTAAAATCTCCAGAAAATTTGCTATCGGATAATGCAACAGTCGCCGGAATACGCTTTAGATCAGAAGGCAGGTACAGTTGATTAAATATTTTTTGAAATGAGGATTATAAAAATTAAATTTTTCCGCTTTAATTCAATTTTTACTAGTTTGTGGCCATAATCTTTAATAAAACCTTAATAAGCTATACATTTTTAGAATCTCCAGAAAATTTTCTCCTGAGAGTAAAAGATACAGTTGATTAAATAAGAACTTTTTGAAATGAGTATTACAAAAATTTAATTTTTTTAGCTCTATTCAGTTTTCACTGGTTTCTGGACAGAATCTTTAATAAAACCTTAACAAGCTATATATTTGTGGACCCTCCAGCAAAGTTTGTTATCGGTTGAAGCAATATTAATATACCGTTGACTAAATAAAACATTTTTGAAACGATAAGCATAAACATTTTAATTTCCGTGTTGGTTGCCCAGTACCTGGGGCTCAGTGTGAAACGCCCAACAAACTTTTTTTTAATAGTACACCCTGTATGTATGCCTAGCTGTCTAAGTATAATGCTTTGTAATTATTAAAACATGATTCTTTAAATAGGATGCAAACGCTGTATGGCATCATCATATTTCCAAGGCCGTAATACAGTAACAAAATGTATGCAATATGTTAAAAAGTATGTGTCAATGCATGGCATTTATTATTCTAGTCATTGTGAGCATTTTTTTAATAGGATATTGTTATTGAGGCACGTCGATATAGCAAAAATTATATACATAGACGAAAACAGCTGCAATTATCAGCTATTAAATTTAAATATGTATTACAAGGGCATATCTATTAGCGGGATTAGTGATGATTTAAAAACATCTTGAGGAGGTAATTTACAAGTTTTTATGATGTTGGTATTTGTTATTAGTGCCATAAGCTTTACAGCATAATATATTACTGTTACCAGTCCTGGGTGCACTATCATCAACCCGAAACCAAGAGAGCAAGTAAAGAATGGCTCACAGCTCTTCTCCAGAACCCAAAAATAATTCTTACACAGCTCTCGACAGCTAAGGTTATGCTCACCCTTTCTTGAGGTGCAAGAGGGGTAATTTTGGAGGACTGTATGCCTAAAGGGATAACTGTTAGATACTATACCGTATCCATTTACTTTTGAGAATGAGGACAGAAAAAACAATTGAACAAGAATTAACCCTATTGGTCAGTTCCATGGACCGTTTACACCAGAGCATATTTTAGTGATCACCAATATTCATCTTCTCTTTCCTGATAATCACGGGGGAATCAGATTTCTTTCTATCCGTGTTGGCGAAAGTGCATTAGACAAAGACAAATAAAAAAAGGATTTGTTCAAATTTTTATCGTACATCCTTTGCTTGTGGAAGTATTGCTGGTTATATACCTAATTCGAAAGATTAGTCATCGCAAAATTCTTTTTTTCCTGATAAAATCCCAGCGGAATCCGGTTTCTTTCTATCCTTGTTAGCAAAAGGGGCATTAGTAAAAGACAAATAAAAACGATGTTGTTGCCAATAAAAAGAATAATCAAACATTTCATCACAGGCGGCTTTGTTTGTGCGCAAGTATTTCTGGTCGCCTATAGTGAAAGTTTAATCGGAGTTGTCATAAAAAATAAATTTCCAACCTGACAAAAGACCTTTGTTTCTACTGAACACATACATCATTTGCAAAAATCTCGTTTTTATTAAGCAAAAACAGTGTCAGCATAGCCACATTAACCTTATTATTTTATAGCATTTAAAATAATTTTTTCCTACCCAAATAACAATACTACCTCTAACCAACAATTTGCAATAAAAGGATCGGAGGAAAAGTATTTAAATAAATAAAGGAAAAATTTCAAAAATGAGTAAATATTTTTATTAGGATAAACAATTTATAATAAGGTTAAAAAATATTCCCTATTCTCCGATATAATAATGAAAATGAATCTATAATATAGCCTACGTGCGAACAGTGAGGTTTTTTTTAACTGTAAATGTTGAGTCTTAGTCCCAGAAGGATAGATACGCTTTGTAATGGCACTGTGACTTCTGCTTTAAACGGAAACCAAACGCTTCTAGGGCGCAATTTTCACTACTTTCTCAATATCTAAAGAAATCTTCTGTAATGCCCACTATTCTCAACTTTATATCGGGTCGGTGTTCCTGTTACTCATTCCCATAGCGCCCGGTCCAAGTAATGTAAAGGAGAACAAATATGTACCTTGCGTAATATTTCAATAGTTGTTAGTCAGGCCCAGATTCATAGAACACAGGAATTTAAGCTGCTAATACTTCATATAAACTTTTTAAGTATATTTTTACACTGCAAAAACAACTTATATCATGGGACAGGCTCCAAATAATATGTCATATTAATCTTTCACATAACCTAACTTTCTACCAGCTGTAAAAATTTTACGAGTATGAGAGAGAAAGAAGACGAGAGAGAAAAAAATGAGAGAGAAAGAACATGAGAGACATAATTGATCTCTTCGTTGTAAAATGGGTTTCTGTCATCGTTCTCAAAAGTAAATGGATACGGTATATAGTTTCATATACTGCAGATATTCAAGCATTTCCAAAAACGGTATACTTGTTTATGAATGACATTGCTTCAATAAAAATGCTGTTGTTCAACAACATTTTAAGGATTTCATGTGACTCTGCCTTGTATTTGCGTTAACGACAGAAAAGAACCTTACCTAATTTAAATAAAATCAAAACCCATAAAATGCAAACACTATTATGCGTGTTTCAAACACAATGCTTGTTATTCTTCTTTTAACTTAAGCAAACACAAAAACTGTTTTATTTGTTTTGGTGCCCTTGTCAATGTCAGGTGTAGGGTTTCCACTAATTCCGTATTTTATTATCCATTGTTTTAAATACGGCTGACACCTAAATGACCTTAAAGGTCATTAAGCGACCGCACAATATGGCTGAACGCGTTGGCGTTGGTTTACAGTACAGCTCTTTGTTGTTTCATTTGTTTTACACATAATAACTTATACACGTGAATAATTTAATATTTGCATATGCAGCAGAATGGGTAACGCCATTTTCGAAGAACAAAAAGACACGTGCAGTAAGTTTATTTTGCTACATGGTTTAAAAATATATTGGTGCAGAATGGTAAGTATAGACTTTTTCAACCATTTTAAAAATCCAGAGGCTTATGATAACTAAACTAGAATAAAATACTTCATTAAAGTTATAGGTATCTTACCTATATCTAAGAAATGATAAAAGTGGGACATAATCAAGCCGAAATCGGTCCAGGAACCTTTAATTGTGCAGCAAAAACTGGAAAATAAACCTATTTATTTATAAATTTAACGAAAAAATAAGCGATTTAAATTAGTGGGAGGTATTCTTAGATAATTAACAGACAAAATAAACCCAAAAAGAATCACTAAATAAGAAAAATAGTGTGGAATAAAGTCGGTTAAAAATAGGATTTGTCGGAGAAAATCAAGAAAATTCGGTTCTTACCCCTTAAATACGCTCCTGGATAATCTATTCGGTATTAATTCTAAAGTGTGATTATCCCTTTATACGATAGTGCTGAAAAATTGGGAAAAAATTAGACATGAAAAATACAGAGTGATTCAAATGTACTGATGTCGTGGACAAAAAAAGTCAAAATATCGAAATTTAATTGACGATTGCTCCTTAGAAACTAAAAAGTATGGAAATCATTTATTCCGACGAGCTCTTTCCGATGACGTACATGGGATTTTAATTTGAACCATTTTGACCCCACAAAAAATTAACCGTGAAATATTTGAATCAAAAATCGACATTTCCAGTTTGTCCCAAATTAATCCATTTTCCAGTGATTTTAGGTTTAGGTAAATGTTTTGAAAAAAGACTTCCCTAAACAATTTATGCAATAAAAAAAAATAAGTGCATATTCCTTATATTGACGTAGTTTGTATTTGTCTTAATTTTCGTTAATATGTATTAATAAATCCATACGATCAAGGATTCATGCTAAAGATTCAATTCCAAAAACGCTGTCCATACCAACTTTGACCAGTACCACCCTGTATAAACCACACACGTTTCATCTAATGACTAAAACATATGCACAAATTAAATGTAAACGATGATGTTTAAAATTTAAAAGCTGAAAACAACTAATCACAATTCGAAGTTTGGAATTATTTCAAAGTATTAAAAATCTCAAGGTCCTTAAAATTACATTTTGGGACCTGTTGACCTTCCGTTCCTCATAAATGACATGTGTGAGTTTTAGCAAATGCTATGATTCTAGAGAATGCAATATAGTATCCCAAATAGTGCAAATCCTCCGGGAATATTTAAATCTTGGATTATGTAGGTAAGAACAATCATTTATAAATCAATCTAACACATGGATTTATTAAGAATGGATACGGGATGATTTAACATTCTTTGAAGCCAAAACAAACCATACCAAGCGACACTGTAAACACAATTTGCAAACATTGGCCACATCTTATTTTATCTTATATTTTTGTACAAAAAATACGTTAGAAGCATCACAAGATTTACTAAAAGTAATAAAAGGCCTAAAATATTTTATTTTTCTGCTAAATAATAATAAATTTAAGTTAAAAAGGCTTTATTATTTATAGGTTATATTATTTCTAAAGGTTTATTTAAAGTCGCTCCGAGTCATTTATAAATCTATAAGTCGCACTTTTTCTTTTCTATTTCATTAGACAAAGACGTACGTGTAACAGAGTGTTTATACGTATTTCCTAAGCAACCAGCAGAGACAGCAACACTTGTGAGCTCCAACACTCCAATGCTATTTTATCTCTTTCTACTACCATTCTTGATTCAATTACGTATTTCCTTAAGTTCGTAAACTGTACCTCTAGGGTAAGATGTTTTCATAACAAACAACAAATAAACAGGCTTCACGTTCGATACGCTCACAGTATACGGAACACCGAATTATTTCTAATTCATCCATGTTCTAACATCACTGGCCAACATCGCAGGAAATTAAGATAATTAAGACAGAAAGATAGTGATATAGTGGGGACGATTACTAAATGAATGAATTCTGGTTAAATTTTTCCCATTGTGGAATTGTTGCTATTGAATATCTATGTAATGTAATCCACTTCTTGCAACAATAGGAAACAATAGGAAGTAAATTACTAGACTAATTCCCTCTAGAGACTCTTTTCTCACAACTTTTGTAATTATTAATGTCGACACTGTTAATTTTTTAAACCACTAAACTTTAAATTGGCCAGTGCAAAAACTGAATTCTGCAATTTACATTTTGGCGCCAATGTTGTTCCACGAATACGTTAAACTTTCGATTTTCAATATGTTAAAGTCATTTTAGTGACTATGAGCAATACAGTAGGCTTTTTTACATTTGTTAATGGGTTTCCATTAAAAATAAAGTCCTCTTTTAAGATAACAGGTAATATACATGATATATTCTCGGGTATTAGCGACTTTTCTTTCAAATTTATAATGTAGTCCAAGAAGCCATTTGTGTCATTTAAATGAAGATCTATTTTTATTGTAAGAGAATGGAAAGACTAACCGGTAGCTCGTTTGTCTAGTTTATTTTATAGATAAAAGGTATTTTTGTTAGAAAAAGGTTACTTTAAGAGAAGTCCAACAATGCTTTTAACAACCGCGTAAAAGATTAAGAGCTTTGCTGTTCCAACGGTAGTATCTAAATCTTTCTGATCACTTGCCAAAACCTCTAACTCTAACCTCTGATAATGAAATTATCTCCACCTCTAAAGACCTAACAAAGCTTAACAATTTTAAGACAATCCGCAGCCAATTCCACCCTTGATTCTTCGGCCAACTTCCTTCTTCCAATCGTTATGTCTGTACCCAGCAAAATGTCCTACAAGTTAATTACTCACTTGAGACCAAAAAATCCTTCGATCTGGATTGTATGCCAGCAGTCGTTCACAAAATGCGATTCAGAACTAGATCCACCTTAAATCGTCTTTTCCAAACCTCCTATGACACAAGGTATCTTTACAGATAGTTGAGAGTCTGCTCGTGTTCCCGGTTCAGATTGTTCTCAAGAAAGATTTCAAGTACCGTCCATCTAATTATAGACTTAACTTTCTTCCCTCTGCTGTCTGCAAAGTTATGGAGAAAGTCATCAACATGCAAATTTTAAAATATCTAGAAAAGAATAGACTCATCCATGACAGATAGTATGGATTTCGTCACCAAAGATCCACAGCTAATCCCTTACATTTGTCACACCTGCAACTGCAACAAGTCTCTCGAACTTCATAGCGACTCCCACTTTACTTCCCTTGATATTTCCAAGGCATTTGATGAAGTATTTCATGCTGCACTCGTCAACAAACTAACTTCTTTCAGTCTTCCTCCAAAACTATTAAGCTGAACAGCTGAACCGATAGCTTCCTTTTTGGACGGTCACACCTCCAACTGACATCCTATCAATGCTGGCGTACCTCAAGGTTCAGCTTGAGCAGCAACGCTATTTCTTCTTCGCATTAATGACCTGCTCTCTTTAACTACCAATTAGTGTTGTAAATATCCGTATTCATTAGATATCCGAATCATACGGAATCGGAATCAGCTAATATCCGTATCCATTATCCGAATTCGAATCCATTTCTTGACCCGCGCGAAAGCGGTTACAGATCATGTATACGTATGCATGCAACAGACTAAAACATTTTCTATCCGGATACACGGCTAGGTAGGTCGATGCGGTATCGGTATCATACCAGTCGAAGTCGAAGTTTAGGGATAAGAAGGCACCGCGTCGCGCCGTTCTCGCTTGAATTCGGCTCGGGTGAGGCGGGACTAGTTTAACCAATGGGTCTCATCTCATATGATACCCGTTACCCCGATAACTATGCCATCTTTTTTTAGGAAATGTCATTAGAAAGAGAAAGCACAATATCAAATATGCCAAATCGCAGACCGTGTTGTTCGCTTACACTCGATTCCGATTCCGTTTTCTCTTTGCACTTTGCATTAGTAACCACCCGATGCGAATTTATTTTGATTCCGAATCCGTATTCAAGTTCTCGGCCGGTTCCGGATAATCCGGATTCTTTTAATATTCGGATCCAACGGATTTTTGGATACGTATCCTTACATCACTACTACCAATCCCATCTGCAGTTACGCTGACGACTGGGTTCGAGAATAGGGGCCTAGGCATTTTAATTGTATGATGTAATATTTTCATGGTGGTTAAAACCATTAAATTTGGATATAGGTAAAATCATTTCAAGATGACTGTAGGAAATCTAAATTTGGCGCCAACTTTACTTTTTAAGTACTTTAAATTTCCGATGTCTAATACTTTAAAGCCATTTTAGTAATTTAAAATGATAAAGTATGCCTTTTACGGTTTTTAAATAATGTTTCCATTACAAAACAAGACCCTATTTGGTGATAATAGGTAATAAACAAGATACTATTGTGTTTTTAGGGTTTTAAGTCGTTCCTAGCCATCGGAACAACGTACAACTTCTTAAATGGTGGCATCCCAAAGATATCGGCCAGATTCACTATCGCTCTAAGACCGGTCTAATCTAACACTTAAGGGCATAAATTGATAATAAAATTGTAGAAATAAGACAACCAAGTTTTGTACCATAAATGAATTTCAAAGTTTTTTTTTCGCAACTTTATGAAGAAAGGGCAATTTAAGACAATGACGTCAATATCTCACAGCTCAAATGATGCAGTTTCATTTAGAACTGTTTAAATACCAAATTAAAATACGAAAATGCATTTTTAACGGATTTTTTTTTATCTGAGACGGCCCAAGTAGACTTCAAGCCTACGTAGGTACCAACGTATCGTGGGCGTCTAAAGAGATGGTAAATGGAATCTATTGACACTAGATTTAAAGGATTCGAGGTTCGGAGGGGAAGGGAAAACATCTGCCGGCAATTGATGTGGCTCTGATTATTTTGAAACATAAACAATGGCATCTCCTCCATGTCTCTAAGTCTATGGTTTATTGATATTCACACATAAAATACACTCACAAATAATATTCATAAAATTATTTGCATAAAAGCGAAAGTAAACCTGGCCGCACAATTTACATGTCGGTATGCAAATACTCCCGTTAATCATAAAATTATTTCTACACCATTTAAAGACAATGGCCTAGAAAACCGACAAGAAATAAACCTGTCCCTTCGCCTAGAAAAATGTCCCTGTTATACCCTTTCCTTGCGAAACAGGGTAATTACTGCCCTTTTTATTTATAAGCGTTTGTATTTTTCATTGACAAAGAAGTCGTTTACTCGTAAAGTACGCAGTGTATTGTGCTCTATTCTCTATTATTATTGTGACGTAATGGTTGGATGTTGACAGGGATTCGTAGAAAATCTACGAGATGGGAAAGAGTTTTTAGATTCGCAGGCCTACTATAGCGACGTACCTATTTTAAACCTTGATATTTAGATTCACTAAAAGGTGTAAGATTTAGTACCGGTTTAAATTAAGATTTTCCAGTTGATCAGTTAGGTCTTGACAGACTTTTGTTTTGTCGTTGTTAATAAATCATCATTAAAAACTTCCGACTTCGCGCACCATGCATCGCTATGGCTTTCTGAGCCGTCTATAGTACACCAATCAAGGAAAAGACAGTTCCGGATGAAAGGAATCCATTTTTCTACACAGCTGGTACTGACGCATCATTCCACAAAGTTTATGGATAAAGTTCTGTTAGGATAAACAAAAAAAATACGTAAAATATTACTACACACGTATATTCCGACATGCCTAAAACGTATACACACAATATTACGCCTTTCTGATTCACAAGATTTGACAATTAACCAGACGACGCCACTTGAAGCGACGTTGCCACACAACATCCGTAGGGATTTCACCAGCCCTTTAAGAGGATGTGTGGGGTGGTACCACCTCGGTCGAGGAAGAATTAATCTATCACCTTCCAACAACAATCACCAAATATCCATGGTCGAAGCGGGATTCGAACCCGCGCGTCACGGTTGAAAAGCTGGCGCCGTACCAACTGGGCCACTGGAGACCCAAATATATAATGGTAAAGTAAGAATCAAGCAAGAAGAAGCCACGAGCGTCATAACTGACAAAGACTGCAATTATTTCCTTCTCTCTCTTCTTTTTCAAAGTGGTCAGAGTAGTTGGGGTAGCAAGGGTTTTGCCCCAAAATCATATGTTATTTCTTATGGAGATCGATCCGCATTTTTCACTCCACTTTAAGGCGTGGTCACTTTCTTGACAGCACCTAGAAGTGAAGTTGCCTCTTAGAGGGTTTTATAGCTGTTTCCATAAACAGGGTCTGTTTTGTAGCTGTTTTGTACCTGTTTGGCAGCTGTTTCCAGAAACAGGGTCTGTTTCTGAAAACAACTACAAAACAGACCCTGTTTTTGAAAACAGCTGCCAAACAGGTACAAAACAGCTACAAAACAGACCCTGTTTATGGAAACAGCTATAAAGCCTCTAAGAAGCAACTTCGCGTCTAAGTGCTGTCAAGAAAGTGACCACGCCTTAAAATGGAGTGAAAATGCAGATCGAAGCTCCATAAGAAATAGCATATGATTTTGGGGCAAAACTCTTGCTACCCCAACCACTGGGCATTAGAGGCGTATTATGGAGTATTCTTATGATAAAAATAGTGGTGCTGAATGAACTGGCAACGCTGCACGATTTTCGCTTTGGCAAAATCAGAATCGAAATAAAATCCGCCCCATTTACATGCTTCTCTTATCATTGCGAGTGCCTCTCCGATGTTGCCAAATGTATAATATGGTCAGATTGTATTTGCCAATATGAAAAAAAAATATGAAGATGACCTTATAAATATATAAACAAAATTTGTACGTAGGTAAATTTTTAACATGCCTGTTAAAGCATACGAATATATGTAATGTAATATGATAAAATAGTCTAGTTTATACAGTGCCAATGCCATACATAAAGTTGGCACTCTAATAGTAAACCTTTTTATTTCTGATTTCTCAGAAAACTCTATTTTTGATAGAAGTTTTTGCATGTATAAAATACGTTTCTGGCGTTATCAAAATTGGAGGTTAATTATAGCAACAACATTCAAAATAAAAATTTCTTAAACAACCCAAATTAAAATCTATTGAAAGTGAGCATGATGTGATTTATGTGAATAGTTTATTTATGACAATATTAGGTGTAAATTTAGCAAAAACCGATCAAATCCGGGTTTTTTCAATGTTCTACTTTAATTTTTTCCAAACTATGCATCCTACAAAGCAAGTTTTGTTTCAAAAATATTGGTTTTAAATATACATATTTGGTTTAGACGAATCACGTTCTTCTTATTTTTTGACATTGAACTTTTATCAAAAATACCCAAAATTTTCTTAAAAATAGGAAATAATTTTTTTTTTCGTATGACGCGAACGTTATGGATGCCGCTTTTTTTGCAAGCATATTGATTTCTAGCAACTAAGCGAGGAATATTCTAAAACGAGAAAGAGCACGCGTGATGTCTTCATGCCCATGACGCTTGTAGCATTTACTTACTTGATTTTTACTTTAACATATTTTTGCACAGTTTTTGCTCCAGTTTTGGTATTTCAGGAATATATGAGTGGTAATGTCCAATTTAGTAACATTTATTTTATTAAAAAGAAAATCGCATGGACACAATATTTCTAGCAATATAATTCTATTATTTTTCATGTACGAGACCTGTGCCGTTTGTTTCTGGCCTGTGTTACTATAGTAGACCTAGGTCCGGTTTCATAGGCTCAGGCTCAGGTGTGCAAAATATATTCATATGAAATATTAAGATGATTACTTTTAATACCTGTTCTGTCAAGGCGCCAACGGATTTTTGAAAGTCATCATTCCACTGTTTAGCAAAGACAAGTGCCCCTAAACAGGCAAAAAAAGATCCTGCCTCTTGCAATGTTAAGAGCGTATTAACCCGTATTACTACTATTTTGTATTTTTTTACCACTGTTGCTTAGTGATTTTCTATAATAAACAATTAGTCCACTAAACGAATGTCCAAAAAAGTAGCCAGACTGCTGCAGTGCTACTTTTGCATATGCCAGTGGCGTAAGTATTGACTAGAAAATCTAGACATTCTCAGCCACTCTTTCTTATCCCTCCTCCTCGTTAATTTGTTTAACATCTGTAAGACAAAATTGGATTTTCTGACCTCCATTACCTCAAAAATGACACATCAATTAACATTTTTAAAGAAATTCCCAGCCGCGCCTTTATTCTTTTTGTTCCTCCCACAGTAAATTTTTTTTTAACATTTGTTAGAAAATATTTAATAATCTGGCCCCTAAATTACCATGTTAGTTAACATTTTTGAATAAATTTCTAGACGCTTCTTTTTATCAAAGCCAAAAACCCTTTTTCAACCCCTTACGGATCCGTTTTCCGCCCTTCATTCTCGTATATTGCGCGTGTGTAGGACAAAGAAAGGAGAGAAAGAGATCGCTAAACATCAGACTAGTGTTGTAAATATCCGTATTCATTAGATATCCGAATCATACGGAATCGGAATCAGCTAATATCCGTATCCATTATCCGAATTCGAATCCATTTCTTGACCCGCGCGAAAGCGGTTATAGATCATGTATACGTATGCATGCAACAGACTAAAACATTTTCTATCCGGATACACGGCTAGGTAGGTCGATGCGGTTTCGGTATCATACCAGTCGAAGTCGAAGTTTAGGGATAAGAAGGCACCGCGTCGCGCCGTTCTCGTTTGAATTCGGTTCGGGTGAGGCGGGACTAGTTTAACCAATGGGTCTCATCTCATATGATACCCGTTACCCCGATAACTATGCCGTCTTTTTTTAGGAAATGTCATTAGAAAGAGAAAGCATAAGATCAAATATGCCAAATCGCAGACCGTGTTGTTCGCTTACACTCGATTCCGTTTTCTCTTTGCACTTTGCATTAGTAACCACCCGATGCGAATTTATTTTGATTCCGAATCCGTATTCAAGTTCTCGGCCGGTTCCGGATAATCCGGATACTTTTAATATTCGGATCCAACGGATTTTTGGATACGTATCCTTACATCACTACATCAGACTTCTCATGCCGTAGCTATTTCTTCCCGAGCCGTCTGTATTCCACCGAGGAAAATCCACACAGTTTTCACTAACGCATCATTTTTCAAAGTTTATTGATAAAAACCTTTTAAGAAAAGCCAAGTCACTTAAAACTTCACTAAAATAAGTATATTTCGACCTATCAAAAACCTTACACGCAAAATTCGGTCCCACCGCCAATAGTCAGGCACCCTGATTAGGAACCCTACTTATTAGTATGCTAACCAACGGACATTCATTCGCATGGACATTTTTCCAAAACCTCTTTTTCGGCTTCTGGAAATAGTTAGTAACCAAAATTTCTAATTTTTGGACTATTACAGTATTTTATTCACGACTAGCGTTGCTAGAAAGTAAAAATCGTGTTTACTGTGAGTTTGCAATAAAATCCCGAACAGCCAATAGAATTGACCTATATGATAAAAAAAATAAACTCATTCAAAACAGGTTCAACGACCCCTATAGTAGCTTCATTCGGCAATTCAGTCACCATCGCGGATCCATGTTTTGGCAAACATCCTATTCAGTTTTTTTGACCCACTTTCGTAATTATCTACATCTACCTTGCAGTTTATACGTTATATAATAAAATTGAATACAAGGAGCTCTTAAAAAGTTTCAGCTATTGAAATGCTGTATTGGTTGTGAGGTTGTGATTATTGATTTCGAATCACGTATAGATAACTTTGTCAAGATTAGAAGTCACAATTCTTGAATAATAATTCTAATTAGTGTTTCTGTTGTTTAAAATTGTTTTGTTAACAGTAGAAAGTTTTGTTTTTACTTTTCAGGCAGGTCGGAAAATACGTTTATAGTGATATTTTACGTGATTTTTGTTTCTCCTGTTTCTTTCTGACAGAACTGACAGGAAACGACCGTTTTTTTCAAAAACATAGTAGATACAACTTTTGTTCAGCTTCTATCAATAATGGATAAAAAAGTATGAGTTAAAAAATCAGTGGCGTATCAATTATTTTAACAAAAATAATATTGGTGTTATCACCACGCACGCCACTGGTGGAAGTAAGAAAAGCTTATTTTAACGAAAAAGTGCAGTTAATTGCAAAATTAATTGACACCAAATTTCAATACCGTATCTTCAAGAGTTTCCGAAATTTTGTATAAAATAATATATTTTTTAAAAATTTTATACACCCGCATCTTATTAACTAAGCCCTTTGGGGTATATGAACTTTTTATTAGGAATCAGATCCTGGATTTTCTTCATGTACATAAGGATCACCCTGTAGAGTGTACATCGCCTAAGTTATTATACTTTTTAACTGCCCTCGTATCCTATGGCAAAATATTCTCATGCCAAAGAAATTTTGCACGGCACGATAAAATTTGCAGTTGCTATTCTCGCACAGAGATAGTGCTTTCTTTATCTGTTTCTCATGACGTTGAATAGAATATATTATAAAAGGGGGGCTCGCTTAGGGTTTTTGCTTTTTATTCTTGCAAGTTGTAGAGTTGCTGTGATGGGTTCTACATGACATTGATGTATTGCCCTTGTCTTTATGCGTTTTTCTTTACGTGTTGCAAAATATTTTCCGTTTGGTGTAAAACAGTGGCATATTTTTTGATTTTTAACCGCTAGAAGTACTACAAGTTGGTAAAATATTGAAAACAAAGTCCGAAAGAATGTTCAAAAACAGAATTACATATCTTTTTAAAATTTAGACTGTATGGATACTTACTTACCTTACAGTCTAAAAACCCTCTGTTAAAATGCGCATTATAAATAAGCTTGATTTTTCCTACATTTTTAGTGGTCCGTGCTAAAATTAGCAAAACAGAACACTTATGGAATCACTTCGGTGTCCGTCCGTCCGTCCGTTTGTCACAGGCGATTTTCTAATATATATGTATACCTATATAATGTATTTTTTGTATGCATTTTTTTAAAACATTTTTTGTCCCCCACCCTTATCACCAAAAGGATCGCTCAGAAAAATCTGAAACAAATCATTAACATTGAGAATTAGGTGTAAATTGAGCCAACATTATCAGAATTGAAAAATTCTAACGATAAAGATTGTTTATTTCCTTATGAGCTGAACCATTGATTGGTTTTAGAGAAAAAGTTTTTCGACAAAAATTTTGTGCAAGTGTACCTTGCACTTGACCGATTTTTTATTATAGTACTCATATTTCGATACAAAGGTAGGTACCTACTTACTTAGTTAATGACATGGATCTATTATAATAAGGATTAGTGTTGTAAATATCCGTATTCATTAGATATCCGAATCATACGGAATCGGAATCAGCTAATATCCGTATCCATTATCCGAATTCGAATCCATTTCTTGACCCGCGCGAAAGCGGTTACAGATCATGTATACGTATGCATGCAACAGACTAAAACATTTTCTATCCGGATACACGGCTAGGTAGGTCGATGCGGTATCGGTATCATACCAGTCGAAGTCGAAGTTTAGGGATAAGAAGGCACCGCGTCGCGCCGTTCTCGTTTGAATTCGGTTCGGGTGAGGCGGGACTAGTTTAACCAATGGGTCTCATCTCATATGATACCCGTTACCCCGATAACTATGCCATCTTTTTTTAGGAAATGTCATTAAAAAGAGAAAGCACAATATCAAATATGCCAAATCGCAGACCGTGTTGTTCGCTTACACTCGATTCCGATTCCGTTTTCTCTTTGCACTTTGCATTAGTAACCACCCGATGCGAATTTATTTTGATTCCGAATCCGTATTCAAGTTCTCGGCCGGTTCCGGATAATCCGGATTCTTTTAATATTCGGATCCAACGGATTTTTGGATACGTATTCTTACATCACTAATAAGGATTCGATATTCCGTATACTGTGACCGTATCGAACGTGAAGGCTTATATTTGTTGTTTGTTTTCTCTTGGGGGTACAGTTTACAAACTTTAAGGAAATACCACAGGAAATACGTAATTGAATCAAGAATGGTAGTAGAAAGAGATAAAATAGCATCGGAGTGTTGGAGCTCAGGTTGAAAAATCACTCCGGTGTGTCACCCGGCGATGATATCGAACGCAGCCCAGAAGTGTTGCTGTCTGTTATGGTTGCTTAGGAAAACGGCTGAACCTCGGTCTGAACACTCGGTTACACGTACGTCTCTGTCTAATGAACTAGAAAAGACAAAGTGCGACTTATAGATTTATAAATGAAATGACTCGGAGCGACTTTAAATAAACACCTTTAGAAATATCATAACCTATAAATAATAAAACCTTTTTAAATTAAATTTATTATTATTTCGCAGAAAATAAAGTATTTTAGGGCTTTTATTACTTTTAGTAAATATTGTGATGCTTCTAACGTATTTCTTGTACAAAAATATAAGGTAAAATCAGATGTGGCCAATGTTTACAAATTGTGTTTACAGTGTCGCTTAGAATGGTTTGTTTTGGTTTCAAAGAATGTTACATCATCCCGTATCCATATAATAGATCTATGGTTAATGATGAAAAATTAAATTTCCCATCGGCAGTACAGAAGTGTATATGTAATTTTAGTTTCAAATATTGAAGAAAATATTTTTCTTTTATTTTTTTGCTATAGAATGTAAAATATCGCCAAATCAACTAGCACCCGAATATTGAGGAAAAAGTTTAATTCATAAAATATCTCGAAGGGATTTGTTTGATCATTGAAAAGCTAACATTTTGGTAGTTTCTGTATACCAAAAAAATGAACGCTATGACTATCTTTTGTTTTTGACACTGAATTAAGATTTAACTCTGTGTCTATTTAAAGTTGTGCGCAAGCGGCTGTAAGAGCTTTACTTTTTACAATAGTTGACAAATATCCAAAAATGACAAAGCATTTGTAGAGAAAGTCCTTATAATCCCAACGGAACTGGGTGCAACCTTTGTTTTGGTTCATTTTAGGACCCATTGGGCGTCTCCCAAATAAACCCCCACATGACACCACACCCGTTGTTTTTGTAACTAATCTGTGTCAATGAGAAATTAGTGGTAGAGGATGTTGTAGAGATAGATTTAGAAACAAGCAGGATATAAACACTATATCAGGTGAGATTTATATGGCGGCTGTCGACACATGTCAAAAGATTTGCCAACTTATAATTTAAAGCACAAGCAATCGCTGAATTGATGATAAATGCATATACTAAATGGCCATATATTTACATGTACGCCACGAAGATACATATTCCGCATCTAATCTTTGCAGCCGAAAATGCGGCAGCAGATGGAAAATGTGCAGCACCTCACATCGAATGCCGTGTAAATGTGCATCCTTTTCTTACGCCTTTACACCGGCATATTTCTTTTCAGCAGTCTTCAACCCGTCTTGTCTATTCCGCGTTCCTTCGCTATTTACAGAGCCGTCCCATCCGATTTTGATTTATGGCGTGTGAAATCAAAGTTTGTTTTTAGGAATATTGTTGTGAGTTTTCGGTGTTTTCAGACAGCATTTTGCCATTTTTTTTGCTTATTAGACATTTTGGTAGTATATTATTGGACTTTGTGTATCTGCCAAGAGTTTCGTTTTATAGTAAGTAAGTAGATTAATATTCTGGGAATTATATTATGCTTTGCGGCGTAAATTACGATTCTGAAGGAGTAGTTTAGTGGAAAAGCTTACGGTTTTCAAAATTTTCTGTTTAAGTTACCATGTTTTTTAGAGGTTAAGTTAGTCACGAAGAGAATATAATCGTAGACAATCCCGCCCATGTAAAGCACCTCCGGCGAGCTAAAAAATGGCGCGTCTTGCTCTATTATTTTTGGCTGTATTCAGCACATTTAGCTTTGTAATATACGCCTCAAATTACATAATTCCAAAAAAAATCATTATTTGGAGCGGTGCCATCAAACAGTAACCTTAAGTAGCCAAAATTTGGAGTTATTTTACATTTTAAAATATTAACATTCATATTTTAACATTTTGTTTTTAAAACTACCGCCCATCAACTTCCACAAAGTACGCGGCTGGCTGCCAATACAAATTCTAGTACCAAACCCTCTACTTCTTTTTAGAGGCTTATGGTTTAAATACTATTTCCAATTTTTAAAGTGGATCTTATACCTGGGATGATTTTTTGAGTTCTATGTTTGATCCTCGTTAAAAATGGGCTAGTTATTGAAGGAACAACGTTTGTCGTCACTCGTCACTTGCTTATGTTTATACTCTTTTTCAAATTTAACGGATAAGGGTGATAAAACGTATTTACCAACTATTACACCATAGATAACCAGGTATGCGGACACTGATTTATTGTTATTATTACGGAAACAGCTCTTTGCTGAAAGCTTAAAATTTTATTTGTAAACAAACCTTGACAAAGGTGGAGTTTATGTTCTGTTTAAAGAATCTGAAGAATTTTTACGACCTTTCAGAATGTCTTCTAATAGCTCCGATACCTAAAAAATTAACCATGGTTGCAAAAAGGAATGGTAAAATACAAAATATCATTTGGATTTCTCTAATGAGCGATATTTTTTTACCCGTCCAAGGCGAAGCCATCCTTTGTCAGTAAGAAAGAAAGGTTGTCACTTATCTTATAACACTTATAATAACTTTGGCACTCTATATACTTATGTTCTCTCTAGGGTCGCCAATCGTGGCTTACCATATAGGGTGAGTGTTTTTAAAGTGTTACAAGGTGATGTCTCGAAAACGGTTTAACATATTTTCGTGAAATTTTAGTGAGTTATAGTGAGATGGAGGGACATATATAAACATATTTTTGACATTTACTCCCTCTCTCTATTTTGAGGGGTGGGTGGTAACTTGGAATTTTAAATGAGATGATGTACCTACCTTTGTTTTTAAAATCCGAATCTACGTAAAAAACTGTGTATGTAGCAAGTTCTGTCAGAAACATTTTAAGAATTAATATATCATCCCTACAAAGTTAAGCTATTACATGAATTAAATGAAGACACCTAAATAGGTAGAACAAATTAACTCCAAGAGGGTGTATTCATCACAGGGAACCTGAGAGATATACTGAGAAGATTTGAGGTGCCTAGGTATCGCATCAGCTCTTTTAGGTCCAGCTTCTCGTATCTTGCACCACTCATAGCCAACAGCCTTCTTGCTAAATATCCTGACTCCCCCGTTAATCTCAAAAATAAAATAAGTCAATGTTGGATGATACTTTTTCTCTTTTCGCCAGGGCCATCGATTTGGGGCTTTTTAAGGGATTTTTAGTACCTCTTTTCTTTAAACATCTAATTTAGTCTAGAGTCAGCTTAGTGTATTTATACCTACCTATTAATGCTTTATAGATAGTTTTCTCTATACTATTTTTTTTTAAACACTGTAACTATTTTTAGGGCAAATTTTTTAATAGATTTTGTCCTTTTGTGAAATTTGACACAATAAAAGTATTATTATTATTATTATTATTACTAATAAAATAATCAACTGGTTTTTGTCAAATTAAATTGTAACATTGACGGATGTTTTCAAAATTTATAGTATCTACAGGTTGCCTAATTTTAGTAGTAATTTTCCCGAAAGTGCAAAAATTAGTATATAATACCGCGGTGCTAAAGTGACTTAATCCCTTGAGTGACTGTTGCAACCTGAGCAAACCTAAACAAACTCCACTTGCGGGAATAAAATGGGGCACTTCAGTCCCATGACATGGAATATACTATTTTTGTCTTCAACAAGCGCCTGCTCCGGATAAGTAAGTACTATATTTAATGCGGTGTACTATATTTTTTTGCAGTGTACTATAAAAATTGTAGGTCTCTCGCAAAGCCTAAACCATTGGAACGATCTGAACGAATGAGGTGTCAATCGATTCGCGAGTGTCATCATATGACTATAAATTTAAATAAAAGCAAACTGGAGGACATCAGAAGCCATATTTTTTAAGTCGAAAGTTGTTAAAATTTCCCGAGAGAAGTTGTTCAGTGGAAAATAATGGTCCTTTAGCAAATAACTGTTCAACAACAACATTAAAAAAACCGAAATAGTAATAATGGCCGCAAAATACTGCTCCTAAACACACTTTGCAGGACTTTAACCTACGACCTACATTTTTTATTTTGTAAAGCCTTTTATAACTTTACAAAGCCATTTAAATCCGGTGAATAGCATCTCTGTGTGACATCTCTTTTTAAATTTTAAAGATTCGTGCACGTGCATCTTAGTACATAGTTACACGAAAATTAATATTTACTCAAGATTGGACTTTATCTAGAACTGTTTGCGTTGCTTTAGATCTCCTGCAGCTGCAGGAATATCGCGTGTCTTTGATTTTTTTCTTCGTTACATGTTATAAATTATAAGTATGCAGGATTTTATAAAATTCTGAAAATGTCAATAACTTCGACTTCATCTATTTAATAATTTATAATGAAATTTTTGCGAAAAATTTAGATTTTTAGCATGATCTACCACATGATTTTCAACATATGGGTCTGGAATTACCTTAAAAAAGTAGTGCTTGGTTTTTTTACGATAGATGAAGAAAAAGCGTTAGAATCATATACACGCTCCGCAAAATATTGGTCGACTTTGAGCGCTCAGGAAACAAATTCTAAGAATGGTAGCTATTTGACTTTTGGATATGTTATGAACTGACTAATTCTCTATCGTTTAGTGAAAACCACGTTTTGCTAGGCCCTTTCATTGTTCCTATTCGGGGCTCTGCAAATAAAGGTTCGCGGTCGCTAAGGAATCGCGATAAAAATGGATTTGAGAAGGGGAACTGATTAAATTAAACTGATATTTTTTTTTCGGTTTTTTGGTAAAAAGAAAAGGTCTTAACGTTCTCAAGCAAAAGTATAAATATAGTCGTATCAATAGGAAATTTTGGATTGGGATTTTGATAGAATTTAGATGATAGGACTTACAGTTTTCCCACGATACACTTACAACGTTATGCTACGTTGTGACGTCACTTCGAGAAAAAATCTTAAATTGACTAGACGCTAGCACCCCTTGTACATAAGAACAGGTCAGTTTATTTTTGGGTACTGTGTTGAGTTGACGTTTATTAAAATATCATTGTCATATTTCATTTGCTCAGGTTAGCGCCTAGTTAATTTAAGATTTTTTCCCGAAGTGACGTCACAACGTAGCATACCGTTGTAAGTGTATCGTGAGTTTTCCTGAAAAATTCTATTTTCTAGAGTCCCGTCAGGAAATACATGGAAAAATTGTCCAAAATGGGTCAAAATCGATATTTTTCGGGTGATTTTGACCCATTGAGAAAAGATCTGAATATTCTCAAGCAAGGGTTTAATTCATACAAATGTATGAGTCCGCCTTGCGGCGGAATTCTAAGCCTAACTGTAACTACCGCCGGCGGACATATTAGCCACTACGTTTAATTAAACTTTTTCGATAATACAGCTATTCAAAAGCTGGGGGTGTTTTCCAATTTTTATTTTGGAAACCAAATTTTCGATTTTTATTTAAATAGGTACTTCTTTTTGAAACTACATTTTTTTAAAGAAATTTTCGGAAATTATATAGGTACCTATTGTTGATAAATTATATTTAGACATTTGTGAAAAAATGTACATTCGAAATACATGTGTGTTTTGGAGAATTTCATAAATCCATTTTCAAAAGAGCATCTGTTGAAATGGCTGTTAAGATGTTTTTGAAAAAAGGTACTTTCGAATAGGATTTCGGGAAAATATTTTCGAAAAATTTCGTAAATCCGTTTTCGAAAAAGCTTGTTTTCCAAAAAAAAAATTGCTTAGCTTTGCTTAGGTTTGGTTTGCTTAGGTTTTTGGTTTTACTTGAGTTTAAACACACGTATTTTGGTTTGAGCCATTCTCTTAAAAATATAACTTTCTTACTAAAAGATATATGTATTTATTGGATCAAGAAAGTTCTTTTGTATTGAGATTGGATGTTTTTTGATATAGTGTGTAGATAGGGTAAAATTGATTGCTTATTTTTGTACATTTAGTAAATTATTTACCGCTACAGAACTACTAGTAACCTCTAATCGGTCTTTATCCCTCTCACAACACATTTTCTAGGTTCCCACATTGCAAGTGCAAGGTTATTCGTTAAAATAGGTGTGTCCAGATTTTTTTCCCAGCGCAAATCCTTTCACTATTCGCTTTTAGAAATCATAGTAGAAACTAGGTGAGCATTAAGTAGGCTGTGCATAAGTTGAATAGTTTTTCATGCATTTCATTATGAAACTTCAAAGAGAAGTTACGCCCGCTGATTTACCTTCCAGCTAAGGAGTTTTAGCGTGGCATGTTTTAGTTTCTGAGTTACGGTCCGTTAAAGAGAAAGTTCTTGCAGTCGATTAGCGGAAAGGTTATACCCAAAGATTTAGAAACATTATTAATTAATTACCATTGCATGGTGACGAAATTAAGAGTGAGTGTGGCAACGTCGCTTTTTCTCTGTAGCGCAATTTTCTGTCAGGCGCTATGTCGGGCCATGTGTTCGCTCAGCCAGGTGCGTCGAACATGGACGGGTTTTAGGGTATTTTTGAAAATTTTTAAAATGTTCGATTTAAGAAAAAAGTATTGGAGATATCTGTAGACTACTCTAGGAGTCACAAATTCTAATATATGTAACCATTTCCATAACACCCTGTATATCAGCATATTACTGTGTATTGACTGCCAAGATTTTTGTAACAAGATCCAATACAAACTGTCTATATTTGAGCTCTAATTCAGTCCGTTTTATTCTGATATTAGTTTCGCATCTAAGATCATCCCCAGGTATTTGGCAGTGTTTTTATATTGAAATATGAAACTACCATTTAATATTTGTGTTGACTGGTTAATGATTGCCTATTCGTCTGTTAGTAAAGTTGACATGAATAGATTTATACTCATTAAGCTCAATCTTCCAATCTGTGGCGCAATCTGGTCGCTAGCTTTTTGGAGTTGGCTGGCTGCTAGCTGCATCTAGGTCTGTTCCTACTGCTAATATAGCAGTGTCATCTACGAATGTACAAAGCAAATGCTAGTTATGCAGGGGGGATTTAGAATTTAGTCCAGTGGGTGGGCGGGGGGGGAGGGTGTCAGTGACGACGCTAGAAAAATTTAAATGAGTGGGCACAAACGGGCCCGATATTTTTGAAGTGGGCGGGCATAGAATCAAGGTATCTAGCGCTATAAAAGTAAGCCCAGGCAGACATAATTAATTATTTTAATAATAAATAAATAAAATGGGTATCTGTTACAAAATATTTGAATATATAAGGATTTTAATCAAACGCTGAAAAATGATAATAGACCAGTTTGTACATTATGTTATATATGAACTAATTACCTAAGCAAATTTTGGATGGGCACATGGGTGGGCACCTTTAAATCCAGGGTGGGCCAGTGCCCACTCTGGCCCTCCTCATCTACACAAAAGTATATATCAGAAAAACGGGCACGTTCGCGTGCAACATTTTTTTTTATTGTTTCGGGTTCTAAGAAATGTACACTATTTCATAATGGACAAAATATCTAAACCTGTTCTTATGAAAACATTGAAAACAGAACGGTTTGCCATTTTAACTTACCAAAATTCTAGCATTTTTTTATTTATACCTTCTGTCCTGGACTGATATCTAAATAAAAAAATTTCGAAAAAATATTTTTTAAAGCACGTTTTTTCGGAAATATATTTTCGAATTTATTCGGAAACTACGGATATTTTCAAACCTTTTTTTTTGGAAAACACCTTTTCAGTTTTTTTTAACCACTTTTCGAAATTACATTTTTTCAAGAAAACATGTTTTTAGAAAGTACATTTTTTCAAACATTGCTTCGAAAAAGGTTGAATATTCTTATTAAAAAAAGTTAGTTCAGGATCTTTTTGTCATTTTTTCATTGCCATTTTCTAAGCCAACAGATTTTATAATTTAAATTTAAAAAAAAAACTATGTTTTCTAAAAAATGTATAATTCGGAAAATATATTTTTGAAAGATTCTTGAAAAAAATATATTTTCGAAAGAAATTTCTACATCCATTTCCGAAAAAGCATCTTTCGAAGAAGCTGTTTTTCGAAAAAATGTACTTAATTTAACATCAAAAAAGATGTTTGTTGAAAAAAAAACAAGAGTTGGTCATCTTAGGTTACACGCGACAGGACAAATTTTTGATTAATAATATGATTGTAGCATTTTTTTATTTATGTCTTCTGCTCATTTGGGGGGATATACGAGTCCTTCCGTATGTACAATTTTTCTAAAACCAATTTTTTTTTCAAAAATACATTTTTTTAGAGAACATTTTTTCGAAATTAAATTTTTTCGGATAATAATTTTTTCAAGCAACGGCTTTTTAGAAATATAATTTACGAGAAAGTAACATACCAAACCTAAGGAAACCTGATCAAACCCAAAAAGAAGCGTTTAGGTTTGTTCAGGTTCTTTTTTCGTCGTTTTTTCCTTAACATTTTCCAAGCTACTAGAGTTTAAAATTTAATTTTCTAAATACTGTTTTGGAAAAAATATATTATCGGAAAATGGACCTATTTTTTAAAAGTTATTTTTAGAAGACATTTTTGAAAAAATATAAGTTCTTTCGAAATGCGTATTTTCGAGAAAATATTTCATAAAAGCATCTATGAAAAAGCTGTCACGACATTTTTGAAAAAATGTAAGTTCGAAATACATATGTGTACATATTCGAGAAATCATTTTTGAAAAGTTTCGTTAATCCATTTTCGAAACAGCTGTTTTTCGAAAAATATTACTTTGAAAAGAACGTTTTTTGAAAAACACTATTTGGTTACTTGTTGCCTTTAGAAGCCCAAACGACCAGACGCAAATTTTGATCAAATCGCAGGGATTTGTGTAAGGAATGTTTTTAGAAACCATCTAAAAGCATGTAAATCAAAAATGCCAAAAAAGGCTTGCATTTTTTTATATAACATATTGGTATTAGTCTATTATTCCTATTTTTGTGGTATAATTCATTTCAAAGACATTACATAGACGGCAAATGTTTGTTTTTGATTTTAATATTTTGTAAAATTTGTAGGAATGGTTAATGTTTATGTTACAATATTTATTTTTATAAAATTCGCTGTCCCCTCCCTGAATCCGCCCATGTAGTTATGTGGTCAGTGGTGTCGCTTCCTCTAGGAGCGGCTAGAACTGCAAACAAACCGACGTTGCCATATGTGCGGTAGCTCGAAGATTTTAAAATAGTGGATTTTTTTCGCACCGATCCCTCTTCGCTTGCGAGGAAAGAGACTGGTCAGGGCCCCTAACCAGGTGCTAACCCTGTTCCGACCTTAGGGTGCCCTCCGATCCACCGTTAAAAATAAAAAAGATGCGGCCGAGTCGGGATTCGAACCAACACATCTCGGACAATAAGCGGATGCTCTATCCACTGGGCTATGTGGCTGATCTACCTGCAAAGGAAATTAAAGTTTACCGGTGCAAGACAAGGAACACCGAAAATGGCAACGTCGGTTTGTTTGCAGTTCTAGCCGCTTCTGTTTCCTCTTACTGAACGTCAATCAAATCAAACTTATGAGTTATTATAGTTTCTGCAAATTGCTTAGTTTCCAAATTTCATTTACAAACTAGTTGCTTTTATGAATATAATTCTATTATTGTGGAAAGTATGCAGTTAAATTGCTCTATTTTTCATAAATTTGTCAAAAAACTATAAAAAAAAAGGCTGCTATATGTTTACCGTTTAGCAGGTATATGCAAAATCTCCTTCCTGCAATCTCCTGCCACTGCCCACTGACTGCTTGACCTCGATATTTTTGGCGGGAATCGCCGTGATTGGTCAAGATTTTTAATTCGATTCACAGCACGGACGAGGCTGTGTTGCGAAGATATTACGTGTATCATGCCCACTGCACTGCCCGGTAGCAGTGAGGTGTTTGCATTTTGCTTTTTATTACTTTTTGTTGCCAGCAGCCTTGGAAGCGATTTATTTATAGCATTTCGTTTTTGAATGCTTTTTTTTTAATTGGCTTGGCCCTGATTTTTTGCAGTGTTATTTCTATTTTAGTACTAATTGATTCTCTATTTATTGCGATCAAAAATGGTTTCTAAAAAGCTCTACATATAAACATATTCAGGGGCAGTTTTAGAATTTCGTCTAGGGAGGGCGCCCCGGAATGTCACTATTTGGATGGTAAATTTCCTTATGGATTCAAAAATATACAACTTATTAATGTTCCATTATAGATTCCGTCCGGAAATCCACAAAAACTAAATTAAGGTAGACATTTTTAATTTGTATGGCTCCTTTTTCAAAAAAGGTTTGCATTTAATTCACTGTATCTTCTAATCTACCGCAAATTCTAGCGAATGTTGTTTCATCCGATGGAAAATCTTCTGGAGATTCCAAAAATGTATAACGTTTTAAAGTTTCTTTAACTATTCTGTCCAGAAACTTATAAAAACTGAATTAAGATATATGATTTCAATTTTTATGAGCCCAGTTTCAAAAAGTTTTTATTTAGTTATCTGAATCTTTTAATATAAAGCGAATTCCCGCGAATGTTGCTTTACCTGACAGCAGATTTTCTGGAGATTCCAAAAATATATAACTTATTAAGATTCCGTTAAAGAATTAAAAATAAAATTAGAGTAAAGTTTTAATATTTATGACATGACATTTAAAAGTTTCATCTCTTTCGATCCCAGCACGAACATATAAGTATACTTTAACTAAAGTTAAGTGAAACCGCAAAAAAAAGGTAACGAAGCCGACACCTTTGACGCAGCCGTGCCGATAATGTCCAGCCATAGGCGTCCCAAAATATTATAACCAATTTAAGATGGGACACAATAAAAAGTTTTAACATTTTAACCAAATATTATTTATAGGTATATCAAAACCTAACTGAATCTGCAAAAACGATGTTTAACCATAGAAATAATTGTATTCATGGGCGTACCGTCGACCGATAATTAAGACTTTAAATTAATGGCATAAATACGTTGTTATTTTTATGATCGTTTTGTAGTAAGTGTAACTATATTATATTGTAACTATATCTATTGTCATGATCGAGATTGAGATTTCAACTGAGAACCAAGGACACACATAATGGCTCGGATGCGTTCCCGAGAATCTTGAAATTATTGGAGTTTCTTACGTGACCATGGCCATCGTAATACTGTCTAATTTTTTTTGGGGGGGGGGGGGGTAAGGGGAGGTTCCTCTTGAACACGGTGCATTTAAACTGCAATTTTGAGTTTCATCTACCCAACCGTACTGAACAACATCATGAGTATCAAACCATGTCTCATCTAGATACACTATATATCTATTTGATTCCCGGTGTTCTTTTATTTTACGCAAATATTCTTGACGATGTTCAACAAGACGGCGCGATTCCATTATAACCATCCGATTATCAATTTTTTGTGTTTAAATCCGCAATCTAATAGAATTCCTCGAAGAGTTTCCAATGACTGGTAATTGTAATCAGGGTAATCGCGTAACTTATCCCGGATCATTTCTAATGTTGGCACCGTATTTTTCCTTATATAGATTGTACACAATTCGTCTAATGACATCTTTTGCTGCATCGTCAACTTTCTGAAACTTTTGATTAGTTTTCTTTCGCTTTACCGAATGATCTGTAACATCTCTTGTTTTAATTACGCGATAAATTGTAGATATCGAAAGTTGTGTTAATTCGTTAACTCTTTTTAATGGCTTTATCTGACTGTGCCGGATTTCCTTTTTTTAAACAGCCGTAAATATTTAGAATTATTCGTTGACTTTGAACATGTAAATCTTTATTAAACTCCGGACATGTTTCGACTGGCGATGCCACGGTCGGTACCGAAGGTAATTCAACATGTAATAATTCGCTTTCATCTACCTCAAAAGGTCGCCAAAAAGCCATTATTAAGTATAACAAAAATTCACTTACATAAACCAAGTAAAAACACTTATAATACGCACTTCACTGATCAAAACCTAAAACTTAACTGTTTCACATAAATCATGTTCTAAACGAGCATCTGTCTAGACGTAACGTCTTAATTATAATAAAATGACTCCGTCCTCTGCATGCGCCAATATAATATTACCCTTAGTGGAAAAGAGACAAAACGAATCGTCGCTGCAGGTGTCCCTTCACGAGACAGGCAGCTGCTGTTTGCATTATATACCGAAGTTATCACTAACAAATCTGAATGAAATGTGGGATACTTGCTATGGGGAATCGAGCGACCCCGGTATAAGCGGCAGGCCTTTGTCTGGCTTTTTATGCCACTTAAATCTTAATAATTTAGATTTATGAGATTCAGGTAACTCTGGCAAAACTATACGTTTCGAAACAATGCCACCTATTGGTTTTCTATCTCTCGTTGCCCAAAGTATATGCATGTAGTTGGTATTAAATCGATATTATGCAGTGAAAAACTTGAAATAAACGTCATCGACATAACTGTATAATTTGTAATGATTGTACGAAATCGAGGATACCGTCAAGTTTCGTGTGTAAACTAGATGCGAGGTTGAAAACAAAATTAAAAATCCGTTATGTTTTTGTAGGTTACACTGTCACCACGAACTCCACTTAATTCTTATGAATCTGATAATTTTCCGTATAAAAATGGGTATAATTTTATATCTAGTACTGTTAAATGTTAAATAAAATTGTAATTCATTACGTGACCAGCTTAGTATATATTATATTTATAAGTTTATCTTCTTACCTTCTTATGATCTTCGTCCTAAACTATATATCTGGATCGGTAGCTCTCTGTCTAATCGGACAAATACAATCTGCGCCTCGCGAAATCTACCACCTGCAAAAATGTACAATTTGCGCCTCTGGTCATAAAACAGTGATCTCGTGTCTTAAATGTTTTATTTTTTAAACCTCAACATTATCCAGATTGCAAAATATGTTATACATTTAATAATAATATAATATACAATGAGGTCTTAAAATAATGCATTAATTAAACAACTCATTTTTTAGACAATGAATTGTTGCGTTACTTTATTACAATCTCAATTTACATAATTCAGTAAAATGAATGTAAGGTACATCTAGAAATGAGCATAACAAAAAGAATAAAGGAAAGAACCAAAAAATGTTTTGTGTTAACCAAAGAAACACCTTTTAAAAATTGCATTCTAGTTTTATTTCCATTTTTATATTTATTTATGACTTCTTAAAGTGTCTTGATTTTTCTTCAATTTATTATTATATTTTTTTGGTTCTTTTTTCAAACTTTGAATTTTTATATAAGTTTCAATCTGAAAATCTTTCAAAACTTCTAAAAACTGGTGCAAGTTCGGATGAAGATGATAAAATTCTGAGTTTAGATTAGAATGAAAGGATTTGTATAGCAGAGGCGTGCGGTGAAGTTTCAAAGTTGTATATCTCTGTTCCTACTTACAGGAACCGCACCAAATTTAGGGGTGTTAATAGTGAGCCCACTGGGAATGTTTTGGTAAAAAAAAAGCATTTTGTAATTTGCGAAAAAAAGTTGAATTTTTGCATTGCTTCCACTTGGAAAAAAATGAACACGTTTAGGTATGTTATTTATTATTTTTTCTAAACAAATTTTACATCATTTTGTCGAGAATTTTTAAATTTTAAGCGAAAAAAATGTGTTTGTAGAAAGTTATAGTCATTTGAATTTTTTGAAACCTAAAATATAATTTAAAAAAAAAATTCAAATGACTATAACTTTCTACTAACACATTTTTTCTCTTAAAATTTAAAAATTGTCGACAAAATGATGTAAAATTTGTTTGATTGGGTTTGATTGGGTGGAAGCAATGCAAAAATTCAACTTTTTTCGCAAATTACATTATTTTTTCTTTACCAAAACAGTCCCAGTAGGCTCACTATTAAAACCCCTAAATTTGGTGCGGTTTCTGTAAGTAGGAACAGAGATATACAACTTTGAAATTTCACCGCACGCCCCTGGTACCTAGTTCTGAATATTGTTTCAGAATTTTCCGCCCACAATGTGGGAGGAAAAGGAGAATTCTCATCAATATACTGATCAACTATATAACCATAGTAGGTATATTGGCAGGCTATCATATGTGGGTAAATTTTCGAACTGTTCCTATTGCATTTTAAATTTTTGCTGGCCTATTCCTCTTGATCTGTTATTTTTAGTACGTAGACGATTCCTGTCAGTACGAGCGTTCTGTTTTTTCTATATAACTTTTTTATATATTAGTGAAATCCATTTTTTGTTATTTATTTTCTATAAAAGTTTATTTAAAATTAATTACCTTAAATTATTATAGGTACTTGAATAGCAGTATTAAGAATTAATTCAGGAAACAATCCACAATTCAATCCAAAAAGTAATATGTTTTTGGAACTGTTCCGTAAGCGGAACAGGTACGAAACAGAACTGTTATTAAAAAATAACAGTTTGATTTGCTCTCTTCAACTACTAATCCCATCCACAGCTACACTGACAGATAAAAAAATACTAACAAACAAATCTGATGTTATAGCCAAGTCCCTAATATATGCCAAGGTATAGAAATATTACTTATATCGTAACTGACAACTACAATTTCTCAAAGTGTAAAAACAACAACAAACAGATACTACAGTTTCCAAATCTAGACCAATTTTCAGTTGATAAATTACTTTTCTATAAATGTCCTAATTAAAAAAATCCCCCAAAGAAACCGGATCTATTAGTGTCACCGCAAAGCCAATTTCACACGTTTTTCTTTGTGCAGAAGGCCCTTGCTGCCCTTTGTCCACTTTTGTCCAGTCTTTACGTTGTTTTCTATTATTCCCTTTTTTCTACTATTATTATCCCTTTTACTAGTTTGATCCCCCTTTGCCAAAATAGCCTTGTTGTATGCGAAAAGGGGGTTACGTTTCTATTCGAGGACCTAAGGAGAGACATTTGATACCCCCGAAACAGTTTATACGGTTCTATAGATCAAATTTGCAGAAAACAGTTGGATTAACAGGGATGGACTGGCATATAGGCATAAAAGAACATCTTTAGTTAAAGAAAATTATTTTAAGACCGGTAAATCCTGCCTTCCATATAATTCAAAGAAATATTTCTTCGTGTAAGTAAATTGGTTATCGATTTGAAGAAAAGCAGCGATAATTTTACCGGTAAACTGTGCTAAATTTCGGATTTTCTATTTCGAATCAAGTACAGATCCCATTATATTCATTTTAGACCAATCCAGAGATTTCCAAGTTATTTAAAACCCAACAAACGATATGGTCCCCCACCTACTTTTTAAGAACCGCTGTTGTCAGGCTTTCAATTATGTAAAATATTTGCAGATTAATAGACAACTAAAATATCTCAATTACTGTGGGTTAATGCGTATCTGCAATCACAAATATCACAGGCTAAACCATTTAACAAAGAAATAATGAAATATACCAATAAACCATTATTTTTCGTGATAATAAATTTTTAGTAATTAATTTCCATTTTGTGGTGCCGAATTTTAGAGCGAGTGGCAACATCGCTTCTCGTGACATCGCGTTTTGTTTGTTGAGAAATCGATGAATCTGCAAGGCGTAATTGTGTTTGTACTTTCCATCAGGCATGTCGGAATATATGTACGTGTGTAGTGATATTTTGCGTGATTTTTGTTTTTTCCTGATAGAATATTATCCATAAACTTTTCGGACTGATCCGTTAGTGCCGACTGTGGAGAAAAATGGATTATTTTCATTCGGAATTGTCTTTTCGGGGGTTTGCTTGATGGAATACAGAATGCAGGAAAGTCATTCATTTCTCAAAAGTACTTAAAGTAGTTTTAACATTTTTTTCAAGCAAAAATTAGGTTTTGTGAATTTACTTACCTTGCCGTCCAACCTTGCATGTTTTTTGCAGTTTGTTCAATTTGTTGAGAGTGTCAGTATTTAGATGTAATTTAATATTAGATCAGACAGGATACGATGCGATTCGTATGAAGTACCCGGTAGACTGGCTTATTATTAAACATAAATAAAACTGTTTCTTATTAAGCTTTTAAGAGTTAAAAGTTAAACCTTTAGGCTCCTTATTTCAGTGGTGTAAAAATATGACTTTTTTTTATTTCTTTAACAGTGTTTTCATTCAATGCAGAGTAAAGGTATAGTTCTCGAGAAAAACTAACTTTAATCGATCCAAAATTGTTATTCAAATTAAAAAGTTGAAATAAAAAATATTCTGATGTTTTCGACAAAAGCAAAGGAAGATAAAAATAAAAAATAATTAAAATAATAAAAAAACGATATATAAGGAGATTCGAAACAATAGAACGAACTAAGCAGTTTTTTAGATTTTTAGAAAAGTGTTATTTTACTAATCCGATACTGTGTCCTGCATCAAAAATCTATTTTTCCCTTATTGGCAACGAAATTCTTTCTTTGTGCAAATAGGTGTTGAAGAATACACCTGAGTCCACTTGAAAGAGATTAAGGTGTAATTCAGATATTGTTTGTTATGCTTTCTATAGTTCAACAACTTTTTACTTGTCGGTCTCCCCTATTTTCTAGCTCTATTATGTTCTATTCCTTCTATTAAGGGTGTGCGTCTTGGACTATATTGGGCATTTAGCATAGGCGGAGATGCTAAATTTATAAATTCAGTCCTTTTTATCTTTTTGCTCGGAATTTTTAACACTCAATTCACTTCACTCCAACATTCATTTTTCCAGACAAGTCTCAAACCAAGAGCTGGATAATAGACGCAGATCTATGCACCTATCCCTGTCCCAAGATCTTCAATTAATCTTAGGCTGGGGTGCCAAAAACCTTGTTTAGTTCAACGCCTCCAAAACCCAGTCTTGCTCCCTCATGCCAAAAATCCGGCAACACTTACCCAATCTACATGAACTGCCAAGTCGTACATCCTACATAACAAAAAAATGTTCGATCTTGTTGGAATTTCTTGTTGGAATTGCTGATCTCAGCTGGCACAAACATATTACTTCAATAGCCGTATCAGCAGCTAAAAGGCTTGGTTTTCTCTTTGGAGCTAGAAAACACTTCTCCCCTTCCAACTTGCACACCCTCTATGTTTTCCAAATAAGACCTAACCTAGAATATTATTCCCACATCTGGGGAGCGTCACCACCTTCAACACTTAATATCTTTGATTCTATTCAATCCGTTCGACTCATCAGTAACCCAGTCCTCGCAAGAAAACTTCCTTCTTTCACTTGTCGCCGCACTGTTGAGGATTTGCCCTTTTCTGCCGATATTTCCACCGATTTTGCTTTGAAGAACTAGCCGTTATAATTTCCCCCTTCGCTATTCCAGCTACAAAAGGCTAGAACATCTCACTTTTCTCGCTTATTCATACTTAGGGCTCCTAGATTATGAAACAAATTGCTTGCAGATGTTTTCTTTGCAATCTCAACCTAAAATCCTTTAATTCCCATGTCAATAGATTACATTTCCCTTCTCTTCAGACGCCCACGGTACGTTAGTACTTAGGCTTGAAGTTTACTTGGACTGTCTCAAATAATAAAAAAAACATTCATATATTCAATCGTATTGTTTACAACAATTAGTCACGTGCCTGTCAAAAAATAAGAAGCAAAAGGAATAAATCTTATAATGGCCGTAAGTGTATTATACTCACTACACCTAACCCGAATCGTTCATCTGCGATATAAATAGAACATATTTGTTGTTTGCGTAGAGTTTGTTTTTTAAATATAGTATAATTCGTGTGTAATTATTTTTATTAAGTAATGAAACTTCTTTAAAACAACCCTGTAAGTATTGTATAGAGCCAATATGCAAAAATGCCACAGCAAGTGCCCCAAACACTCTTTTATCTTTTTGTGCAAAAAGGAGGGATTCACGTAGACTTTTGTTTGTTGGACAGAAACTCCTGACTCATTTTAGTTTGTTTATTTTGGAAACTGTGTCTTGTGTACAAAAATCGTCACAATTTTATTTCTGGACCCTTCCACTATACTACTAGACAATCTCTTAATTTACCTTAGCCCACCCCCTCCTTAACACTAACCAAAAAACCCATTACCTATATATGAAAGCCTAAAAATATACAATCACCTACTAAATGAACTGAAAACTTGTCCTACGTAAAATTCTGTGATATTTTTGTTTTTGTTTGTTAGTTTTAGTTTGTCTTATACATATTTTATTGCTGGTTGTTGACTTATAATATATAAATAATTATACCATTATAATTTCATCTGAGATTATACCACAAAATAATGAATAACAGATCTATAATACGAATATGTAAGACTTGTTGAGCATTTTTGATTTACATGCTCTAGAATCTAGAGTCTAGATGGTTTCTTAAAAATTCCCTACTAAAGGAAACAAATAACCAAAGGGATATTTTCGAAAAACATCTTTTTTGAGAGCAAATTTTTTTCCAAAAACAGCTCCTTCGAGAACGGATTTACGAAATTTTTCGTCGAAAGTACCTTTTCCAAAAACATCTTAACAGCTTTTCTAAAATATGCTCTTTTGAAATTGGATTTTTAAAGTTCTCTGAAACCCATTCATATTTCGAAAGTACATTTCTTCAAAAATGTGTGTACAATTTCCGAAAATGTATTTTTTCGAAAACTGTATTACGCCATGAACTCTACTAGCTTGAAAAATGTTAAATTAAAAAAATACGAAAAACGATCCTGAACAAAATCTAAACGAACCTTTTTTGAGTTTGATTAGGTTTCCTTGGGTTTGGAACGTTACTTCCTCGTAAATGACTTTTTCAAAAGGCGTTTCTTGAAAAAATATAATATTATAAAAGTGTTTTTCGAAAAAATTTAATTTCGAAAAAGATGTTCTCGGAAAAAATTTATGTTTAAAAAGTGCTAAAAAAATTTGAAGAATTGGTTTTCGAAAAATTGTACTTACGTAAGTATATTCCTCTAAATGAGCAGCAGGCATGAATAAAAAATGCTTCACTTCCATATTAATTAAACAATTGGTTCTATCACGTGTACTATTGACCTCATTTGGATTTAAACAGATGATTTTTTCATACACTAGAAATGACAGCTGCATAGATAATATTTTTATAAATTTTCAAACTAATGCTTCCGATACTAGTGTGGTGGATGCCAATCTTTCGGATCATTTGGCTCAACAAATTGACATTCCTGTCATTAAACCCAGCAATAACACAGTCAAAAGGACCTGTAGGCCCTTGACTCAGGTTGGTAAAAACATGTTTTTTAGTATATTAGAAAGTGCATCTTGGAATTTCATATCTGACCTGCACATAGACATAAATACTGTTGCTAATATTTTCAACAACTTAATAAAAGAAGCTTATGAGAAATCTTTTCCTGAAATTACAGTAGCTACTGATCAAATAAAAGTAAATCAAAACTGGTTTAATAAAGAATTATCTGACATGCGCGATCACTTAAATTTTCTTTCTGAAATTGCAAAGAAATACCCTACTGCTGCAAATATTCACTTAAAAAAAGAGTTCAATAAAACATACAAAAAAACTATATCCCAGACAAAACGTAATTATTATGACACATTAATTCATAAATCAAAAAATAAGTCAAAATGTACTTGGGATATTATAAATAGCCAGAGAAATTCCAAGAAAAAAAATCAACCCACAACCTGTCGTTTTACATCAGATAACTTTAATGAATTTTTTGTTAATGTAGTTCCGAACCTTCTTGTAAATAACCATACTAACATTACTTATACACCAATCAATTTAACTAATTCTCCAAATACATCTTTTGACATTAAAGAATTTGCTTACACTGAAATAAGAGATATCTTCAATAAAATAAAAAATAAAAATAGTAAAGATATCTTTGGTCTTTCTGTGAGAACTCTGAAATCAGTACGTGAACTGTTAATCATACCTATAACTAAAATAGTAAATCGATGCCTTCAGGAATGCACTTTTCCAGATATCTGGAAGACAGCTCTAGTCATTCCGGTCTTTAAAAAAGGGGATGAAAATGACATGTCTAACTTTCGTCCTATTTCCCTCTTACCTGTTATATCCAAGATTCTGGAGAAGTGCATTGCTGAGAGGATTACACATTATTTAGAGCAAAATAACCTCTTTACTGATAGACAATTTGGATTCAGATCTGGATTGAGTTCTGCTTCTGGCATAATGGACTTAGTTTCCTATATCTCAGATGCATTTAATGACAGGAAGTATGTAAGTACTACTTTCTGTGACCTTAGTAAGGCTTTTGATTGTGTTTCGCACGACTTGCTGATACATAAACTGACTGCTTACAAATTTAGTCACAACACTATTAAATTAATACAGTCTTATTTAGATAACCGCTCTCAGATAGTGAGTGTGGGAGGTGTGTTGTCTGCTGCAAGGCCTATAAATAATGGAGTGCCCCAAGGCTCTATACTGGGGCCATTGCTATTCCTAATCTATATAAACGGTCTCCCACTCTACAATCAAATGGGCCGATATGTCTTGTTTGCGGATGACACATCGATTTCAGTCGGGGGCGGAGCTTTGGTTCCAGCATAATGGTCTCATACTTGATCAGGAGAAAACTAATAACATCATTTTCTCATTACGTAAAACTGATGAAGCACCATTTCCAACTGTTTCGGAGACCAAATTTCTGGGAGTCTATCTTGACTCTGGGCTGAGTTTGGGTCCCCACACTGACTCGGTGGCTGACAGGATATGTAGTGGTATATTTGCACTGCGGAACCTTGCTTCGAAGGTGTCTACTGGCATCCTTAAGACAGCATATTTTGCACTATGTCACTCTGTCCTTTCATATGCAGCCATTGTTTGGGGGCATTCTGCGGGGAGGGGCCGAGTGTTTGCTCTGCAACGTAGGGCTGTGCGTGTGATTGCTGGGATTGGTTATAGGGATGACTGTAAAGATAGTTTTATTAAGCTACACATTCTGACTTTTCCATGCATTTTCATTTTGCAGAATCTTTTGTACATGCATCAGAATAAAAACAGTTATCCCACCAATGGGCAGTTGCATGGCATCGCCACGCGGGGCAGCGGGGAGCACTCGTTGCCTAATCGTAGATTGTATAGATGTCAGAACGGACCGGACTTTCTCGCTGTTAAGTTTTACAATAAATTATCAAGAGAGGTCAGAGGCCTTAATATTAAACAATTTAAATCAAAAATAACTGGCTTTTTGATGGACAAGGCTTATTATAATTATAATGAGTACTTAGGGGAACGCCGGGTAATTTAAGTATTAGTTATTTAAATTTTGATTGTCTTCATGTAATTTTAGTCATTTGTTTGCTTGGTTATATGTTTGACTGTAGTTCGTCTAATTGTATGTATAGCGTATTGTATCATATTTTCATATATGTTATGAGTATATTGTCTTATAATAATTGACGTATGTAAGCATATAATGTATGTATTAGCATGAAGAAGTAAATAAATAAAAAAAAAATAAAATATTTTATTTTACATTTTTGCGATGTTAAATTAAGAAAATTTTGTCGAAAAACAGCTTTATCGAAAAATGCTTATTCAAAAATGGATCTGCAAAATTTTTTTCTAATTTTTTTTAAAAGAATCTTTCAAAATTACATTTTTCGAAAATATCTAGATAACAGATGCAAAATATACAGTTTATAGGTTAAGTTGGCGTCAATTTTAAATCCCGAAAAAAATCGGATTTATTTGGATTGCCTATTAAACAAAACAACAGCGAATGGAGTGAGTACGCATATATAGAATTTTAGAAATATACACACGGATGCTTCTGTTGTTAGTTTTTTTAAAATTATCATAGTTTAATTTTAGTACCCATTAAAAGAATTAGGATTTAATTAACAAACCCAATCAATTACCGTATGCTTTTACAAAAAGTAATTAAAACTTCCATTAACAGATTGTAGTAATTAAAATCTGAAACAAACAAAAAAACCAATCCTATAAAAGCACATTTAATTTAGTCGAGCTCGTACTAAGCTGGTACTATTAGAACCATTTACACGGTGAATGGACTGACTTACCGGTTTCCGAGCTCAGAAACCCCGTGATAATTTTCTAATCACTTGTTTGACTGTGATAATTTTTAATTATTTTTTATTGCTGTGGCGGTATCGACTACATGAGCAGAACCGTATTATACAGGGTGACAAATGGCAGAAAATATTTGCTATGGTTATTTAAAGCATTATAGTATATCGATTATGTATTAATGGCCTTACGTAAGAATTGCATACACTGTTTTTTACGACCATATAGATGATAAAAAGCATATGTCCCAGATGTAATCCCTGGGCTACACCAGACGTGGTCACAAATGATCGGGAACAGAATCCCTGTACTGACACAAACTGTGATCGATTTTTAACATAAGATTCAACCCACCTGAGAAGACTTCCGCCCACACCGGCCTCAGCAAGCCAGATCAACAAGATGTGACTTATTTTATCAAAAGCCTTGCTGAAGTCGGTATAGAAGGCATCCACCTGAACCCGATCATCCATGTGGCGGTGAAGGTATTCACAAAATATAAACAAAAAAAGCCATGCTGCTCTGAAATGATCGCATTCTTTACTAATGAAAAAGATACTCATAAACTTTTTCAAAAGTTTAGGCATGATAGAGATTATGCTTATTGGTTGATAATTTTTAACGTCATTCTTCGGGCCATTCTTAAAAATAGGAACGACCTTGGCAGTCGTCCATTTATCAGGAAATTTACCCACACTCGAAGAGAGGTTGAATAGAAGGGTCAGCGGGGCACAAAGGGATTGGGCACACTTTTTTTTTCTACATATAGAAGGAATTTCTGCGGCCCGGCACCTTTATGGGGATTAAGATTTTGCAAAGATTTGAAAACTTAATTTCTGTCGAAAACAATCCCCTGAAGATCCATATTATTGGAGATCCGAGGAACGCAGTCGGGGTTCCACTGTACCGCTCCGGCACAAAAACATCCTCGTATGATCAGTGTCACCCCAGTGCATCTCTGCATATAATAAGATTATCTCAGAAACTTCATGATCGATTTGAAAAATTATCTCACTAGAGCAGTGGTTCTCAACCGCCGTTCCGCGGAACACTGGTGATCCGCGAACCTCTTCCAGGTGTTCCGCGAAATTGTTTATTAAATATTCAAGTAATTCGAATATTTTAATAAAAATAATTTTGCGAAAAATTACACAACTTGGCAAGATCTATTCATCACCCTACCCACGCAACGGCTTTTTGTCTTTATTTGTCCATAAATTCATTGAATTCATAATCAGTATAGTAGCCGTAACCGTTTCATCCTGTTGTAGATCCAAAAGTGGTTTTGCGCATGCAGATTTCGAACTTTAAGATATTTTGTTTTTACGTTTGGGCTACCAATTATAAAGCTAAGTGTTGATACAATTTCACATATACCCTGAGACATTCTACTTGGTTAATCGGGTAATCTTGTAACAAAGGCAATTTCGATTATATTTATTATTTAGATTCTAGTTTTATGGTTATGACTTAAGGTGGAAAAATTTCTTAAACGAAAATTTGATGTTAAAAAAATTAATGAGCAAGTACCAGTGGTACTGTAACTCATGGAAATACGCAACCAACACGCGCAAGAAGGAAAATGTATCAAAAAATCGACGACCCGACAATATTTGGACGAATACTTGAGTTTTGGCTTCACCTGGACTAGAGATAAAGACAATCAAATCCCAAAATGTATTGCATGTGGAGAAAAATTGGCCAATAGTGCAACAAGGGTTTCTGCTAAGTTAAAGAGTCACTTTTCTACAAACACACTAATCTAGCATCAAAAAATAATTTATAATATTTCAAAAGATTTCTTTGCCATCTGATCGCACGTTAAAAATAAATAGTTTACAGAGGTAGTTCTTGAAAAATTTTGGATTTTTGAGCAAGAGGGATATCCAGCTCTTTCCAAAAAGGCACTTATCATTTTGCTACTCTTTTCGACTTCATATCTATGTAAGTTTGGATTTTCAACATTGACCAACATAAAAACTAAAAAAGGGAAAGATTAACAAATTTGCAAGATGAAATGAGAGTAGCATTATCCCATATAATGCCAAATATTGCAGATATCTGTAGAACTCACCAACGTCAAATATCTCACTAAAATAAATTATTGTTGCATAGGCGTGCAATATAAAAGTTAAATTTATTTTTAACAGAAAAATCGATATATTTTTCATTAGAAATAGAAGTTTGCCTATTTTTTTGTGTTTCTAGAATAGAACAGTTTGAGCTCCAATATTAGTTTATTTGTTAGACAAAAATATAAGTATGTGTATGTTTTGTCCATTTTGTATTTTGTTACATTTTTTAAAACAATCTTAGATAGTGCTTGAAAAAACGGATTACTTTAATATAAACATGCTAACAAAGATGGTGTTCCGCTATATTTCTATTACTACCACAAGTGTTCCGCCGCCACAAAAAGGTTGAGAACCACTGCACTAGAGTCTAGCTAGAACTAGGGATGCACCAAATCTCAAAAAATCGATATTTCGAATCGATTTTAGATCGTGATCGATTCACTATTTAGATCGCCTAAAGAGATCGATCTTTTAAAAATCGATGTTTGGAAAAATTTGGTCGTAGGAGAGGGGAGCCGGGAGAGTAAATAGTGTCCATTCCAAATCAATGCTATTTAAAACTCTTAAAGTATAAGTTGTACAGTTGTGGTTAAAAAAAAAGAAAAATATTTAAATTCTATATTTTGTTATGTTTATTTTTAAGTTATTGAAGGTTATGGAGGGGGAAATATTTGATTTAAAATGCTATCATGAAAAACATACTAATTTATTGAAAACTAATAAAATAAAAAACATTTGAACGAAAAAATGACAACTGTAAAATAACAAACTGTCCATAGATACCGATCGACATGACCGGCATCGCTGTTTTGTACGATTCCAGATTTGAGTTTTTTTCTAGAAAATGTTGGATGGCGCAGGTTAACTTTTTCCTTATTCTTTTTCTAACTCTTACTAGGATCGTTTTGATCGTGGCTCAGCGACACTAGCGTTTGTAAGGAGTTGCATATAAATATTAATTTCCAATTATTAATTAAGTCTTAAAGTTCACAGACATGAAAATACCAGAAGAATCGATTCTGTGTAAAATCGCCGATCTCCTTGCAGGATCGAAGGGTAAAAGATCGATTCTTAAAAATCGATTTTCATTTGGAAAAAATCGATCTTTCCAAAAAATCGATTTAGATCGCGAATCCCTAGCTAGAACCTTGATGACCGTGGTCGGGCTTGCCGCGTCTTTATAAGACACATGAAAAATATAAAATTTCTAGTTTAAGTTGTTGGGAAATGGCGCCAAATTTAAATCCTCACGCACCCATTGGAATACCCTTCATAGGAAATTTTTTTTTGGTACAAAGGAATTAAAATGCATACATATATCAGTTTTTAAAAGCTCGCATCTGGTGCATTTTATCCTACAAGATTAAAAGCACCCGGATTGAACTAAGAGGGGAATTTTGACGCGCATATCCGCTCGCCCTAAAAGGTGGTAAGACGGGAGTGACATGTGACTTAAGTCTTTAGGGTGGGAATATCCTGCCTTAAGCGGATGTTCGATTCCCTTTTTAGGTCCCTTGTTTCCTTCGGTGCTAATTTTAATTAAAATGTTTTGCAGGAAGAAGTTTTGCAGGAAGAAGTTTAAAACGTATACTCCTGCGCGGAAACAACATTTAATACTCTGTTTTCCTGTTGAAACCTTATCACTACTTGTATTTAAACAATGCACATCAGGCACGTAACTAGACCTAAATTTTTGGAGGGGCACAGAGTGGGCACTTGACAATTAAAAGTGGGCACATTTATTTGGCATAATTTGACAAACTTTCAAAGACATTTATTTTTACATATTTGCCTCGTATTTTTACAATTATATATATATATATATATATATATATATATATATATATATATATATATATATATATATATATATATATATATATGCGCACAAGCTCACTTTGGAGAAAACACGACCAGGGTACGGCCGGGGCTGGTGTTAAGTTAACCCTTGGTAAAAATTACGGGACTAAAAAAACGGCAAGAACAGCCTCCACCGGGTGACCTTCAGGCCTATAAGAGGTTTAACTATGGATTTTACAAGAATACAAATGAATATTTTGCATAATACAGATTAAAAAAAAACATGTACAACATAGCACCCAAAAATTATAAATTTAAACTAAATGAGACATGTGTCCAACTTCTACTTCCAAACATAATATTCTTATTCTTCTTTTTACAGAATCAAATCATTGATGAGCACTTGGGGGAGTTGTTAATCTCCTGAAATTTATTTGTAATTGTAGCCCGTAGGTTAACCTTGACCATACATCCCATTTTAAATGGGATTGTCCCGTTTTTCGGTACTCTGTCCCGTTGTCCCCAAGGAAAGCTTCGGAACGCCAAAATGTCCCGTTTTCAGAAAGTCTGCAAACGCGACATCAATATGAAAGCAAAACTTGTAAACTAATTGTGAAATATTGATAAAATGTGCCAAGAATTTCGCACTTACCGAAAATCATCACCTGATATATCTATTAAAGAAAATTTGTTCCTCAGAAAAATATAACACTACATCATAAACAACGGATACTTGCATGTCGTACATTGTCTATTAAAATTAATATTAAAATTTATTATGGATAATGTGATTTTCTTTTATCTACCTTTTTTGACAAAAAACCGTTGACGTCCCGTTTTGGGGGAAAAAAATAAATAGTCACGTTACTGTAGGTCTTTTAAATTTTTACAAGGGATTTTGAAAACCGGGTTCTTAATGTGTGTCCATAAAAAAGGCGCACGGCGTGAGATCGCTGGACCGTGGTGGTCACCTAACTGGTATATTACGACTAATGATTCGATCTTCGGAAAATTCTTCCAAAAAAATTAAATTATCAAGAGATACGTAAATTGGTACACCGTCCTGCTGGAAGTATCCTTGTCGCATCTCTTCATGGTCTAATGCGTTTACAATAAGGTATCGAGCCGAATTGAGAGTCCCTCCAAAAAAAAAATCAGTCGAATTAACCTTTTCGATATGGCCGCCCACACGACAACTTTCTGAGAATGCAGAGGATTCTCTATAAAGAAATATGGATTTTCAGAATTCCACATTCTCATTTGTTGAGAAGTTACATAACCACAGAGGTAAAACCATGCCTCGTACGTAAAAATAGTTTTTCAAAAACGTTTTCATTATTATGCAAATTACCCTTAAACAATTTTGAAAATTGCATTCGCTGCGGCTTGTCGTTTGGTAACAATTCTTGGACTGAGCTTAGACGATAAAAGTGCATATACAGGTCACTTTTCAGGATTGTATTGCAGGTTCCGTAGGATATATTTACTTGCTGGCTAAACGCCGACTAGAGGTTTGTAGGTGTTTATTAACAATTTGCCTCAATTCTTCTACTCTTTGTGCAATGTAAACTTTGGGTCTCCCAGTGCCTTCCTTTCTATTCACACTTCCTGTTTCTCCAAAAAAGTCACCGATCTAGTCAAAACTTGGCAAAACTGGTCGAAATTCATGTCTATGTGTGGAAATTCTGTTTGAAAATCGTGAATGACGTCCCGTATTGAATGAACCCACTGAGTATCAACCCTTCTGCCATTTCTAAAGTAGGTAACTTTCGATCACAAAAGCTTTTTGTTCTGCCGTGATTGCCATATTTAATTTTGTTAAAAATAAAAACTTCAGAACTTGACAGTTCTATTTTTCATTCACCTATACCTTTCAAGAGTAATAATATAAGACGGCATACGTTGAGGACTTTTTTATCTTACGGTACATAAGAAAATAATCCGCGAGCAAAGCCGTTGGAAACAACTAGCATAAAATAAACCAATTAAAGATAAAATTACCATTTATCTTCTCATAATATTTTTAATGTTTTCGTAGAATAACGCCCAATTTGAACCGACACAAGCCAACAAAGGGCCTAAGACGTAAACAGTACCCCAAAAACCTGTAGTACCACAAAATAATATACTGAACATACAAAAGCCATTTTAAAGTGTCAAAAGTTGATTTATTTTTATTTAGATTTGTTCGTTTTCGAGTCGAGCCAGACAGCCTGTCTCGCCTACAGATAAAACGGTTTACAACTTTTCAGGTTTTGTTTTTCGATGTATATAGTAAATTTTCCCGCCTTAGATTCGTGTGCAGGTACAAAAACCTTTAACTAAGATTACCTTAAATTTAATTCGTGTCTTAGAATCAGGTATTCTATAAAACGTAAAATAAATGTAAATATTACAGGTTTGTTCTTTTGTGTTGCACGAAACTGCTCCAATCTACACTAATTTGTGAGGGGGGCACGTGCCCCCTTGTCCCCTATAATATCCGCCACTGAATTGGGGGCTACTTTATTACTCAGTCAATAGTTATTATTACATATTAGTATAACTGATATAATATCAGAATTCCTTTCTCGGTTGGACTTCAACTTAAGTTTTAAATAAAAAATAACGTCATCTTTAAGGGATGTGCCTAATTTATTGACCAAAATAAAAATCAATTGACCCAGGGTATGGATTTAGCCAATCAATAAATTATTAGTCGTCTCAAGATTTATCACCCACCATAATTTCAAGTCGAAAATAGGGGTATTTTGCTTTTGATATTTTTCATAAAAACTAATTGACTGGGGGGTCAAAAATGAGGCAATCTTTACCAAACTTGAAAACGTGATTGTATGCACCAACCTTTAACTTCAAACCAGATTTGATGACGTTAGCCCCTAAAATAAGGGCACTGTGCTCTTGAAAACTTACGATGTATAGATATAAGTATAGTATATACACGGGGTTTCATTTATTAAAAATCTGCAATAAGCGCATGAAGGGGAAAATATAGTTCATATTTGACCTGTAATTGATAAAGTTACGTAACGGTGCCTTAAACACCATTAGACCACCCCATAACGGCTAGTAACGACCGGATGAACCCCTCCCCCTCCCTTTCAGCGTTAATACAAGTTTTTACATTTTGTCAAAGTCAAAATTTTTGACATTTATTTTATACATTCCTTTATTCATCATATTTTTATTATATAGATATATATTTTACATATTATTTTACTAGTTTTTTGCTAAACGTTCCTTGTCATTTTTACCCTGGTAAGTGTGTTTTTCTACTTTTTTTTATTATATTTATATGTGAAATTTATAACTCCCTCTTCCAAGACTATTTATATAAAAAAATAAATAGTAAAATTAAAATTTCTCACTGTTCACATTATCTTATTGGCAGAAGAGCCTGGGTTCCGGAATTTGAATTAATAATATTGTAATATGGAAGTTACAAACATTTATTGCTAAGAAGGGTATACCCATAAAATTGATTTCTTCAGTGAAGATTTGGAAAATCCTCGCAAGTTTAAAAAGTTAAGGATGCATTTGTCGACCACACCCATTTGTTGCCAACTTAATTTTATTTTAGTATAATTTTTTTAACTTATTTGTATTTGTACGAATATTTTTACAATATTAACCGTATATCCATCGTTTATGGGTATTTTTCAACGTCAACGTAGGTATTAATAGACGAAGATATTTTATGATTTATATTAGGAAAACAACATTTAAACATAATATTGAGGTCCTAGAACAGAAAATATTACACCATAGGTCTCTTAAAATAATAATCTTCTGAATGAAATTATTATACACGTTGAAACTTTAAACAATTGACTGAAAATTGCTTGTAGTCTATACTTAAGTAATATACTCATAATGTTATTGTTAAAAATTTTAAAGCCGATAAACTATGTTAAAATGAAATTAAATTGAGCACCATGGTCGCGATTAAAAAATGTCACCTTAAACCAGATTAAGTCCTGGTATTGCTGGCACTTTGGCGAAGGAAATATAAAATATTATTTTAAATGATTTCCAACACAAATGCAGATTGTCACAACTTTGCATACAAATTATTTCTAAATAACACATTCCTATGTAATATTCAACCGAGATAATTTGTTATAAAAATATTTATGTTATATACTTTCAGGATATATGGGCGTTCTACTGGGTAATTTAACATAATAATGAAATAAACATTAAAAAAATCAGTTAGAAAATCCGTTAAAACAATGGTGCATTGTTAATTTTTGTAACGTTTTTTGAATCCTATTTTAGCATAAAATGAGAAAACAAGTCAGATTCTCACCATTCAGCACACGCTAAAGGTCTGATGTCAGATATTTTGCCACCTTATTTAATGTTTGCTTAAAAAATCTCATTAGTGCCTCTGTAGGTTCGTTGATATATTTGTTCTAGCTGCAAATACGATTATATCTTACGTTAATCTAGTAATTAATACGAAGCGCACCGTATAACACTCGTTTTACACCTAGGCCCAGAAAAGTGTATATTCTCACCAGTATTATTCACAAATAAAGAAAAATGTCCAACCCAGATCAAGTACACTCTCTATGTTTCCCAAATAAGACCTAACCTAGAGTACTGTTCCCCCATCTGGGGAGCGGGATCACATTCGACACTTAACATCCTTGATTCTCTCCAAAAAGAGCCATTCGGCTGACCCAGTCCTCACAAGAAAATTCTCTTCTTTCGCTCATCGCCGCGCTGTTGGGGATTTATCCCTTTTCTACCGATAATTCCCCGGATTTTGCTTTGAAGAACTAGTCCTTATAAGTCCTCCCCTGACTCTTCCAAACAGAACAACAAGAGGCTCATTACGTATGCTACAAAAGCCTAGAACATCCCACTTCTCTCGCTCATTCAAATTGCCTGCAGATATTTTGCCTTCCTCTCCTAACCTCCAGTCCTTTAAATATCGTGGCACTAGATTACATTTCCCTTTTTTCAGATGCCCACGTTACGTTAGTACTTGAGCTTGAAGTCCATGTAGGTTGTCTTAGATAAAGAAAAACAGTTTTCGAAGCCTGAGCAAAAATCGCGTGTTATATTTTCTCCAGCGCCATTTTGTTCCAAAATGAGCCAAGTCGCGGGCCCAAAATTAATTATATAGCCAACGACAATCACTCAAAAAGGCCAAAGATATGCATCAGTGAAAGAATTTTTCAAATCGGTTCAACAGTTTTTAAGATATCAAGCACAAAAACGTTACCTCTGAATATAGATGATTTTTTAAAAATAGATTTTACCTGCAACATACCTGTAAACACCAACTTCGCTTTCAGCTCATCAGACCGAAAAACGGAAACATCCTATAATTAATCTGAAAGAATAGACGGAAGTGAAGGGGGAAGGGGATAGAGTGGAGCGGTCGTATTGGTGGAAAACCGCGACTGCTTCCATTGTTTTATGCGGGCAAAATGTGTAACAAAATAAAATAAAAGAACAGTATGGTATAGAATTAGTACCATGGAACATACATAGTATTTGTTTTTGAAAATCGTTAAATTTCTGTTAAAATGTAAAAATTGTGTTGGAGTTTTTTTCTTTGTAGTGTGTTTTAATGAAATTTTGTTAAAATGTGCCAAGAAAAGGTAATTGGTAGCTACTTTTACTTATTTCATCTTATGTTCTTCTTAAGTCAAAAATAATTTCGAAACCAAAGAAGTGGTAGAAATAATAAAATTACTAGTACGTTTTTAACGAAACTAGTTATAAAGAATAACTAGAGAAAAATTTGTCATTATCGAACTGATCAATTGAAATTAGATGATCTAAATTTAAACCAGTACTAACTATGTATATATTAGTTAAGATTAGTTACCATGTGACTTTATAGATTATTGTTAAGAAATAAAGAAATTATAGTCAGGAGTACTAACTGAAACCCAAGGTAAATCTCTAAGATAAGATATGCGCCATTTTAACATATTTCTGTTTTTAGAAAAATGGCTTAATAACCAGAATCAATCGTTTCAAGATGACAGCCATCTTGGAGCTCCTAAAGAAAGTCATCAATTTTCATTCAGATTCTAAACTATAAAGGCTGTACAACAGACAATAAGTTTTTGTATGATACGTATGAATGAAAGTCTACTTGTCAGGGGTACATATAAATATGCAAAAATTGAGAATAAATTCTCTAACCACCTGAAAATTCTTTATACAATAATGATTTCAACAAATAATGGTAAAACAGCTATTCTCCGGGCTATATGCCCCTCCGAGCGCTGAATTACATACCAAAATTTGCCGTATTTTCTTCTAACACAGTTAGATAAGAAAATACTGTTTCAAATGCAAGAAACTACCAGGAAGAAGGAAGCTTTTTCTTTAGTTAGAATGTCGTCACCTGCAGACCGGTTTCGAACTCGTTGGTTCTCATCAGTACAGGATAGACGAACATACCAACCTTCCGAAAAAGTAATCCCTTAAAGCTACAACTGTCGTACTGCATAAGCAGTGAGACACAGGCAGCGCCATCCATTAGCAGTTTCAAGCATTCAGAAGGTTGGTATGTTCGTCTATCCTGTACTGATGAGAACCAACGAGTTCGAAACCGGTCTGCAGGTGACGACATTCTAACTAAAGAAAAAGCTTCCTTCTTCCTGGTAGTTTCTTGCATTTGAAACAGTATTTTCTTATCTAACTGTGTTAGAAGAAAATACGGCAAATTTTGGTATGTAATTCAGCGCTCGGAGGGGCATATAGCCCGGAGAATAGCTGTTTTACCATTATTTGTTGAAATCCTTATTGTATAAGGAATTTTCAGGTGGTTAGAGAATTTATTCTCAATTTTTGCATATTTTTGTATGATGTTTAAGTTTAAAATGGCGGCCGTATGCCATTTTTGAGTTAAAGACAAAGTAGTTATTTTAAATTTATATTTACTTTAAGGCGTTGGCAATGGGCTTTCTCACTAAATTTTAACTTTGATTGCGTTGATCTTAAACTCTTTAAAATGACGGCAGTAGGGCATCTTGGATTTAAAGCCAAATAAAAGGGGTTATTTTAAAGATACATTTGCTTTGAGGCTTTGACAATGGGCTTCTTCATTAATTTTGACTGGTAGCGTTGCATAGACCTTATACTCTTTAAAATGGCGCCAGTAGGTCATCTTCGATTTAAAGACACAATAAAGGGAGTTATGTATATATATTTTAAAGATAAATTAGCTTTGAGGCTTTCGCAATGGACTTTTTCATTAAATTTTGACTTTGGTGGAGTTCCACACACCTTAAACTCTTTAAAATGGTGCTAGGAGATTATATTGGATTTAAAGATAAAATAAAAGGGGTTATTTAAAGATACATTTGCTTTGAGGCTTTGGCAATAATTGATTTCTTCAATAATTTTGACTTGTAGGGTTTCATAGACCTTATACTTTTTACAATGGCGCCATCAGTAGGTCATCTTGGATTTAAAGACAAAATAAAGGGGGTTATTTTAAAGATACATTTGCTTTGGGACTTTTCACTAAAGTTTGACTTTCGTGGCATTGCATATACCTTACGGTTAAAGTCTTTAAAATGGCGCCAGTATGCCATCCTGGATTTAAAAATAAAATAAAGGGGGTCATTTTAAAGATTCATTTGCTTTAACGCTTTGGTAACCAGTAGGCGATCTTAAGTTTAGAAACAAAATAAAGGGTGTCATTTTAAAGATACATTTGCTTTGAAGCTTTTTTACTAAGTTTTGGTTTTGGTGGCGTTGCATAGACCTGTTTTAAATAGCGCCAGTAAGCCATCTTGGATTTAAAGACATAATAAAGGGGGTCATTTTAAAGATAAATTTGTTCGAGGCATTGGCAATGCGTTTTTTACTAAATTTTGACCTTGGTGGTGTTGCATAGACCTTAAACTCTTGTCAAAATTAAAGACGTTGTGTGTGTCAAAATGCAGCCTAACCATTACATTAGTTGATACTTCTTTCTTGGGCTACTCTTTATTATGTGCTTATCCGTTTATAAATCAATATTCATATAATAAATACTAAATTTATGTTAAACACTGCAATCCATTACAGCCAAGAGCAGTTCAAATACTAGTACCACGATCCAAACAACTAAATACTGGAAGCCGCTCATGGCCACACCCTAGTGATGAAATACAGCGCATATTTTAGAATTTAACTGAATTTTATCAAGATCTTATTAAAATTTGAAAATTCAGTTAGGTATGTTAAAAAAGATCGACTATTTCAAAATGGAGCCATTACCATACAATTTGGGCTGGGTACAATTACTAATTACAAACACTTAATAGTATAGTAAAATACACCGTAGTAGTCATTTCCTACAGATAATTATTATATTTATATAAACAAACCCACAATTATTGATTCATCCACAAACCACACAAAAAAAGGAAACTGCTATAAACTTTGTTTGAATATTATTTATTTATTCCGTTGTTTTTATCTTTTATCAACTATTTAGTCAAATGTTAGTCCTTTTTGGTGGTATTACTTTATTTATAAAAGTAAAAATAGCGGTATAATTTCAATTTGTCTATGATAATTACTAATCGCAATTCTAAGTAGGTATTTTTGTTATGATAGTGTTATCGTAACATTAATTTGTATAGTAAGTGACAGCCGGGTATAAACATGGGCGTATCCTCGTAGTTAATTTATTTCTTTCACGTAATCATGTTCGTAGAAAAGAAACGTCACGCTTGTTACACTGACTTAACTAATGTTTGTAGCGTAATGTCAGTTCCCTGGCTTTCAAAGTCTTAAGCTAAAATTTTGTAATTTTATCAGTAATTTTCTACGATTTCTTGTAAGACTTGGCAACGGTGTACGGTGCGCGTGGCTTGGAAAAGCGTCGCGTCGTCGTCACGGGCGTCCCGTTTATTGATTGCATCCATGCTTCCTTGATTAGTGCGACTGCGGCGCCGCGCCAGTGTCGTTACAGTGGAATTGTGGAACACTGGTTAGCAAATAATTTCTCAAAATTTACCAATCTTTAAGAAAAATCTTTTCTCGAAAACTCACTTACTCTTTTTACGTGTAACATGTTTTAACTTTTAATTCGCATCAAAATCTGTACACCAAAATACTTCTACACTCATCGACATTAAATTCGGGGCAACCATAATGTTGATCATAGATCAAATTTAATGTATAACTGTTTGTTCCATAATCCGATTTTTTCGATTTTAATTAATTTTGTTCAATTTTCAAAAAAAGAGTATGTTGAAATATACAACAAAATAAAAAAGAATAGTTTTCCCTTAAGTTTGTAACACCCTGTAGAGTAATTTTGCAACCTGAACTCCTCTGGATATGCTTTTCTACAGATTCTGGTTCATTCTTAATATTTTGTTTTTTTTATTCTTCTCGATATTTTAAGTAATTTTTGGTTTTCCTTAGTAGGAGTGGATCCATCTTTGAAAAATGGTGCATCTAAAATGGTTTGCTCGGTAAAATATAGACGACTCGGAAAACCATGGCCTGCATGTCCTACATGGTATCGTCCCAGAATAAAGGTATTCTGGGGTATCGTCTTCTCTTGCGAAGGTCAATGGCAAATGCCAAGGGCAACGGCGATATTATTTTTTCTCTGCTTATAATATCTTTTAAGTAGTATCGAAATGAGCTCATTGCGGTATAGTTTTGGATTATTTCCGCATCGCTAGGTCAACGAAAATAAAAATGGTATTGTATTTGTTATTACGTTAACAATGTGGTTGTTAATATGCAGGCGCAGAAAAAAATGGTACGTTGTTTTGAGCACACTCTCTAAAAAACAAATAAAAGAATTATTGTGAAGCAAAGCCGTTATACAGGGTTCAAAAAGTTTTAGTATGGGCACATTTTTTTGCTATTAGTAAAGATAGACACTAAATTTAAGGTGTGTCTTATTGGTTAATAATTCTAGTTTTTTATGTAATTTAACTTTTCCAACCCCCTTGAGGGGTGACGCTAGGGAGTTGAGGTCAAAAATTTTAAATGCAACCCTATATCGTGTGGTACCTCGTTTTAAAGGTTTTAAAAAAAAAGAAACATTTTACCGCAAACCTAAGGTCCGTATCTTAATTCGTTTTTAAATAGCAAGCCTACAAAAATTAAAAATCGTGAAAAAATTATAAATTGAAGTACCTTTATGTCCTTTATTACCTACTTTAAAAGTTGTTTAAAACGACCACTACGGACTTCTCGGCAGTAATAAAGTCGAATTTGGAACTCTGCCGAGAACTAACACCTGCCATTCTCGAAAATGTGAGAACTGAGTTCCAAAATCGACCTTATTACTGTCAAGAAGATCATGGTGGTCATTTTTAGCAACTTTTAAAGTAATAAGAGAAATAAAAGTTTTTAAATTTTTAATTTTTTTTAGATATTTACGTTCAGATTCACAAGTTTAAGATTTAGTACTGGTTTAAATTACGATCTTATAGTTGACCAGTTATGTTTTGACAGGTTTTTGTCGTGTCATTGTTAATAAGTCGTCATTAAAAGCTTATGAAGTATTCTGATGTTTCAGCCATTGCTGGATGCCCAAATGATTTTCATCTTGGAACGAGTTGCTGTAATCAAATTAGTTCTATTATTGTCGAAAGTACATACTAAAATTGCCCTTTTCTTTATAAATTTGCGAAAAAGCTCAGAAATAAATTCCTACTATCAAACTTAAATGTCTTATTCTTACACTTGTCAGTTTAAAACTTTTGGTTGTCAAATTAGACCGGACTAGCGTTGGAGAATCTGGCTGTTAATTTTTAAAGACTCGTTATTTTTTTTTTCTTAATAACATAAGAAATTTTCTACACCTCCGCCCCTGATTCTATCGATTAAAAAGGACGCTTTTATCGATAAATTAAAACTACACAGCGTCGTGTAGTTCTGATTTCCCGCAACCCGTTAACAAACCTGAGTAAACTCGAGCAAACCCGAGTAAATCAAAAAAATTGTGAAAGACTCGTAATTTGTTTTTAATATCATAAGAAATTTTCTACACCTCCGCCCCTGATTCTATCGATTAAAAAGGAACCCGTTAACAATCCTGAGCAAACTCTAGCAAACCCAAGTAAGTCAAAAAAATTGCGAATGACTCGTAATTTTATCAAGAAATTTTCTACACCTCCGCCCATGATTCTATCGATTAAAAAGGACGCTTTTATGGATAAATTAGAAATACACAGCGACGTTGTTACAGAAAGTGCACGCGTCGCATCGCCGGATTTTCAGCAGCGCTCCGGCTACACGGAAAGTGCACTTTTCGTGACCCTAGTTTCGTTCTAAAATAGAATGTGAACTTGATGTGAATGAAAAGAAAAATCTCCTGCTGCATACATTTCCTGCAGTTCAGTTAGATTGCCGCAGGCGACATCGACAGCGCGACAGTACAGTGCATTCGGTAGTGTAAAAATTTGTTTTTAGTTGTTTTGCTAAGAGAAGTAGGTTGGTACACCTTTTTTTATAATTTGATAACTTTTAATTAATGTACGTGTTAGTTTTAAATAAAATTTTTGGGACTAAAAATTATCAAAAATCTTTAAAGGAATGAGCAAGAGGCTGATTGATTAATTTTTGTTGTTTGTTAAACTAGCTTGTCCGGACTTTGCTGAAATCAACTAGCGTCGACCCTCAAGGGGGTTAAAAAAGTTAAATTATATGAAAAAGTAGATTTACTAACCAATAAGAAAATTTGGTGTCTTGTGTCGCTATCTTTATTAATAGCAAAGATATTTGTCCATACAAGCGGCGTGCATTGAACTTTCAAAGTTGTATATCTCTGTTCCTACTTACAGGAACCGTATTAAATTTAGGGGCTTTAATAGTGGGAATGTTTTGGTAAAGGAAAAAAAAGATTTGGTAATTTGCGAAAAAATTTGAATTTTTGCATTGCCTGCCCTGAAAAAAAAATGAACACGTTTAGGTATTTTATTTATTATTGTTTCTAAACAAATTTTACATCATTTTGTCGAGAATTTTTAAATTTTAGAGAAAAAAATGTGTTTGTAGAAAGTTATAGCCATTTGAATTTTTTTAAACCTAAAATATAATTGAAAACAAATTCAAATGACTATAACTTCCTACTAACACATTTTTTCTCTTAAAATTTAAAACTTCTCGACAAAATGACGTGAAATTGGTTTAGAAAAAATAATAAATAAAATACCTAACCGTGTTCATTTTTTTCCCAGTGGAAGCAATGCAAAAATTCAACTTTTTTCGCAAATTTTTTCTTTACAACAACATTCCCAGTGGGCTCACTATTAAAGTCCCTAAATTTGGTACGGTTCCTGTAAGTAGGAACAGAGATATACAACTTTAAAATTTCACTTCACGCCGCTGGTCCATACTAAGACTTTTCGGACACCCTGTATATTATATTCTATTAAACTTGGCTGAAAAAATTTAGCGTCCACGCTACTGCTAAAGCTCTTGGTAATTGAGATGTTATGATGACAGATTACTGTGGTTCGCTGGCCAATAGAAATTTTCTATTCGTAAGTTTCATTTTATAATGAAAACCCAAGCAAACCCAAACAAGTGGCTTAAAAAATATATATCAAAAATAAAACACACTAGCATACAGGGTGTTTCAAAAAAACACGTGCCATCACCTAATTTTGAAAGAAATTAAGGCAAAAAATTTATATGAAGATGGGTTCGCAGATGCTTTGTTTCAAAGATGTGTTAATTTTTTAAATTTTTTTTTCAGTTTTTTCAAAATATTTGCAAAATGGCTTCACCAACTTTGATAAAATTTATGTTATGTAAAGTACTTAAATTAAGCATACTTTTGACTATGAAAAGACTTTGACAGGTCCCTCAGGAACGTGCATATGAGAAGACTGTAAAATATTTTTTAATAAAAACATGTACAGGGTCTTCCAACGAGGACTGAACAGGGGCTCATTTTTGAGCTTCCTTGTATTTAAAGAAAAATCTAAAATAGCCAATCGATGTACTTTTTCCTGCAGAATTCAAAAATGAAACCAAAAATTTATTTGAACCAGAAACAAAAGAGTTACGCTATGGATAAGGTGTTTTTTAAATGGAACATAGCTTTTTTTATACGATTTTCGGAACGAGTGATTTTTTTTATATCCGTTCTGATTAAAATATTTAATATTGTGACAGCTATTTTTATTAAATTTTAATGTTTTATCCAGTATAATTTAACTTCAACCTGTTTGAAACATACACTAGGTAATAAAGGTAAAATCACCTTGAAATCCTTCAAAGTCAAAAAATTTGACCAATTTGCTATAATATTGCCGAAATGAAATATTCATTAGATGAGAGATTGCAGATTGTTATCTTGTTCTACAAATGCCAAGAAAATGCAAGAGAAGCAAGGAGAAGATTTATTGCAAATTTTCACAGAAATATATCCGTCAATACTATTCTAAGGATAAAGAACCTATTCGAGGAAAATAAAACATTACATGACAGAAAAAGAATTCCAGGAAGGAAAAGAAATCGAGACCGTGCCATTGTGAATTATTTTCGACTGAATCCAACCAAATCAATTTCGGACGCAGTTCGGGACGTTCAATACGGCGGCGGTGTAAGAATAATAATGAATATTTCATTTCGGCAATATTATAGTAAATTTGTCAAATTTTTTGACTTTGAAGGATTTCAAGGTGATTTTACCTTTATTACCTAGTGTATGTTTCAAACAGGTTGAAGTTAAATTATACTGGATAAAACATTAAAATTTAATAAAAATAGCTGTCACAATATTAAATATTTTAATCAGAACGGACATAAAAAAAATCACTCGTTCCGAAAATCGTATAAAAAAAGCTATGTTCCATTTAAAAAACACCTTATCCATAGCGTAACTCTTTTGTTTCTGGTTCAAATAAATTTTTGGTTTCATTTTTGAATTCTGCAGGAAAAAGTACATCGATTGGCTATTTTAGATTTTTCTTTAAATACAAGGAAGCTCAAAAATGAGCCCCTGTTCAGTCCTCGTTGGAAGACCCTGTACATACGTACAGGGTTATTCATTATATTTTGGATCCCACCTACAGCTCTTAGTACGAGTTATAGAAAGAAACTTTAAATACAAAAGTTTTAGGTTTTTTCACGTAGTATCTTTTGGTAATAGCGGAAATAAAAAATCGACTTTACAACATTGAAAAAATTAATTGAGTCCTATTTTTTTAAATGGAACACCCTGTATATTATTAGCTCAAATGAAAGATCTCTTTGTTCTGATTTCAAATATATATAATTTGTTGGCATTTGGTTCAGCCACTTTTGGAATATTTGAGTTTAAAAAAATACTTTATTTAAACTACAACAATACGTTTTTGATGCAACTTGATTATATTAAAGCAACAAACTTTAATGACTGATGATCTCCAATTGTGGAAAAATAAGTTATAAACTCAAATATTTCAAAAGTGGCTGAACCAAATGCCAACAAATTATATATATTTGAAATCAGAACAAAGAGATCTTTCATTTGAGCTAATAATATACAGGGTGTTCCATTTAAAAAAATATGACTCAATTAATATTTTCAATGTTGTAAAGTCGATTTTTTATTTCCGCTATTACCAAAAGATACTACGTGAAAAAACCTAAAACTTTTGTGTTTAAAGTTTTTTTCTATAACTTGTAATAAGAGCTGTAGGTGGGAGTCAAAATATAATGAATAACCCTGTACATAGGTACCATTTTACCATTATTTCTCGTCATAAGAAATTTTTACTAACTTATCTCCATTGCATGGTGATGAAATTTAGAGTAAGAGCGGCAACGTCGCTTCTCTACAGAACACGTTTCTTCCTCCGTATTTATCTCTATATATATAAAAGAGGAAACTGACTGACTGACTGATTGACTGATTGACTGATTGGCTGATTGACTGATTGACTGATGTATCAACGCACAGCCCACACCGCTGGGTCTAGAGACTTGAAATTCTGCACAGAGGTTTCTTATATATCGTCGGCGTGCACTAAGATAGGGTTTTTCAAAATTCAACCCCTAAGGGGGTGAAATAGGGATTCAAACTTTATATGGAGAAAAAATTGTCCTATTAACTCCAAACTTCATAAAGGTACTCTAAAAAATAAAATTATTCGTAAGTTTTTGATAACGAATTATTAAAAATGACAGAACAAAAACCTGTCAAAACATAACTGATCAACTATAAGATCTTAATTTAAACCAGTACTAAATCTTAAACCTTCCTAGTGAATCTGAACGTTATTTTTTAGAGTACTGATATGAAGCTTCGAGTTAATGGACAATCTAATATTTTTCTCCATATAAAGTTTCAAACACTGTTTCATCTCCTTAGGGGTTGAATTTTGAAAAACTCTTCCTTGGTGCACGCCTACGATATATAAGCAACCTCTGTGCAAAATTTCAAGTTTCTAGACCCAGCGGTGTGGGCTGTGCGTTGATACGTCAGTCAATCAGTCAGTCAGTTTCTTCTTTTATATATAGAAATTATAAAATAGCGCATAATGCCAACAATAATTAATAACAAATAATGTAAAAAAGCGGATGCATTTTGGAACTTAGTTCTGTAGTGTCCTTTTGTGATTAAATACATAAATAAATAAAAATAGTAATAATAGGTGCTAAATACTGCTCTCGCTCTGTTCTTAATAATTCTGATAATCTTTCCCTTTCTGGGAATGAAAGAAATAATATAAAATATGTAAATAAAACAGTGCTTAAATGCATTCCGTACTTTTGTGTATTTAACCATTATCTAAGGCATTCCATATTACACGAAAGTCAAGAAACAAAATAAATACAGATAAAGCAAGTATAGGAAAAAAAAATTGGATAAACGTTATTGTTCTTCAAAAGGAACTGACACAATTGTATTGTTTACGTTACTAATGCAACAAATTAATTGTATGCATGCAGTGCTCTCAGTAGTTCCTGAGACCTGCTGGCGGGAAGTAAATATTTTAGTGGCATTTATCCTGCGGCGGCAGTAGTAAAAATAGACGCGCGTGGTTTATTTGCAATAATATTAGCAGCTGGCAGTGCTTTCGGTTTTAATTATTGGTAAATATACAGTTCTTACACAGAAAATTAATTGTACATCATGGAAGTGTTCTTCTAGCCGTCAAAAGTTATTTTTAATATATATTTAATTGACAGTCTTATAAATCATGTAATCTATAGCGAATTTCCGCGAATATGGAGTTATTCAAGTGGAAATTTTCTATAGATTTTAAAAATATATTACTTATTAAGGTTTCATTAAATTCTACGTCCTTAATTTTATAAAAACTGAATTAAGGTAGAAACTTTCACGTTCAGATTCACTAAGAAGGTTTAAGATTTAGTACTGGTTTAAATTAAGATCTTATAGTTGATCAGTTATGTTTTGACAGGTTTTTGTCTTGTCATTGTTAATAAGTCGTCATTAAAAACTTGTGAATTATTCTGATATTTTAGCGAATTGCTTCGTTTCCAAATGATTTTCATCTTGGAACGAGTTACTGTAATTAGATAATGTAGTTCTATTATTGTCGAAAGTACGTACTAAAATTGCCATTTTCTTTATAAATTTGCGAAAAAGCTCAGAAATAAATTCATAGTATAAAGCTTAGTTGTCTTATTCTTACACCTGTCAGTTTGAAACCTCTGGTTGTCAAATTAGACCAGACTAGGGTTGGAGAGTCTGGCTGTCAATTTTTATTATGCTTTGTTTAAGGTAAAGTACCTACCGACTAAGAGCATACTGAGAAAAGCGTAGTTTCTCCTGCTTGCTTAAATTGACTTAAAATTTAATAAAAATTATAATTTTTATTAAACTTAAACATAGTTTTTACTTCATTTCAATGATTACTTATAAAATTACAAACAATAAGTAAAAAATTTAAATTCTCATTTTCAAGTGTTTTCTATTTACTCATCTGTACCGACCGATTCCCGCAGATTTTTTCTTTATTGCAAATGCAAATTTGCTGAGAACCGTCTTTTTTTAAAAATTATATAATCAACTGTATCTCTTACCTAAAATAAAGTTTTCCATATATTGCTTTATCCGATTGCAGTTCCCAAAAATATAGTATTGGATATTATTTAGGTTTAAATAAAGTTTCTAAAAATTCATAAGAACTGAACTAAAAGCCAGGGTCATGGGACTCAGTGGGGTTCGAGCTCCATGCTTAACATGACCCTGACTCTTTTTAAATAGGATTTAGTGCTTTTGGTACGCTCCTGTATTAGTGGTGGGGGCGCTTCTCACTTTTGAGCCCCAGCAGGAGTTGAGAAACCTTAACGGCCTTGATTCTGGTTTGACCAGTAACAGGTACCAGTAACCTGGTAAGCTCCGCTTACTTTGTTTAAATTGTGTTGCTAAAGGGAAACCTTCAATGCAGCTATTGCAAAAAAGCTTTTTCCTATAAATTTGTTTATTATGATCAATCAATAAAAACAGATCTAGGAAATTGTTTTTCTGATTACATAATAAAGTTTTAGGTACGTAAAACCTGATAACGCGCGTAATCGTAATAAGAAGTTTCAGTACCACATAAAATGAACTTACATTGCAGTGACGTAACCTAGAACAACACATGTGCGTTCAACGACATGTTTACTGTGGGCACATTACTATCAATATACTACATATGACACATGTTATTTAAAGACAATAATAAGAATGCTATAGTATAGTACTCACATCAGATAAAACTGCAACTAGTCAGCATACATTTTGTATTTTTTATAAACATGTGGTAGATAACCAATAACCAAGTTATAAAAAATAAATAAACTTAGACACAGTCAAGCTGTAGCGAAAACATTACTTTCAGATTCACTAAGAAAGTTTAAGATTTAGTACTGATTTAAATTAAGATCTTATAGTTGCAGTTATGTTTTCACAGGTTTTTGTCCTGTCATTGTTAATAAGTCGTCATTAAAAATATGAATTATTCTGATATTTCAGCGATTTGCTTGGTTTCGCTTGGCTTCTCGTCGTAACCTATGACTCTAGATCATTTTGTAACTTTTAATAAACATTGCATATTTTTGCTTTGTTACTGCGTATTTCTCCAATATGTTCTAGACTCCATGTTATCAATATCAACAATAATTAATTTCGTAGAAATGACAATTTAATAATTAAAAAACAACGACCTTGAATAGATATATCAATGGTTATCTACATGTTCCTAATTATTATCATACAAGAATTTGTTTGTTGCAAAATTGTAGTGATTAACAAATTTATTGCACTCCGCCTATTTACTTATCAAACAAAGAAAAAAGTCTAATATTATGTTTTGGTATTAAATGATATCACGATGTTTGAAATTTATTGTAAATTTAAAAGTGGATGTGGTCGTATAAAGAACGTCATTTCCAAAACCATCATTAAAGTTTTTGTTAAAACCGGTAAAAAATTGTACTCTCTGTTTCAGAAATATGTCAAATTCTGTGCCACAAGAACAGAAAGACAGAATTAGAAGACGTTTATACTTTGACGAAGATAAGTCCACCAACTCCACAGAAACAAATTCAAAAGAACCACCGTTAGAAGCTTCAAGATCAAAAGTAGCTAATCCTGATGAAAATGCTGCCTCAGAACTTCATTCCAGAACTTTAGAGAACGAAAGCGGATCCAGTCAGGACGAATCCAACCCAATCAATATCATTGATTTATCAGATATGACTCAGCAGGAAAAGTATGAGCAAATGAAAAAGTGGAATTTCGATTTTGAAAATGAAGTTCCATTGGATGGAGATTGGGAGTGGGAGAGAGTAGAACCCCCAAGGACTGTGGACCATAAGGAGAAAGTTTGCCGGTTGGGGAAGGAGGAGATGTTTGGGGATAGAAATGTTTAGACTGAATGTTCAATATGTAATTAGTATGAAGATGATGACGATAGAAATACTAGTGAAGTCATCCTTATTCTTTTGTAATTTTGTACTTCGGTATATTGCGGAGGTATGTAAAACTAATTTTAGAGTATTTATTTATAACTTGGAACTGATGAAGTTTCCACTAATTTACAATAAATGTAAAAAGGTTAGGAAGGATAGGAAAATTAAAAAAAAAATGAGGAAAAGTTATTCCTCACCTCGTTAAATACAATTTTCTCAGGGGAGAATTTTTGTTGCTTTTAGCTTCCTTAAAAAAATTAGCCTACAAATTTTTTCAGAAAAGAAAAAAAGTTTATATCGAGAACTTCTTTATCTTTAAGCAGTATAATAACAGAAATTCAAAAAAGAAATTATTTTTTCGACTATTAATGCATTGAAAAGAGAGAGGAAGAGAGTGACTACAATAATATGTCAAATAGGTATGAAAGCGTTTGTTACAAACATGACATTGCTTTGATACTAAGTGTATTGATATTTTTTTTCTTAATTTAAGAGCGTATGCATATTTTTTATAAAATATTTCATAATTACAAAAAAGACTGAGAAAATATTTTGTAGAAATATTGATTTTATAAAAATCGATCCACTCTGAAGGTTTGATATATTATGTAGTAAGCCATGCATACTATTTCTTTTTTAACATTTTTCATTTTTTAATAAAGTTTCGATAAGAAAATTACTTTTTCCATAAGCTTTCCTCAGTTTAATTTTTCGAATACATACCAGGTTATTTAAAATTAAACTGTTATTAAAAAGTAATGATGCAATCTCATAATATTGATCAAGTTACAGAAAATACTTAAAGAAAGAAAGGAACTTAATTTTATGAAGGTATATGTCAGGGGTGGTCAACCGGTCGATCGCGATCGACTGGTCGATCGCGGCTATTAGTCCAGTCGATCGTGGCAAGGCAAAAAATATAAATACGTAGAACAGACTGTTGTGTACTGAACTATGCTGTTTCATTTAAGATTTCAACAAGTATGTAACGTAATTGGTAGATCGCACAGGGTATCGTCAGTGAACAGTAGATCTTGGGTCTAACCAAGTTGGCCACCCCTGGTATATGTGGTCTGTTTATTTAATTCAAAATTAAATGACCATCTAGCGGTGCCTCGATCAAACATTGAAACATGTACTAGAACTATGAATAAGTTTAAATGAACATGTGGTGATTTTGCCACCGATCTTACGCCGCTCTTGGTAAGATAATTTACTTTTACTTTCAATTAAACGAATTGGAATCGACATGACAATTAAATTAAAAACAAAACAAAGTTTAGCCCAAAAATCGTCAAAAACAATTAATGAAAAATCGATCAATTTTTCATTTAGATTGATTCGGTTCGATACACTTTATGGCTGTGTCATTTGGAGTGAAAAGGGTTGAAAAATATAAACGAATACTCCCAATTGGCTTTTTGGTTCATGCTCAGTTTTGTTATCAAATATTCAATAAAAACAAATTTAAAGATACCAAATCCTCACTACTTGGCCTTGATGTATTAGAAATGCGGTAATCGTGATTCATAATAAATTAATAATATCTAAAAATGTTAATAAAAAGTAAACACACTACTCCACTAATTATTTTTTCTGGAACTATATAATTATTATGAATTATTAAAAATAAAAATAACAGAAAAAGGCTTGTCATTCTTGAGCGCGCCGGAGGTGCTTTACACGGGCGAGATTGTTTTGGATTATATTCTCTTCGTGATTAACATATCCTCTAAAAAGTATGGTAAATTAAAAAGAAAAGTTTAAAAACTGTAAGCTTTTCTACTAAACTACTAAACTTTTAGATTCGCAATTTACTCCGTAAAACATATAATTCCTATAACATTAATTATTTTGGGGTTTGTCTAGATAATTGTTAAACACAAAATATGTTTACCAACTGACTTTTCAATCAATCAATCAACTCAACACAACACAACTCTTTATAAGGTTGAACGTCTTCCTGGTTTCGTTAGTCTGATAATAATAATTATTATAAAATAATATGTTTACAAAACGGCAATAATTTTAAAGGATTTATATATTTCAATAAAATTTTAGCCGAACATTCATATAGAGTAGATGTCAGGCGCGTCCGCGGTTCGGAGGGGGAGGGGGTTTCAAAAAAAGGCATAAATTTCTAAAACGTAAACTTTTTTATTTTTCTAAAAACTTTATTTGTTTAAAATTTCGGAGGGGGTTTTAACCCAATAACCCCCCTCCCCCCCGCGTACGCGCCTGAGAGATGTGCAATTTTAGGTTTATACTAGTCGGTTATAATGGCTGTTCATGTAATTATTTATTTATTTATTTATTTATCAAGAAAAGTATTGTAAAAACGGTCTTAAAAATAATTGTTGATATTTTTAGACCTCATACAGCTAAATACCCAAAAATGTGTACATACGAGTATAACTTTACGTAAGTCTTAGTTTTATGTGAACTTAGTATTTTATACATAATATGCAAATTTAATGAGATTTTTGTATCTTGAATAAAATATTTAAAACTTTTTGATTTTTTATTTTATTTTAGCACATTTTCGTTTATACAAGGCATTTTTCTTAAAGCGGACTATAGAATTTACATGGTAAATTTTTAACTCCATGCTAGACCTTGTTCTATTAAAAGTAGGTATACAGAATGTTCGCAGATGGGGTTTAGAAGGGGATAAATGGAAAGGGTGGACAGGTTCGGGCGGGCGCCCAACCATTCGCCCATCCACAATTTTAAATAAAAACATACGACTTACGAACACCGAACATAAAAGTATCCAGGTACTGCCCAATCTTTAGATGCTACCCCCGGGATTCGCCGACTAGCGCCGCCACTGAGATTTAATTAAATGCTATTTAATACATCACACCCCTATCCCTGTAACGACTGTGAGGTACTGTTGGTGGCAAAATAGGAGCAAATTATATAATTCGGTACATAGTCTAAAGTACTTATATTTTATTTTATTAAATATCGTTATTTTTTACTAAACCAGACTGGCGCTATATATAGGTTTACGCTAAACTTTTTAAAAGCATTTTAACAGTTTTATCTACAAAACTAATTTACCATTATTGATGTGCTTAATTGGTTAATAGCGTCGATGTCACTAATTAATATGACCTTTTCACAGAACGATCAACGTGCAATACTAATTATAAACAATTAAGGACATTAATTACAACGTCCCGCAACAAATACACTCGCTTTTGATGTTTTGATATAAATATGTAAATTTTCGTTACAAATATAGGTACCCATGTATAATTAATATTAGCTGGTACCTACGACTTCGCTTGCTTACGATTACAATCAATTCTGTGTACTTATATGCTTAATTATGAAAGCCGAACGATTCTTTAGTAAAAAATTAACCCGGATTGGAGAATTTTAACTCACAACCATAGATTTAGAAATGAGGATAGGATACCAGTATTTACATTTTATAGCCATTGGAGATTATTCAGTTACTTATAAGCTGGCCAGCTATGACCTATTTAGGTACTTGTTGCGAATGGCTGTTGCCAGGTTTTCGGTTATGTGGCATATTTGCAGATAGATAAATTATACTAAAATAACGCGATGTAAGTTAATATTTGCAATCCTAAATACCACAGGCTAAAGTATATGACTAAGGATTAGTAAGGTATACCAACATATCTTTATTTTTTGTGATAATACACATTTAGTAATTTATTTCCATTGTATGGTGACGAAATTTAGAGTGAGAGTGGCAACTTTGCTTTTTCACTAGAGCACGTACCGTCGTCTGGTTCATCGATGCCTTAAAAATTTGCCAAGGCGTAATGTTTTGTGTGTAACATTTCAGTCAGGTCGCAGTATAGGTACGTGCGTAGTGACATTTTAAATAATTTTTGGTTTTTCCTGGAAGGACTTTATCCATAAACTTTGAGAAATGGTGTGTCAGTGCTAAGTGAGGGGAAAAATAGATTTCTTTCATTCGGAACTATTTTTTCACAGGTTTTACTTAGTGCAATACGGACGGACTGGAAAGCAAGAACGGTGACGCGTAGAGGCGGAATTATAGTGTTCTCTCTCTTCTCTGTATTTGTCCTGCACATACACAATATATAAATCAAACGAAAGGCTAGTTACGAATAACAAACTTGAGCAAACCCAAGCTAATTTTCTCAAGTCAATTACGCGCTAACCATAACATTTTTTCACTGTGTCCATAAAACCCCTTAGGATTCAACGCAGGTAAGCAAAACCGTGGGTCAAAATTATGTACCCTCTACAGTAAGGAAGGTCTGAGAGTTCGAGCTGTATACGAGGCTTTTAGTAGAAAAATAGAAATACTGATTTTTGGCACGGCCTGTTCGTTGCAAACAAGTATTTCCATTCTCAATACTTCTGGGGCCCAATTCTTGAAACTAGGAGACAATTTTTAAGGAAAAATTACACCAAGATGATGTATATTGTCATCTGCCTTTTTAAGACTTCTTTGTTTCCCAAAAAAGTGACGTTATTTTTACTTGAGGGTATGTTCCTAGTTACGAGAATTGGGTCCCTGAAGTAGGGTTGCCAGATGGTTGTAGCTATATTCCCCTAAACGATTTTAAAAATACCCCAAAAATCACTGTTTTGCAACTAAAATTCCCCAAATAAAAATAGTTTTATTCTTGACTGTTACTTGTCGAAAAAATATGTTATTTTTAAATCTTCCTGAAATTCTATTTATTTTGAAGGAGGTTGAATACTTTTAAATGAAACTCCTACGTTTACTGATTTTTTATTTGTTAATTTTTTCAAAAAATTAACAAAAACAGTACAATTGACAAATGAAACAACGCATGTCAGATAGAGAAAAAATGGTTATAGCAAAAAGAGTGGAAAGAAAGGCAATGAAATGAATGACGAAATTAGAAATAAATAAAAATAGAAAGATAAGTCGACGGGGAGTCCCCATTCTCCGATCTCAGTACAAAAAAAAACAGAACAGAATCAGATCGTGTGGCGTTTGCACGTTTGCTGCGTCAACCAGGCGCCAAACCGCCAGAGATATTAAATAAACCGGTTTTTTTTACTAGGACTTGACTGAGAAAAGTGATGGAACTTACTTTCAATATTTTTTTTTTGGTTTTTAATACATTGTTTTATTCATAAAAAAATACTATATTTTCCCCAACAATAAAAATATTTCGTCCCAAAAATCCCCCAGAAAAAATATCCACCAGATTTTCCTCCGTCCACATGAAAATCTCCCAAATTTTAGGGAAATCTCCAACCTGGCAACCCTGCCCTGGGGGTAAAGAGAAGCTGAGAGGTTCGAACTTAAAATTTATATCAAATCTTCGCCTTTTTGTCAATAAAATTGCTTTAAATAATACCCATTGATATCGAATAGATCCATTAGAAACATTATTAAAGCAATCACGGATTCCCGAGTTATTTAAAACCCGCCAAACTATATGGTCTCCCACCTATTTCTCGAGAACGGTTGTTGCCAGGTTTTCAGTTATGTCGAATGTTTGCAGATTGGTAGATTTTGGTAATATAATGAAATTACTGCGAGTTAGTACTTCTCTGCAAAGAATTAATAAAATATGCCAGTAATATACCATTATTTTTCGTGATAATAAATGTATAGTGATTTATTGTCCTTGCATGCCGACGTCTGTTTCATTGTGAAATCTGAATGGCGTAATTTTGTTTGTAATCTTTAGGCAGATCGAAATATACGTATGTAGTGACATTTTACGTGATTTTTGGTTTTTCCTGACAGCATTTTATACATAAACTTTGCAGAATAATGCGCCAGGGCCAGATGTGTGGAAAAATTGATTCCTCTCATTTGGAACTGTCTTTTCAGAGGTTCATGCCTGGTGGAATACAGAAAACAGGAAAGCCATTACGGTGGCACGCCAAGACGCAATTATAGCGGTTGTCCTACACGCGCACAATGGATGAAGGCTAGTTATGAATGAATGTTGTTGTCTCCTCTTGCCGAGGTGCACTTTGACAAATAAACAAACACTGTTGCCACATATTAAAAGGTCAATGAATTTTAATGCCATCAAAATTACTTTTTAGTGAAAGCGCTCATTATTTGTACAAAATGAAATGATTTTAACTGGTTCCAAAAATATCAATCACTTGCCTTTAACAGTCGCCGGACTGGGTAAGGCCATCCTTAAATCCATATATTTTACGCTACAAATGTGATCAGAGCATGTAACTACTTCTGCACACGCTGTTAAACTGCATATTAACTGTTTCATAATTGTGACTGACTCATGTGCGAAAAATTAAATAGGTAGGAACTGTGCTAATCAAGGTGTACAAAAGATCACCAGCAGCGCTTTGATACGGAATATCTGCATTTTTTCTCCACATGATACGTTTTGATTCCGTTAGTTTTATTGCTTAAGAGGGTGGAAGCTGAAATGGGACATTGGCGAAATCATATTTACACAGTGCAGTTTTTTTTAAAGCAGGCCATGTTAATCTTTTAACCCTATATTAGACCCTAACCCTATATAGACACAAAGCTTGACATACATAGGTAAATTTCAGAGTTAACTTCCAAATGATTCCAAAAAAGTAGCAAAAAATACCATAAAGTGCAGATATTTTTTGGAAAACATTAATTTTTTACACCGTCTGTGTTATTGTTCTTTACCTTTTTGTGCCAAGTGAAGGTGATGCATATTTTCTGACAACAAAAAAGTAAATATTTGTGCGCCAGTTCCTATTATGGGATTATAACATATTTTTTATAATACATACATGTAATAGACATTCTTATTTACGCTGGAGTCATTTTTGTCAGACAAATTAGAAGAATTGCCTCTTCAATATCGCTGAAATATGTATTTTCAGCACGATGGGGGTCATGCACATTATGCTGCTGAAGTAAGGGATTATATTAGATTATAACTTAGTTGTCTTATTTTTAAACTTTTAGTTGTCAAATTACACCGGTCTAGCGCTGGAGAATCTGGCCGTTGGATTTTTAAGATGTTATTGACACTTTCAACGATCGTATACCCATATTAAAATTTAAATTTATACTAACCAGAATATAAAAAAAAATGTACAACTTTGTATACCCTTTACCCACGCTCACTCCTACGGGTTAGAAGGCAACCATGGTCCATGTCCAAATTGGGAAGGCGAAAAATAACATTTTGTTATTAATGTACACAAAATTTATTGACATTGCTAAAAAATAGCATAATGCTTAAAATAATAATTTGTTCTTATTCGTTGATCTCATGGATTTAGAAACAAGGACAATATATCATTATTTACATTTTAGACGGATCAGAGATTTCAAAGTTACTTATATCATAATCAACTATATGGTCCCTCACCTACTCCTGGAGAACGGCTGTTGCCAGAATTTCGATTATGTGGCATATTTGCAGATTGATAAACTCATGGATTTATTATAATAAGGATTCGATATCCGTATACTGTGAGCGTATCGAACGTGAAGCCTTATTATATTTTGTTGTTTGTTTTTGTTTTTGTTATTCTCTTGGGGTTAGCAATTTACGAACTACGAACATAGACAAGACTACGAATTACTACGTAATTGAATCAAGAATGGTAGTAGAAAGAGATAAAATAGCATTGGGGTGTTGGAGCTCAGAAGTGTTGCTGTCTGTTATGGTTGTTTAGGAAAACGGCTGAACCTCGGTCTGAACACTCGGTTACACGTACGTCTTTGTCTAATGAACTAGAAAAGAAAAAGTGCGACGTATAGATTTATATAGATTTATAAATGACTCGGAGCGACTTTAAATAAACACCTTTAGAAATAACATAACCTATAAATTATAAAACCTTTTTAACTTCAATTTATTAATATTTAGCAGAAAAATAAAATATTTTAGGGCTTTTATTACTTTTAGTAAATCTTGTGATGCTTCTAACGTATTCTTTGTACAAAAATACAAGGTAAAATAAGATGTGGCCAATGTTTACAAATTGTGTTTACAGTGTCGTTTAGAATGGTTTGTTTTGGCTTCACAGAATGTGAACTCATCCCGTATCCAGTCCTAATAAATCCATGGATAAATTATCTTAAAATAACGCAATTACTGTAAGTTAATATCTGCAGTTTTAAATACCACATGTTAAAGCATCTGACTAAGGATTAATGTTCATGTCAGTCTTCGAAAATTTGAAAATAAATTTTTCTTTAATCTTGCACGTCCCCGATGCAAATAGACCTATTTATTTATAACTTTAACGAAAAAATAAGCGATTTAAATTAGTGGAAAGTATTCTCAGATAAAATAAACGGATGAAATAAACCCAAAAAAAGAATCACTAAATAAGGAAAATAGTGTGGAATAATGTCGGTTAAAAATAGGATTTGTCGGAAAAATGAAGAAAATGCGGTTTTTAACCCTTAAATACGCTCCTGGATGACCCACTCGGTATTAATTTTAAAGTATGATTATCCCTTTATAAAATAGTGTTGAAAAATTGGGACAAAATTACATGGGAAAAAATACAGATACAAAAGTCAAAAAATCGACATTTAATCGGCGATTGCTCCCTTCCTATAAAGAATGAAGAAACTAAAAAATATGGATATCATGTATTTCGACGAGCTCATTCCGATGACGTATATGGGATTTTAATTTGAACCACTTTGACCCCACAAAAAATTTAAAAACCGTGAAATATTTGAGTCAAAAATCGCAATTTCCGGTTTTTCCCAAATTTTCCAGAGAGTTTAGGTTTAGGTAATGGTATTGCAAAAAGAAAGTATTTGGAATTGTAAAGTTTCACTTATGAATCCGTTTTTCGATCCGACGGACGCGACGTCTTGTTTTCGAGATATTAGGTACCAAAGAGGGGCCTGCAAATGGCATTTTTCGATATAAAAAAATTCAAAAGAATTACTTGCCATTTTCCGATCCTCACCAGTTTCAACAGAGTTCTGAAGCTCTGAAACTACAACGTCCGAAAATTTACATCGATCTAATTCACTTTTGCGACCTGTACCTACCCGATTTCAACGGAAATCGCGGAAATTTCTACTTTGATGTTTAATAGCCCCAAAACGAAACATCCTGTATAACTGATTTTTTTACCGAAGTATTCCTCTATCAACCCAAAAAATTCGATTGCTCCCCCTCTGACTGTTTCCAAAAAAAAAACAAATCTGTCGACTTTAGGTTAAGCTTTACGTTAACATGTAGATTGACACTTATTTTTGCTGATCTCCTGACGTCATTATTCACTGAGGACAAATGGCTGCTTTTTAAATTGTAATAAATTAAACGTTTTTTGTAGCTAAATTATCCTAATAATTTTCTTAAAAATATTTTTTTTTGGGTTTGTAATGACTTCCTTAAACAATTTATGCAATAAAAAAATATGTGCATATTCCTAATTGGTAAGCCACTCCTTAAAACTTTAAAGCTCCAGAACTGCCAGATGTTCAAGAAATTACAATTAAAAATATCGAAAATCAGATAAGTTCTCGAAGGGTGTGTATTGTGTTTAACCAGGTACCCGCATCATTGGCATATTTAAAACAGTTCACGGGGTTTATCAGTAACATATCAGCCCTTTTTTAAAGGGCAGCACGTGTGCAATGAAACAGTTTTAATTTGTAACGAAAATGGTATAAAAAATGGTTCTTGATTATTTGCTCGTCATAATTGTTTTAAAAACAAAAGTTCTAGTACTATCAAAAATCTGCAATTTAAAAAACGTTGGATATTTCAGTTGTAAGACGAATTACATAAGGAAAAATATTTTATTTTATACGGGATCGATTAATACAATAATAATAACAGTCTTTTTACTCTTTGACTTATTTAATTCTACCGAGAAGCTTAATAATCAAATACAGAAATTGTCAAGACGTACACCACGACTCTCTAACAATAACAAAAACTGCCAACTTATCCTTTCTTCTTTCAAATAATTCATCTGTTTACATTAACACCATAAAAACTAATTGCCTTAGACATAGAATATTTTCTTTTAATCCCTGATCGTTTTTAAAGGGAACCATAAATGACTGGTTCGTACCTATAGTTTGTTCACAAATCGGTGAATATATAGTGTGTTCAGTATAGTAAATGATAGTTAATTAAAATTATATTACACAGTATTCTAGGATAGCTATTATTTCAGAAACATAGAGAATGTATAAGTTGGTAGGGAAGAAGTATTTCCTGTCTCGGAAGAGAAAACCAAGCTATCTAGAAGCGAATCTATTGAAGTAAAATGCGTATGCCAGCTGAGATCATGTTCGAAAGCGATGCCAAGATCAAACGTTTCTTTGTTCTCTAGGGCTCGGATAAGTGTTTCTGGACTTTTGCGAGACAGGTAGCAAACCTCAGTTTTGGAGGCGAATAGGTCTATTATCCAGCTTATAATGGCTTTACACTGTGATGCACATTATTGCACATCTCAAATATCAGAACTTTTCATACCATAGCACTAAAAATACAGGGAGGTTCATTGAATGAGGGAACTCAGTATATGTCTTCTAAAAAAAGTTTCTTTTCTGACTAATTTAAATATTAAATCAACTTAGTGAGTCATTTTATGTCCATAAATAGTTTTAATAAGTTGAATTTGTTATTAAATCCTTTTTTATAGATAATTTTTATGTAAATACAATGTAGAATAAGTTATCTGTCGGATATAATAGTGTGACATGATGACCTTTAACACAAGATATGTTTAGACACGCAAAAACTTGTTACAACAAATTTTATATTAAACCACCTTGAGTGGGTGTTAAGATAAAAATTTTAATAGTGTGTTTGTATGATATCATTCGGAACAGGTTGTAATCAATCTACTTTAGAATTTTCGAATTGTTAATATTTCATTTTTTAATAAATATGATAATAATAATATGTAGAACCATTTTTTGGAAATATAAAGCGTTAGTAGATTCCAACGATTCAAACGAAAATAGTGAGAAGAGACCAATGATTCTACTTTTGGAGAACGGTTATTACTATACTTTTAGTTATGTAAAGAAAGGCAGAAAAAAGCCAAAATTGACATTTCTACCAAACTTTCTACACCAAAACTCCTGCTAATTATAATTATTATCAAAAGCTCCCTAATATACTCTTTAACAGAAATGTTAGGAAATTGAATATTATAGTGCGTGCCATATGCCCTCATCGAAGCCCTCAAACTCTAGGCAATTTAATATTTCGTTTAATAATCATTTTCCAGCTCATTGAAACATTTACCAAACATTTACCCCCAAAACATGAGATACCGAGAAGATCCCAGATGGCTGATGACACAAAGGGGTGTCAATTTTTAAACGTTCATTATTTTGCGCGTTTCCCATTTGTTCTTCGGATAGGATGTCAAAAATGACATATGGGTCAGTTTGGTGCACGTGACGGTTGTAGGATGAGGTAAATATTATGTATGTTATATATATGGTTTCAAAGAGTATCTATTTTTGTTATTTCGTAATAATGTTCATTACGTGAATACAAGAAATCAAAACAACTTAACTATACCATCACACAAAACAGAAAAGTATAAAACATCTTTTAAATATAATAGTGCAATCATATATAACAGCATTCCCTTCTATCTAAAATATTTTACTTTTTCAACTTTTAAAACTTATTGTAAAAATTATTTAATCGGGGTGGAGTTGGAAGAATGATTATATATAATCAAAATTCTACCTTTTTGTGCCAACTAGTGTGTTACTATTGTTATTCATTTTTGTAAAATATTTATGCATGATATTATATTGTTCCTTTTTACACTGTTTATTGTTTACTGGCACAAATAAATAAATATTATTATTATTATTATTATTAATGAAAATTTTTTCTATTTAATAATAACAAATGTGTTTAAATGTTCACTAAATTTTTATTGTTAAAACATGACAATTGTTTCGACACACAGTGTCTTCGTCGTCGGATGGTTGGTATAAACTAAAAACTGTTCTTATTACATGTATTATTAATTTTACCTAAATTTTTACAACCTGGTGATTATGTTTACAATACCATTACGATTAGGTAAAGTCCTTTAATTTTACAATTTTAAGTTTTAAGAATGTACGACACTATCGTTTTATTGCTGGTGGAATTTACAACAAATATAAATTTAACAATGGGGAAATATTCAAGTCCAACTGGTCATTTAATAATATGTTTAATTTTTTACATTTATTTATTTCCATACATTCTAAAAAATTAGGTTTTACAGATTTGTTTTCTAACTGTAAAATTTCAAAATTATCATCAAAACTATGTTATTCATTATTCAAATGTAGAGCATAATGGGAATTATTAATTTTTTTTGTTATAACAAGTTTTGTGTTCTTTAAGTCTTTTTTCAAAACTTCTACCTTTTTGTCCTATGTAAATTTTTGGGCAACTGACACATTTAAGTTTATATACACCAAATTTTTGTTGTTTTTTATTTTACTTTTATTGTTTTTTTTTTTAATTTACCTAATTTGTTATTCGTTTTGAAAGCAATATGCAAATCTAGTTTATTTAAATGTGTTTTGATTTTTTGTGTAAATTTATCGGTATATGTGAGTGTTTTGTAACTAAGTTAAATACACGTGAAGGCATAAGCACAATTTAAGAACAACTTTAATTTAATTTTGCTTTAATGTTACTCTAAGAAGTTCGCTACTTTTAACTTCTTAAGGTTAAATTAAATGAAAATGGAGTTGCTTATGTGCGAGCTGACCTGGTAACTATAAAATTCCCTAGACCGAAATCGGACCCGAATTCTAACCCTTCTGCTAATGATTATAACGTTTTTTTCTGTTAGAAAACTTAATTTTATCCATAATTTACAAGCAATAAAAATCACAAAGCGATATCAATAGCCAAACGCAGAAATGGAAATGACAGCTGGTGTACAAATTTCCCAAACTAATGCCAACCTTTCACACTTTTGGTATTATGTGCGCGCGCGTAAGTGAAACATAAATAATCTGTATAAATGCCCTGGAATTTTCTTAAAGCAAAATTAAAGCTAAATTAGGGTTAAATTAAATTTAAAGTGGTCTGCATAAACCAACCTTTTACCACTTTAACAAAATCTGAAGACAAAATTGAAGTGGGAACACCTTGGGTAAACCTTGGCAGTCGTAGAATAAAGGACACTTCACCAAACTGTCAGGAACTGTCAAAGGAAGAAAAATAAAAAAACAACGAAAAAGAACTCCTTTTCTCTGTAGTGTTCACTTTTATTAATTTACTTTTCTCCGGAACTTGCTATAATTTGGACTAAATTTACTAACGTTTTGAATTCAGTATGGTTGTTAGACTTGTGTAGGTGGGAGACCACAGTTGGCCAAATTAAGAATAACCACGAAACACTTACAATGGTATGCTACCTATGACGTCTCTTCGAGGGAAAGTCTTAAATTGACTAGGTGCTTGCACCTGAGCAAATGAAATATGATAATAATATTTTAATAAACGTCAACTCAACACACTACCCGACATTTATACCTGCATTTATGTACAAGGAGTGCAAGCACCTAGTCAGTTTAAGATTTTCCCTCGAAGTGACGTCACAGCGTAGCATACCGTTGTAACTGTATCGTGAGAACAACCCAAGACTTCTTGATTGCTCTAAAATATAAATAATGATTTCTCCTCTATGTATCTAAATCTATGATCGTAGAGGTTTATGCAAATGAAGGTTTCTTGTCTTATTGCCTGTTAATGTCTAAATTTGTCTTCCGGCTAGGTTACCCTTGCTTTTTTGTAATCCGAGGGTATAACGAGTATGGAGATACAGTGTTTCTAATAACACTAATAAACACAATTTGTTGTCTATTGTTCAAGATGTATTCCCGTATTACGCAATTTTTTTTATGTCTGAGACAGACCACGTGGACTTCAAGCCTAAGTACTAACGTAACATGGGCGTCTGAAGAGAAGGGAAAGAGATTCAAAAGATTGGACGTTTGGAGGTGAAGGGAAAACAACCGCAGGCAATTTGTTCCATAATCTGGAGACCCCAGGTATAAATAAGCGAGAGAAGTGGAATATTCTAGGCTTTTGTAGCTGGACAGTAAAGGGATGCGTACGTAATGCGCCTTCTGGTGTTTTATTACGAACAGTCAAGGCGGGCTTTATAGCGCCTAGTTCTTCAGAGCAAAATCCGTGGAAGTATCGGTTGAAAGGAGATGAATCCTCAAGCAGCGCGGTAATGAGCGAGAGAAGGGAGTTTTCTTGTGAGAACTGAGTCATTGATGAGTCGAATGGCAGTCTTTTGTATAGAATCAAAAATGTTAAGTGTCGAAGATGATGCTGCTCCCCAGATGTGGGAACAGTACGCTAGGGTAGGTCTTATTTGAAAACATAGACAGTGTGTAAGCTGGAAGGGGAGAAGCATTTTCTGGCTCGAAAAAGAAAACAAAGCTTTTTAGCTGCAGATATTGCTATTGGAGTACTGTATTTGTGCCAACTGATATCATGTTCGACAGCGACGCCAACATGTGCCATGTGGGTGGGGTAAGGATTGCCGGATTTTTTACATGACAGGGAGCAAGACTGGGTTTTGGTTGAACTAAACAAGATTTACCTACCTAGTTCTTTGGAAACTATATTACCATTATTTCAATGACCAAAATACTATCCAATAAATTTCTAATATTCCTTGGAGTGTAGAATTGTTAGAGCCAAAATATTAACTATTTGATAGGAATGCTGAAACATAATTGAGTGAAAATAGCTATTTGTACGCGGTGTGATTCAAATTACAATATATTTTATTAAACGAACAAGAACTACGGTTTAAATAAAAAATGTAAAAATTAAGTCAATAATCCTTATATAATTTCAATTAAAATAAACACTCCTTTAAAACATATAAGGTATTGGAGAAATAATAAAAAATATTAATTCAATGGGTGCTATTGTTGCCAGAAATATTATTTCTATTGCTCGCGGACACCCTTGGAGAGGTTAGAATTTTTCTTTGTTCGTTGAATAGTCGTACGCAAAAAATAATAGATCAACTTATTTCAGTGTTTTATGGTAAGTAAAAGAAATCTAAAAAGCTTTGCAGTAGTATGTGTGCTTTTTTTATTTGTAAATCTCTCTTGGTTGGTCTATTTTATATGACTGTTTACTCAGCCGATAAGTATTGTTAAAAAACTATTAACATTAAATATGATCGCAAGTTTATTGTTGAATTTGTATTTTTTAGACATGGTTTCCACCAAATCTAGCTGTAAATTTAGGAGATTCGAATGCAGTGTCAAATTTGTTCCATCAGCATCCTATACACATACAAGTCAAAGGAGGCAGTTTTACAAAGAAGCAGATCCTATATTTGGAGTGAAATAAATATAAAAAGTTTACGGTGTTCGCGTCAGTGTGGTGTAATAAAATGTGTTTTTTATATTTATATGTTTACAGAATGTCTAAACAATACATGTTTAATAATACTAAATAAAAATTATTTTAAAATCATAAAGCGTGTTTCATTTGTTTGAAATATAAGTATAATTGATGTAATAGAAATTCTTCATTATATTAAATAAGAGTAACATTGTTCTTCAAAACACGTAATATGATTGAATTTAAACAAAAATGTTTTCTTTCTATTGGAAGTTAAATTAAATTAATTACTGTTGTAATTGAAACAATAATAGCTATTTTGCATCAAATCAGGTGCATATTCTTACTTAAACTTCTAGTGAAACCAATGATAGTTTGCATTGAATTTAGAACAGGGTATTACCGGCATCAAATAATTGTTATATTTGAATGATCCATTAAAAACCAATGAAACCTTATTCAAGCAATCTTATAACCTATTGGTTAACAATGATAAACTAATAATTGAAATAAACCGAATTTGCATTGTGCAATACGGAACAGAGTGTGTCATTGAGTGAATGGGAATCCAATTCAATATACGATAGTGTTTTTCTGTGTAGTCTGTAGTCTTATTGTTTTTACTGAAAAAGGGTTGAATGAATATTAATGCTGTTATATTCGGAAGGTGCGTCCATATTTTCTTTACGCATAATAGATACGTTTTAATTTATTAAGGTAATAAAGAAACTAATTTGATGTAGCCCAAAACATAAATATTGGCCCAACCTCGCAGTAAATAGGAGTTATTTAATGATTGATGGTTCCACCCTGCTCAAATTAAATCTCCGGATTAAACGATACGAAAAAAGATAAGAACAACCCTTAACAAATGACTAACCACACATCCACCATTGAATCCTTTGAAAGGACGTGACTCTTTACGGTGAGCAGACTTTTTACGGCCTTCGTCCCACCCATCCTGTTAAGCCATTGTTGCCGAAGACGCAGAATAGCATAATTTTTTAGGTTAGTGAATTTATTTTCTGCTCTGGAGCTTCTTCTTGGACCGAGGTGTGTTATTACTGATTCTGATTATGAGATCTGATGAAATGCATTCCAAAAAAACTGGTCAAATGCAAGCTATACTTGCACAATTAGTGTTCAGTCCCCACTTAAATTTTTAATAGTAAATTAAAAATTTTGAAAAATGTGTAAAAACAGAAGTTGTTCCTTACATCGTGAGAAATATTTTTTGTTTATAAAGTTTTTCTCTAAACCCAATGGTTCAGCAGTTATAAGGAAATAAACAATTAAATTGTTTATAACAATTGATCGGGCTAGAATTTATCAATGGTAATTTTGGCTCAGTGTACACCTAATCCTCAATGTTTATGATTTTTTTTAGATTTTCTGGGTGATCCTTTTGGTGATGAGGACGGGGGACAGCAATTTTTAAGCGCTATTTCCGAATATTGTTTAAAAAAACGCATAAAAATACATTATATACATATACAGTGTGGTCGTTTAAGTGTGCAACATATGGGAAAGTTTTTTATTACCGATTTCTCAGAAAATTTTATTTTTGATAAAAGTTGGTGCATGTTCGATAATTATATTGGGTGTACTTGGAATGGTTGCAAGTCAAACGGTGTACAGGGTAGGGCAAAAAATATAAAATTTCTACAAGAATAAAGTACCCCTATTTCAGAGAATTCAGCAAAATGTTATTAAGAAAATGTGTTTAGAATTAAAAGTTATGCATAGGTTTGAAAACGTGACCTCATAAAATAAAAAACAAAATTTTTTTGAAAATATTATTTCCTAAAAATTTTTTTTTAGTCTTATTGTTTTTACTGAAAAAGGGTTGAATGAATATTAATGCTGTTATATTCGGAAGGTGCGTCCATATTTTCTTTACGCATAATAGATACGTTTTAATTTATTAAGGTAATAAAGAAACTAATTTGATGTAGCCCAAAACATAAATATTGGCCCAACCTCGCAGTAAATAGGAGTTATTTAATGATTGATGGTTCCACCCTGCTCAAATTAAATCTCCGGATTAAACGATACGAAAAAAGATAAGAACAACCCTTAACAAATGACTAACCACACATCCACCATTGAATCCTTTGAAAGGACGTGACTCTTTACGGTGAGCAGACTTTTTACGGCCTTCGTCCCACCCATCCTGTTAAGCCATTGTTGCCGAAGACGCAGAATAGCATAATTTTTTAGGTTAGTGAATTTATTTTCTGCTCTGGAGCTTCTTCTTGGACCGAGGTGTGTTATTACTGATTCTGATTATGAGATCTGATGAAATGCATTCCAAAAAAACTGGTCAAATGCAAGCTATACTTGCACAATTAGTGTTCAGTCCCCACTTAAATTTTTAATAGTAAATTAAAAATTTTGAAAAATGTGTAAAAACAGAAGTTGTTCCTTACATCGTGAGAAATATTTTTTGTTTATAAAGTTTTTCTCTAAACCCAATGGTTCAGCAGTTATAAGGAAATAAACAATTAAATTGTTTATAACAATTGATCGGGCTAGAATTTATCAATGGTAATTTTGGCTCAGTGTACACCTAATCCTCAATGTTTATGATTTTTTTTAGATTTTCTGGGTGATCCTTTTGGTGATGAGGACGGGGGACAGCAATTTTTAAGCGCTATTTCCGAATATTGTTTAAAAAAACGCATAAAAATACATTATATACATATACAGTGTGGTCGTTTAAGTGTGCAACATATGGGAAAGTTTTTTATTACCGATTTCTCAGAAAATTTTATTTTTGATAAAAGTTGGTGCATGTTCGATAATTATATTGGGTGTACTTGGAATGGTTGCAAGTCAAACGGTGTACAGGGTAGGGCAAAAAATATAAAATTTCTACAAGAATAAAGTACCCCTATTTCAGAGAATTCAGCAAAATGTTATTAAGAAAATGTGTTTAGAATTAAAAGTTATGCATAGGTTTGAAAACGTGACCTCATAAAATAAAAAACAAAATTTTTTTGAAAATATTATTTCCTAAAAATTTTTTTTTTTTATTATCACCCTAAAAACCTTCATAAATTAAACAAAATCAAATCAAGTTCACACATCTTTGTTCAAATTCAAGCATATTTGTAAAATTAACTTAGCTTTTTAATTTATTAAGGAATCACAAACATCATGTTTGTTGCAAGGACATTAAACACAACTTTAAAATACCGTAAAAATTACTTTTAACAAGATAAAACATTAGTAATGATAATTTTTAAATTAAAAAACCCTCATTTAAATTACAAAATATTTATTTTAAATGTTTATTAGAAAATTGTACAAAATAATCTACAAACATGAAATCATTCTAACATAATGGCGTTGTGGGGCATTATTAACAAAACAATGCATGCATTATGTCTGCGTTTAGTGCAAAGTCAAGAAATACAATGTTCCTAAACGTATTTGAGTATGGTGCCAATGGTTTTGTCAATTTTTATCGGCTTCTTTTTATTATAACTTAACAATAAACAAATTTAAAAAAAATTAAACAGACAATATTTGAAATGCAGAAAAAAATTATATTAGGTATGTTTAAAAAAATTATCGACGCGTCTCCGTATGTCCACCTTCACGTTCAATGCATTTAATTGTCCGATCATAAAATTCACTAAGCGTGGATCGCAATACACTTGCTGGAATATTTCTGCAATGAAATCGTATCGAAATTTCAAGCTCCCCAACATTATTAAAGGGCCGATCCTTGTAAACTTTTTGCTTTAAATATCCCCATAAAAAAAAATCTAGTGGGGTGAGATCTGGCGAACGAGGAGGCCACCGTGGATCGGTATTTCGTCCTAACCATTTATCACCAAATTCTCCATTTAACCATTCAGAAACAATTCTAGCAGAATGAGCCGGACAACCATCATGTACAAACCATAATTTACGTCGTTCTTGTATACTCATATTATCCAAAAAATCTGTTAGTTCGTTTTCCAAAAAATGTAAATAGGTATCACCAGTTAGGTTTTGGCGAAAAAAGAACGGCCCTATTAATTTGTCGTTAATAATACCGCACCAAACGTTTGTTTTTTGGTAATACTGGTTTTTGTTGTCAATGACAAAATTTGGATTTTCGTCCGACCACCACCTACAATTTTGGGAAGAAACAACGCCATTTGTAGTGAACGTGGATTCATCCCCAAAAAGCATGTGTCTATGGAAATCACGTTGATCTTCTATTTCTCCTTGAATCCACATGCAGAAATCATACCGCAAGTCATAGTCTTGTCTTTGAAACGTGCAAATAAACATTGGCTTATAGGCGTGATATTTTTGTTTTTTAAGAATCTCCTTAATAGAGGTTTTTTTTATACCCGTATAAGCATGCACTTCTTGGGTGGATCTTCTAGGGTTTTCAACAACTGCTTGAAGTACTTGTAATTGATTTTCTTCAGTACATACAGTTTTGGTACGTTCATTTTTATATTTATACTCTAAAGACCCTGTCTGTTTAAAATTATTTAAAATTCTGCTTATGGTTGAATAGTGGACTTGTTTATCTGGATGTCGTTCATTGAATATATCTCCTGCTTCACGCACTGTTTTATAGTGTTCTCCACATATTAGCACTAATTCTGCCTTTTCGGCTAACGTTAACTTTACTGGAGGAGGCATTTGAGATCAGCTAATAACAATAATTATTTAAGAATGAATAATGCCACCAAACTGTCATAATGTTTACTTTTAACCCTTATTTGTTTTCTTTCCATAGGTATCTGCGATTATTTTAGTAGGATTTCATGTTTGTCGATTATTTTGTACAATTTTCTAATAAACATTTAAAATAAATATTTTGTAATTTAAATGAGAGTTTTTAATTTGAAAATTATCATTACTAATGTTTTGTCTTGTTAAAAATAATTTTTACGGTATTTTAAAGTTGTGTTTAATGTCCTTGCAACAAACATGAAGTTTGTGATTCCTTAATAAATTAAAAAGCTAAGTTAATTTTACAAATATGCTTGAATTTGAACAAAGATGTGTGAACTTGATTTGATTTTGTTTAATTTATGAAGGTTTTTAGGGTGATAATAAAAAAAAATTTTTTTTTAGGAAATAATTAATATTTTCAAAAAAATTTTGTTTTTTATTTTATGAGGTCATGTTTTCAAACCTATGCATAACTTTTAATTCTAAACACCTTTTCTTAATAACATTTTGCTGAATATTCTGAAATAGGGGTACTTTATTCTTGTAGAAATTTTATATTTTTTGCCCTACCCTGTACACCGTTTGACTTGCAACCATTCCAAGTACACCCAATATGATTATCGAACGTGCACCAACTTTTATCAAGAATAAAATTTTCTGAGAAATCGGTAATAAAAAACTTTCCCATATGTTGCACACTTAAACGACCACACTGTATACTGTTGAGTTCGTGCTTCAATAAGCTTTCATTTGACACCCTACACGATGCCCTTGAAATTTTTTCCCCATTTTACAATTTACCCCCTGAAATTAACCCCCAGGATCAAAATTTAACTTGTATACTTCACATCTATAATTGGGCCACCACACTCTATCTCTGTAATGAATTTCAAATTTTTACGTCTAATAGTTTCAGAAATAATCGCCTGGGACAGACGGACTGACGCGGACGCGGATGCATGGACACCGAAGTCATTCCACAAGTGTTTCGTTTTCCAAATTTAAGCACGGAACGCTAATAAAAAGAAGAAAATCGATCGTTAAAACCGCATTGGACGGTTGTCATGAAGGAGTCCTTAGACGATATATTGTAAACTTTAAAGTGACTGAAAAAAAGTGCCAATCTTGCGTAAAATTCACAAAAACTTTAAACACGGCTAGAATAATTACACTGGTTCTCTTGAGAACCTGAGGAAAATCATGAAAGTAATGGGATTTAGGTGGCAAATCCGAATGCTATCTCACTTCCTCGTCCACGTTTAGAGGCATTTGACGAGCTGTAACTTGTTCAGGTTTTACTAGAGATTCTGCCCAGATAGGCAAACCTGAACAAAGGCAAACAAAACATGTATAAACTGGACTTTATTTCCTTTATTCCCTGTTTCTCTCGATGTCTCAATAGTAACTAAGAAGTCATTCTCTACATATAAACCATCGATACTATATTCTGAAGTTCATTTTAAGTACCATAAAAGACAATAAAATCTCAGCAAAGGTACACAAACACAAAAGCATGTCTTATCTTCCATTTTAATAAGTCATAACCCAGAAGATAAGACAAATAATAAGTTATGACTTTTCTAAAGACCGTTTTATGGTCCCAAGAATAATATAATTCCGCTTAACGACTTTTTTAATGAAAGCCACTTTATAATCACATAAATTACAGTAATTTGGCCGCAGATTTTCTGCTAAATTGTTAGAACTACACGAAACAAAGGTGCATAATAAATGTGCGTTATGGTATGGTGAGCTAGATTTTCAACGGTCAAAATCAACCATGTGTGTCTCGTTTCATCAAAGAAAGAGGCACACCTTACTCTGACAAAATTTTGTTATTTTTGACTGGAATCGAATGCCGTGTCAACCTTATATAGATCGTTCACTAAAAATTGAAATCGTCTCTTGTGCCGCTCTCGAGAGAACAACACCCATAAAATATGGACAAAGAGCGAGACTGGCACATGCACACCTGCCATCGGGCGCCGGCAGAGAATGGATCAATGTACTACTGGCCAAACTTATTTTAAGTAAAACTATTTTAACATTGTCGACGGTCATTGCGTTTATGACTAGCCACAACTTCTATATTAGTCAATACTTCCTTAAGTACATCTACAATTTTTTTAAATATCCAAAAATATCAATATTTTGATATTTTAGATAAGCATCATGATCTCCAAAAATTGTCATTGAGGACGCATAAAGTATGGAATAAATTTATTATATAAAAAATGACAAATTTCATGGAAAATCGCTCGGACACGTCAACTTTATTTTTATTTTATACATGTTTTAGAAATATTTTTCATTATACAATACTTGGCATACTTTACTCTTTAAATAACCTCATAAAAAAGTTCAAAGGTGTCAGATCTGGTGATCTCGCTGGCCACTCAATAGACCCCCTCCTGCTGATCCACTTATTTGGAAAAACCTCATCTAAATAATAATAACTGTGCTTTAGTAATTAACATGTCCCAAAATATGTAAGAATTTTACGTATAATCTGAAAATGTAAAAAAATACAGGATATTCCATCATTTAAAAAAAAAGTTGACGTACGTCCTACTTTTTTGAGCCACCCTACATAACGACACCTATTTTTAAAATATGTAACAAATAAAAATAAAGTTGACGTGTCCGAACGATTTTCAATAAAATTTGTCATTTTTTTATAACGAATTTATTCCATACTTTATGTCCTCACTGTATATATTATATATGTACGTAGGTACACGAACTGTATGAAATATAACAAGAAAGAGACTAATGTTCTTCGTCTGTGGCATTAAATACGACAAAACAACTTCTAAAATGAACAAGGTATTTTTATATCAGTGTAAACTTATTCACTACATCTTAAATTAATCAAATTACCACAATTTCGTCGTCATATCGTTGCGATCATGATAAGAGCAAGGTGCATAACGAGTGTGCGTTATGGTATGGTAAACTAGATTTTCAACGGTCTCAGTCAGCCATGTGTGACCAAAATGGAACCTTACCGCCGCCCCGGCCAGACCTAGGTACTCGTACCGGTAACTCACATCCTGCCTATATGGAAGTATAACGTTGCACACTCCCTCGATATTAAACATTATATCGATGTAAAGTCTATTTGGTTAAGAACCAGTGCCGGCACCGATAATTTAATCAGATAGACATGTCTATTGTCTGTATTACATATAAACATTAAACTTGAACTTTTCATTACAAAATGTGCCAGTAAGCTTTTCTCACTAATTACACTGATTTTCTCGTGTGGTCAGTTTTTAAAAAAATTATTTGCACCTTTCACCTGATTTTTGTGGGATTTGCTGTGAACAACAGACTCTCCATGCTTCCTCGATTTCAATATCAACATTTTCCGCTTCATCTTCCCCAAACATCTCATCATTTAGATTCATTCTGTTACGTTGTATCAAATATTTCTTGAATAATCGGAACCGACAAATTCAAACTGACAGTAACAACACTTAACACGAACCCTTGCAAAGCAACAGACATAATGACTCATAATAATGTTAAGCGGCCTTCACACGGTCGATAATATTGTCAATATTGGCGATATTGACGATGATATTGACAATCATATGGACCATTTAGGGGCTTACATTTAAATATTGTTAATATATTGATGTAGTTTCGAGATTCTGAAAATATTTTGGGTTTGCTTAGTTCTAATATCCACGAATTTTCGATTTCGTTACACTGTGCGCCGTGCCGTAAGAAAATTTTACGTTTTTTATTAAATATCTACGGCACTGGTGTACCTCGACGCTTTCCCATTAAACTAAACAATGCTCCAGCACGTCGAAGCCGCTGACAAAAAACGACTTCCGCAAAAAGCAGACACGGTGTCATCATCACGAACAGAAGACTCTGATTTAGCCGTGTACAATCTTTTTTAAGCTCTTTCCTGTTTTGAAAATGAACTTTTTATGCTTTAAGACTGTGTATTATTCAATTTTACGGCCATCAGCGCTATAAGGGACCTTTTTTATGTTTTATTAGCAGCAGAATACCTTGCAGGATGGGAGAAGCTTGAGATAGTAAATTGACTAATTAATTTTTTGCTTAATGGTCTTTTCTTTAGAACTTATAGACTAAAGGTGTATAAACACTGTCAAATGCGATTCGATTTCTTGAACTTTTTATTTTTATATTGCGCGCTTTGTGTAGAAATCTCTAGGTATTTTCAGGAGCGTATTTATGGGGAGCGTCCCCACAGTGAATGCTCGAATTGCCTGATTAGGCTACGAGGAGGCTATTAGGACATCGTACCAGAAAACGTCGACAGTTGAATTTTGTGAAATTTGGCAAAAGGGTCGACATTTTAACTCCAGCAAACGCAAAAAAAGTGCAACCCCTTAGAAAAGAAACGTAGACAGTTTTGCTCGGTGGGAATTGTCAGGTATGACCAATAAAACCCAATACTTTTAAAATAAAATATATATTCAAAGATTATAACACCTTAAGTGTTCCCTGGTATCCATTTTTGATACTTTCAGTATCCCTAGCAATTTTAGTTTCCTTTGGTACCTATAGTACCTTCATCTGTTGATACCTTTTGTATCCCTGGCACCTTTAGTGTCCCTTGGTACCCATAGTACCCTTAATCTTTCGATACCGTTAGTATCCCTGACAGTAGTAGCACCCTTTTCGCATAAATGCGATACAGTCACACCTATGTCACCCCACAACTAACCGCCTTGGTCCAAATGAGCTTACCATATCGTTCAGAATTTTGAACAATCACTATTCTATTTTTTTTTTGTCTCTACCTTTTCCTATACTACCCTTTTTAAATTTCTTAGGTTGGGTCAATCAGTATTCCTCTAGTTAAGCAACTAACATACATTTCCATGGTTAATACTTTAGTGTTCAAATTTACTGCTCCCTGATAAACCCCCTTTTTCATGTTAAAACTTTATTTATAAAAAGTATTTCTCGGTTTTTCTACAATAAATCAATTACTATTTCAGAAAAAAATAAACAGCTGACAGTGTTAAAATCGTTTCACTTTCAATTCGGCTTCAAGCCGCCGCAACCGCGACTCGCCGATACAAACGTGGGAACATTTAAAAATCAAATTCCAAATAAATATTAGAATCATAAATAAAATGCTGGGGTTGGTAATTTAGCCAGTTTTGTGGTAGACTAATATAAACAATAATACGACGGAACACTTCGGCGGCTAAATAGCATTAAAATATAATTGTATTTGAAATTATATTATATTGCATCAAATTTATTGCCTTTTGGTATAAAAGTTTTTCGACAATCCAATTAAGTATATGGTATTAAATTAAACTAGGTGGTAGGGTAGGGAAGTAAATGAAATACAGGTATGGATTAAATAAAGATCTATCTACATATTACTAAATAGTACATTCTCTATAACTGGATACAATACTCTTCACTAATTATCGTAATTTATAAATTTTTTAAAATTATTAGTTTAGGATGTTGTTTTTGTTTGTGGTTTGTTTGTGCTTTATTACTTTTAATCTGCTGATTTGCAAATTCTATAGTAAAATAAATGCGCAATCTTGTATACAACGAAAGAAAATAATTCAAAGGAAAATCTTTACAGGGATGATTGGAAACTATTTTTTCAAATTTATTTTTCAAATATGCACCAACACCAATTTGGCGCGAATTAAATAGATCCACACTTCTGACTTTGTCAGGTATGATCAATAAAACCCAATACTTTTAAAATGAAAGTATATATTCAAATATTATATATGTTACATAAAAGAGCTTTCATACAGAACTAAACTTCAATTCCACTTGAACCTATAGGTCCCCAAAAGCAAACACTTGTCTCGCACTTGGCACTTGGCTGACAGGTCACCACTATGCCTTCAATTTATGACCATAAGCATCTGATGTAGAGCTGGAGCACTTCTTTCCTAACACAATTAGCAAAAAAATCGACAATTTTGAATTTTTATTGTGGCAGAGCTGGATATTTTTCCTCCAATAACTTTTTAAGGAGCCAAAATGTAGTTGTCTAAATCAGGCTATTTTGACTCCAGGAAGCTGCTACTAAAACACGCTCCATTCGTTTCCAGACGCCCTGTATGTCTACACTGAAATGTTATTATTTTTTTATAGTAAATTACTGACTTACAACAATGGTAAATAAAACAAAATGGTAGAAATGGGCACTGTTGTGTTGAACACCATTATTTTAAGCATTGAATTTTGAAAATTGATTGACTCCAGGTACGCTGTTACCAACTACTGAAAACACAATTATAATATACATACAGAATAATCAAAAATTCTATTTGAAAAACAAATTATCGTTATTTTCAATTGTCGAAAACACAATAGCATCTAATTCTAATTCCACTCGTTATCCAGAATCTATTTGTCATCCAAAACACGTTCTCTCTATTTAAATGAACGCCGTTGCATGCTGGCACGGGCCTAAAGTGCGCGCGGTATACGTATGCGGGTATACAAGGTGCAACGAAAATTCATATTCAATACATTCCTAAATTTCATAATAGAAAAGGGATGAAAGTCTGCACCCCTTTGCAATTTTGGTAAATTAAAGGGCATCTGCTTATGTTTGAATGAAATTGATAGAAGAGATACAGCATGCTTGGTGATGTCGGCACTTTTTGATTTTTGGCCAAATGTTGTCTGTTAAGAGCGTAAACATTTCGGCTAGTAATACCTGTTTTTAAGCTATGAAAAATTTTAAGTGGATCCAGGACATCTGTTTAAACGTATGTTCGGATTATTTATTTAAAATTTTAAAACACCCGACGAATTTTCTTCCCTTTTCGAAGCCTTATTTTAAAAAAAGTTTTGTCATATCTCCTAATCAAAGGCGAATTCTCGCTAATAATCTTTTATCCGATAGCAAATTTTCTGGAGATTCCAAGAATATATAACTTGTTAAGGTTTGAGTTACGATTCTGTCCAGAAAATAATAAAAACTGAAATAAGGCACAAAATTTTAGTTCTTTTAATCTTAAAAAAAGGTTTTATTTAAGTCATTGTATCTCCTAATCAAAAACTAATTCCCGACAATCTTCTATCTGATTTTTCTGAAAAGTCAAAAAACTTGTTAATAGTAGGAGAGTTAGAGGTGTCCAACCTGTACCGGGAAGATAGCAACACGAGGTCTTTTTGTATTAATGTTAATAAAAATGGGCACTTTTTTTACTTTCTGTGATGCATTGTAAAGTCATCGAAAAATCAATAAAAATAGTATTTAATGCGTAACTGATTTAATGAAATGTACACGAATCCATACTAAAAGGCCCATAAAAACGTTTCCATGTATATTTCAAGCCGAAATCGGTTCAGGAACTTTCCAATCTCGCAACAAAAACTGGCATTTTTGCGAAACTTTGGCATTTCATATTTTAATACATTTCTACGTATAGAAACTGATTGGCGGTATATTTTATAATGCGTAGTAGAGCAGACCCGTAGCTTGGGGGTGGGGGGGGGGGGGCAGGGCGTGCAATGCCCACTCTGAAAGAAAAAGTTACACATTCTAGAAAATCACTAAAATCATTGACTTGTCCATTATAGAAAAATATTACATCATAAGTTTGCCCCCCCCCCCCCCCAAAACTTTAGTTGCCCCTCTGAAATCAAAACCTGGCTACAGGCCTGTTGTAGGGTCATCGAAAAATCAATAAAATTGTATTTAATACGTAACTCGTTCAATGAAATGTACCGAAATCCAACATAGAACGTCCATTGTATCGTTTCCATGGATATTTCAAGCCGAAATAGGTACAGGAACTTTCCAATCTTGCAATAAAAACTAGCATTTTTGCGAAATTCTGTCACATCATATTTAATTTCGATATAAAGCAAGTTCGCTGTTTTTTTTTATAGCAGTCGTTTTAAATTTGCAATTTTAAAATTTTTTCCTGCCCCGATGCAAAAAAACCTATTTATTTATATCTTTAACAAAAAATTTCTAATTTTAATTAGTGTGGAGTATTCTTAGATGATGGAGAAAGAAAATAAATCCCAAAAGAACTGGTAAATAAAAGAACTATTATAAAATAATGCCGGTCAAAAATAGGATTTGTTGGAAAAAATAAAAAAAAGTTTTTACCCCCTAAATACGCTTCTGGATGACCCATTCCAGATCCATTTTAAAGCTTTATTATTCCTCTATAAGACAGCATTACAAAAGTTAGAAGAAATTAGATAAGAAAAGATACAGAGTGATTCGAATGTACAGATATCATCGAAAGAAAAGTAGAAATATCGAAATTTAATCGTCGACTGCCCCCTTCCTATAAGGAATGAAGAAACTGAAAAATATGGATACTACGTATCTCGATGTGCGCTTTCCGACGAGGTATATAAGATTTTGATTTGGATTCATTTTGACACCGAAAAACAAATAAAAACCGTCAAAAACTTGCATCAAGAATTGTAATTTCCAGTTTTTCCCAATTTTTCCCAATTTCTAGTCGTTTTAGGTATAGGAAGATATATTGCAGACAGAAAGGATTTGAGATTCTACAGTTTGACGTGTCAAACCGTTTCTCCATATGACGTTTCGTTTTCGAGTTAGTAAGTACCAAAAATGGGTCTGCAAGTGGCATTTTTCGACAAAAAAAAAATCAAAAGAATGATTTGTCATTTTTCGATACTCACCAATTTTAATAGGGTTTTGAAGCCTCGGCTCCTCTACAATCTCCGACTACTTAAATCAATTTAATAGACTTTTGCGATCTGTAATCGATCCCATACGAATTCACGTAAATTTCGACTTTGACGCTTAATAACTCCGAAACGAAACACCCTGTATAACTTAATTTTTTACCGAAGCTAGTCGCACTATCCCTCTATTAACCCAGAAAATTTAAACGTTTCACGGGCAACCATCTCTGAGAAACAAAATTGAGATTGTCGAAAAACACAATTAATCAACCAGCACCATACATTTTCTTTACGGGGGGGGGGGGGGGTGGCATATAAGGCTCCTGGACTCCTGGACTATAAGGCTTGATTTTTGGTCAGCATTTTCTAAACTCTCAAATCTGGTATCTACGTATCTATATATCGTATATACAAAAGTAGCCAGCATTAGGACTCCAACAATATTAGATTATAAACACATTAAATTTGACCAGCAGACCACAACGACGTCCTCGATTTTGAAAAATATTATGTATTGTCGAAAAAGCGTCTATCGAAAAAACGTATATTCAAAAAGGTGCTTTTTGTGAAGATATATTTTCGAAAACTAGGTTTTTTTTTTGAGAATGCTTTCGTAAACAGACCTGTATAAATTTGTAAAACTATTTTTTTCCAAGTATAAACCGAAACGGCATTTTTTCTTAATTCTGAAGGTCGTCCTATTATTAAATCTAATTAAGAACATTGTTGGATCGTTAAACGCGATTTCGTGTAACAATTCAACTGACATTCCCACGTATTTCTACCAAAACGCTTTGAAAAATGGACTAAAATTAGCATTATTTATGGGACAGAGAACAACACTATCTGTCCGTCGATGTAATTTTAAATGTAACAGGTTAAAATGGTTACTAAAATGCATTTAGAGAGGAAGTACACGATAATTATTTTTTAGGGTGGATTGGCTGGGTTTTGATAGAGTTCCCACAGTTTAACTTAATATCGTGGAATATAGAAATAATGGTGAATTTAGCGGTGAACAGATTAGCTAAACTATTCTAATTACGACAAAAACATTTGACGATTGAAGAGGGGAATAGATAGGTCGGCTAAGTGTTCTTGTTTTTCACGTAATAAAAATCCAAGTGACAAAGCGGATGTGCTCTAAAACGAAAATTGCGATAAACACAAATTGAAAGCAAATTTGAAAAAACCATTAGATGGCGCCTTTTTGCTTCAAAATGAGCTAAGTGCCAAACGTGCAATTCATTGCACCAGAAACCAAGACCAGAGAAAAACCAAGACAAAGACAAGAATATCTCGTACTGATTTCATTCATAAATACGATTTGCTTTCCATGACCTCCAAAGCGGCCTGACGCTCTCTACTACCGACGTTTAAATAAAGCTGCCACGGGCGTGCGTTGCAGATTTTGAGTTATTATAAAAAAAATGCTGCAAAATAAAAAAACATATATGAAAAACAACTATCAAAAGTTTAAAAGATTCTCCAAAAATGTAGCCACGCTTTAAAAACAGAATAGCCCGTCCATATAAATGGTATAAAGCACAATGAGAGTGAGTATTGAGATGCCCGCGCCGCAGAAAACTCTCTCTGCTTGCCGTGTTGGTACCGCACAGGCTATATCGGGGTGTATTGTGAGAATCCCACGCGCCAATCTCGGGGTATTGCCGTTTGAAAGCCACGGCGTTGTCGAGCTGGCGGGAAGAAGAGATATTTTTCTTTCTGTCTTGGTTTTGCCCTGCCAGGACGTTATTCGATACAGTGTGGTTGATGACCAGGATTGTGAAAATATCTAAAGGCGGCTACAGACGGCATGGCAAGCCCTGGCCAATGCCGCTCGTTAAAACGTTGGCGCATCGTGTGGATGCAAAACATATGGCAAAGCAAAGCCAACGTTGGCGCAGGCCAGGGTCGCCTAGTAAGCGGTAATTTCGACACACATCAAAGGGACTTGTTGAAGCTCGCCAGTGGGCTTGATCGCCGTACACACGTATTCAAAATCACTTGCAGACATTCTGCAGAGATTAATGAACTTTAGAGATGCCTCCTTTGTCAAATCGCCAAGTAAATCACTTATTGTACCTAAAAAATTATTTGTAGTGTGAATGTTCATTTAAATATTATTTAGTTAACCTACGTTGTCCTACTTAGATAAAGCGAATTAGTTCACCACCTGCGTTTTTTTCTTTTTTTAATAGTTTCTGATAAAAATAATGCAGCTGAACTTAAAAGTAGAGCAGACGCTGCTATCACTTCATCATCGGACTCCATTTCGTCTGTCTTGTAGGTACACTTGTAGAGATTCGCTTTCACTTGCCTCGAAAACACTGGCAAAGATAAAACATGTCGTGTGTACGGTTGTCGGTGCGCGAACATCAAGCAAAGACCAATGTCTCTACAAACACTGGTTGAAACGCTGGCCAAGGCTTGTCATGCCGTCTGTAGCCGCCTTAAGACGATACAGAAAAGAGGACTAAAGTAAACTTTTTCTTCGATCTCGCAATATAGTGGCCAAGTCATTTGTCATTTGTGGCACCCTGTTGAAGTGTAGTTTATTTTACGTTTAGAGGTTGGCAAATAAGACAGGACCGGACTTGTACTCATCATTCAACTTAAATAATAAATACCAAGAAAATCTAGTCTCTCAAATCTATAAAGTCCAAAAGTAAAATGTTTAAAACACACACTATACAAAAACACCAACATCACAAACACAAAATCCCAAAATTAAACGAAAATATGACGCGACCTGTCATGCCAGCTTGATACGGCCCACTACCAACCCACTACTGATCTAGGGACTTTTAGAAGGAACCAATATCATCTTTTGATGTCATCTATAATTATCAAATGTCGAAACGCAGACTTTTATCAAAAACGTCTCTTAGCGCCTGGGGTTCAAAGTTGTAAAGCGCCACCCAACCCATGGTACCGGAGTGTACTGAAAGCACTATGTTCAAAATGAAATCGGAAAACATAGAAAAATGTCGACCTATTTTTGGAATTAGGATATATTTTGCAAATTCGGTACCCCCGACTAAGAGTGGCGATTTTTTTGTAAATTGTGGTGCGCTTCTATTCGACATTGACTTTCGGGCTCCACTGAACTCCATACTTTACATGACCATGCTTGTTCTCTTATTATCTCTTTTTAACGAGATTCATTATCGTTACGACTGAGTACATTTTAATGTGTCCGGCCCAATTTTTTAACGGACGCTGTATAAGTGCTAACGTTCACACACGTGTGTGAGAGTGTGAGGGTGTGGGTCCTCGTTTTAACCGTTTTTTAGGGGTAGTTTTTAAGAGTTTTTTCCCATGACCAATTATTTAGATTACTATCCTAATTGAAACAACCTTACCATTAATCCTAGGGCGTATGCAGAAATTTTTCTTTCTTATCAAAAATGATCTATACCTTCCCACATCGCACCGATTTGCTTGCCATTTTCTAGTTCCTACCCACGTGGCTTCTAATCTCAAATAAATAAGTACTGTTTGACCCCCTAACGTTAATTTGGACAACCTAATGTACTAATAACGTCTGTTGCTATGTTTTTAGGCGCCATTAGAGGTGTGGTACCACCTAAGTTAAAACTGTGTCATCTAGATTTAAATACCTTTCGAAAACGTTATTTTAAAAAAATGTTTTTAGTGTTCCGTGTTAAAATTAGCAAAACGGGACACTTATGGAATCACATCGGTGTCTGTCCGTCTGTCTGTCACAGGTGATTTTCTCTGAAGCTATTCGACGTTAAAATTTTAAATTTAGCACAAAGATAGAGTGTGGTGGCCCAATTATAGACGTAAAGTATATGTGTACAGGGTCTTCCAACGAGGACTGAACAGGGGCTCACTTTTGAGCTTCCTTGTATTTAAAGAAAAATCTAAAATAGCCAATCGATGTACTTTTTCCTGCAGAATTCAAAAATGAAACCAAAAATTTATTTGAACCAGAAACAAAAGAGTTACGCTATGGATAAGGTGTTTTTTAAATGGAATATAGCTTTTTTATACGATTTTCGGAACGAGTGATTTTTTTTATGTCCGTTCTGATTAAAATATTTAATATTGTGACAGCTATTTTTATTAAATTTTAATGTTTTATCCAGTATAATTTAACTTCAACCTGTTTGAAACATACACTAGGTAATAAAGGTAAAATCACCTTGAAATCCTTCAAAGTCAAAAAATTTGTCAAATTTACTATAATACTGCCGAAATGAAATATTCATTAGATGAGAGATTGCAGATTGTTATCTTGTTCTACAAATGCCAAGAAAATGCAAGAGAAGCAAGGAGAAGATTTATTGCAAATTTTCACAGAAATATATCCGTCAATACTATTCTAAGGATAAAGAACCTATTCGAGAAAAATAAAACATTACATGACAGAAAAAGAATTCCAACTCTATACAAACTAAAAAAAAACACTGCAATCTCTCATCTAATGAATATTTCATTTCGGCAATATTATAGTAAATTTGTCAAATTTTTTGACTTTGAAGGATTTCAAGGTGATTTTACCTTTATTACCTAGTGTATGTTTCAAACAGGTTGAAGTTAAATTATACTGGATAAAACATTAAAATTTAATAAAAATAGCTGTCACAATATTAAATATTTTAATCAGAACGGACATAAAAAAAATCACTCGTTCCGAAAATCGTATAAAAAAAGCTATGTTCCATTTAAAAAACACCTTATCCATAGCGTAACTCTTTTGTTTCTGGTTCAAATAAATTTTTGGTTTCATTTTTGAATTCTGCAGGAAAAAGTACATCGATTGGCTATTTTAGATTTTTCTTTAAATACAAGGAAGCTCAAAAATGAGCCCCTGTTCAGTCCTCGTTGGAAGACCCTGTACCTATATAAGAAGTTGAATTTTGATTGTGGGATTTAATTTCAGTGGGTAAATTGGGAAATGGAAAAAAAATTCAAGGGCATCGTATAGGGTGTCAAGTGCAGTTTCAGATTTAGGGGGGCGCAGGAGGCCCTAATGACCTAATAACCAATTTATTAGCAGAATGACTATTTATCAACATTACATAAAATAAGTCAATATTTCGATAAAATAGATATTACATTTAGATACTAGCTTATAGTTAATCTGTAAAAGAACGTCAGATATTTGAATTTTACTCTTCTCAGTTTCGGTGTCGTCATATACATATAAGTAAAATAATATTTTATTTAGTATTAATTTAATTTTACGTTTAGTTTTTAAGTAAATTTTTTTATCGAATTTGTAGCAACCTTAAACTTAACATAAATCTTACTGAAAATAATAAATTTTGATGTGAATATAGAAATAGTTTTTTATATTTGCCCTATTATTAATGCAAACTAGGGAATATAACGAATAAAATGATATAATTATTAGGTGGAACAGGTTATTTAGTAGAAACCAAAAATCTTTAATGAGAACGGCGTTAGTGTAAAAATTAAGATAAATTTTGTAACCAGGTAGACTTTAATAATTTTATTAGAATATTCATGATTAATTTACATAAAATATCCTAAAATTATTATTTCGTATAGAACTTCTCAAATAATTTGCTGTTTAATAAAAAAGTAGAAAATATTATTTCCCAATGGATACCTATCCACATACATATTTAAGTACCAAATTTTATCAATTTTTTGCTGGATTTAATAAAAAAAAATCTTTTAATTATTAATAAAAATTTAATGGTTAAACTAATCTAAGAGTTGCTAGTAATCACCTAGTGTTTAAACAAGAAACATCCTAAATGTGATTATTACAATAAAACCACATAATAGGTTCAAGAAAATATCTAGCATACTATAGCATATATTTACTAATCTATACTCAACAGGTAGTAATTCTTATCAAAGTTTAACTTAAATCAATCAAATGTTTTCTTTTCACAATCATATACTAATAAATTTTATCAAACATCAATATAATATTAATCGCATTTGTGCTAAAGTCTATTAAAACTGTTTTCTTAAATTTATCTAATAATGATAAATTTTAAATTAAACACAAAGTCAATCAATTAATTAAATGATATTAATTCAACTTGTGATAGGCGCTATATTAATCCTGGATCTGATTGACTTGGTATGTTACTGAGTTGATTTTAGCCGAAATTTCTTTTGATACCTGATCTGCCATCAAACAGAGAAAACGAAAGTATTTACGAAGTACTGCTCTCTACAAAACATATTTTACCACACTGTATACACCAGTGGGCAGCACCATCAAATTGGGTATTGGGTATTTTTATCTCATTTTGATGGCACTAATAATTACCACTTCCTCTTTAAATTTTTGTTTTGAAGAAGCTTTCGACTCCGGTAGCTCGTTCAGGTACCATAAACATGCAACTCTATTCTTCTGTATGACATTGCAGAACCCATAAAATTTTATTTATGAATTTTGACTTTGGCGTATGGCGTATTCAATAAACTCTCAATTATGTTTTCTCATTATACAGGGTGAAAAAATGCAGTAGGGAATGTTACCGGCAACTTGTGAAATCCGACAATCTGCGAAATGCCTAGCCACTTTGCAAGTAAACCAATTTACCAGGCATTATGCAAATTGCAAAAATGACTAAAACACTTTAGGCAATCTGTAAAATGCCTGCTACAATCGCCACTATGCTTAACAGAGATATTAATATCTTAGGTACATTGAGTAGGCATTATGCAAACCGTTGGCTGACTGGAACCAATTCTCATTATGTGGGAGTAGTGTGAAATATATTTAACAAACCTGGGCAAACCTAATTTTCTACATACAGGTTTTTAGTCTGTGATATTTGTTTTTGTTTGTTTCGGACTGACTGTTCAGAACGTTAATTATGTCTTGTCGTTCAGCAAATGTCACAAAGGTGTTGTTATAACTCTTTTTTCCCGCTCTCCATGGTATAGTTCGTTGGGACGATGGCACGGCAACTGTTCGCAAAACGCCTAGCCAATGTGAGATATTCAGATTACAATTCACCAGATTGACGATTTTAGCAGGCATTTTACAGATTGCGTGAAGTGTTTTAGTCATTTAACAAATTATCTGAAGATCTCGTCAATTTCCATAATGCCTGGTGATGGTCGGCTTGCAAAATGGCTAGGCATTGCGCAGATTGTCGGATTTTGCAGGTTGTCGGCATATAATCCAAATAAATCTGAAATATTTTTTTGTATATTCTCTACATAAATTAAATGTTTATGGCGGTTGCTGTTATCCATTTATTTTGGACTTTATTTGCGAAAAAAAAAGGATTTTCTAAAGCAAATTTTCGCACGAATGTCGAAGCTTGTAAAACGTGATCCCATTGGCGGTGTCGTTAAAAGTTTTTTTATGACTCATAAGGAGTACATGGCGAATTCCAGTGTTGTAGGGTCATCGAAAAATCAGTAAAAGTGGCATTAAATGCGTAACTCATTCAATGAAATATCCCCCCACTTAAAGTAAAAGGTTCATAAACTCTTATTCATGAATTTTAAGCCGAAATCGGCCCAGGAACCTTTCAATTAATTTTGCAACAAAAACTGGCATTTCTGCGAAATGTTTACACACCATATCTTAAAATTTCGAGTAAATATACTGCAATTCTTTGTTTTCATGGCAATCTTCGAAAATTCGATTTTTTTTTTATTTAGCATGTCCCCGATGCAAATAAACCTATTTATTTATAACTTTACCGAAAAAATAAGCGATTTAAATTAGTGGGAGGTTTTCTTAGATAACTAACGGATGAAATAAACGCAAAAGAATCACTAAATAAGTGTGGAATAATGTCGGTTAAAAATAGGATTGTCGGAAAAAAATCAAGAAAATTCCGTTTTTACCCCTTAAATACGTTCCTGGATGACCCATTCGGTATTCATTTTAAAGTGTGATTATCCCATTATACAATAGTGTTGAAAAATTAGGGAAAAATTAGATAGGAAAAATCTAGTGATTCAAATGTACCGATGTCGAGCGCAAAAAAAGTCAAAAAATCGAAATTTAATCGTCGATTGCTCCCTTCCTATAAAGAATGAAGAAACTAGGGAATATGGATATCATGTATTTCGACGAGCTCTTTTCGATGACGTATATGGGATTTTAATTTGAACCATTTTGACCCGACAAGAAATTAAAAACCGTGAAATATTTGGGTCAGAAATCGAAATTTCCAGTTTTTCCCAAATATATCCATTTTCCAGTGATTTTAGGTTTGGGTAAATGTATTGCAAAAAGGAAGTATATGAGATTTTAAAGGTTTACTTATGAATCCGTTTTTGGATCAGACGTTTTGTTTTCGAGTTATTATATTCAAAGCTGCAAATGGCAAATCTGGCCCTAAAAAATTTCAAAAGAATTACTTGCCATTTTCCGATCCTCACTAGTTTCAATAGAGTTCCGAAGGCCCGGGTCCTCTACGACCTCCGAAAATTTACATCGATTTAATTTCTTTTTGCGACCTGTACCCGATTTCAACGGAAATCGCGGAAATTTCGACTTTGACATTTAATAGCTCCAAAACGAAACATATAACCGAATTTTTTACCGAAGCTAGTTGCACTATTCCTCTATCAACTACAAAAATTCGATTGCTTCCCCTCTGACTGTTTCCGAGAAAAACAAACCTGTTCGATTTTTGGTTTAACTTTACGTTAACATGTAGATTGACACTTATTTTTGCTGATCTGACGTCATTTTTCATTAATGACAAATCGCTGCTTTTTAAATTGTTATAAATTATACCGAAAAGTAAACATTTTTGTAGCTAAATTATTCTAGTACTTTTCTTCAAAACATTTTTTTGGGGGTTTGTAATGAGTTCCTGCAATAAAAAAATATGTTTATATTCTTATTATTACATATTTATAGATGAAATTACCTCCTTCCCTTCCCATATTACTCTAGCGATATGGATACTTGGGAAACATTTGACATTTGACAATTTAGAATTTAGTCATACGTAGCTGTCAATGAGTATACCAATTTTTTTAGTATTTCCAACTCTCCCACTTTCCCTAAACCACGACAACATTATTTTATTTAGCCTTCACTAAAAAAATCACACCCTTGTATTCTCAACAAAGCCCTAAACGCAAATAAAAATATTTTTATTCATCTTTAAATAAATTTGTTTTAATGCAATGCCAATGGTAGTGCACGTAACGTTATTTTCATTCGTGCTTATCTCTGCGTTCCCATATGCGCTAAACAGAAATTTTTACGGGAGTGGGGCGTACGGTACCTGTAAAACCTAATGCAAGTTTTACGTCACTAATATTCCAACCTTTCTCTAGCGCTCATCAACGAGGTTCGAGGAATAGAGTCGATCGGGAAAGGTCGCGTTCTTCCGTTCCAATTTTTTAAGCGTTTGTGATAACTAACAAGACTTTCGTTTTGATATTTCGTGCGGATTCTAGAAAAAATCTGTGATAAAATCACTATGGAAAATACCGGTAGTGAAAACATCTGCAAAATCCTCATCCTCGAAAAGAACCAAAGAAGAATCTTCCATCCGAAACTGCACGACAACTTTCTGGAAAGAGTTACCACTCATAAGAAGCCTTCTGGAATAAAGAAATGCCTTTTTGGAAAAGCTGATTCTAACGAAACGAGGCGATTGTTAGAAGAACAATATTTGCTGGACCAACAGAGATTTTTCGATAAATTTGGATTCGACATCGAAACCATCGAAAATATGGAAAGAACTAAAGACGACGCACAAGAAAACATAGAAAATGATAGAAATGGACAAAACAGAGAAGTGAAAACTAGTTGTAATGATGTATTTAGTGGATCTGTGAAAAATTTAGGAAGGAAAGTTTTGAAAGCTAGAAGAAAAGTTAGTTTTAATAAAACGCAAACTAGACAGAGTCAGCAATTTATTACTGGTGAGTTTTTTAGATTGTTTATATTTTATTTTTTATATTTTTTATTTATAGCATATTATCCTTATGAAAGTTCTTCAGGTAAAATAATGATATTCTTTCTATTGGGTTATTAATAGACAAAAAAGATTAGAGGGAATTGCGAAAATTTCGAGATTTTGAAACTCATCACTAAATTAATTATATTAGATCTAGTTGATCAGTTGTGACAAGTTTTTTTCTTGTCATTTTTAATAAGTCGTTAAAACTTGTTAATTTTGTATTATTTCTGAGACTTATTTGGTTTCAAAATGATTTTTATCTGAGAATTTGTGAATCAGACACACTGGATCTAAAGAGGTTTAGACTCGGGTTTAGAGCAGAACTACGGATTTGATTAATCCCAATTTAATTGAATTAAGTTGCGTTACCAGTGGTCAAATCGAAGTGCCAAATCAGATGAGAACTTCTGGCTTCGAATGTGGACATTTGTTAACCTATCGAACAATGGGTAATTGATTTTTTAACTTTATTTATAGGAAAATTTCGTCCAATGACTACCTATTTTACTATTTTTATGTCAGAGAAATAATGCAAAGCAGTCAATGGTTTTGATACAATATAAAAATTAGATGGATCTAAGTGGATTGACACTTATTAACGTCAAATCTTAATGAAACCGTCAAGTATTAAACATTCTAAATTTTGCAATTTTAAAATGTACTTGCCGAGGTTTTCCTGTAAATGAAATTCGCAAAATTAGGCCATAATTTTGTCTTATTTAATATGAAAATTACCAGATTTATAATTTGGTGTAGGTTTGTGGCATGCGGTCATATCCTGTTTATATAGAAACTGAATTAACTTTTATTAAGTATGTATAATTTGTGGCAATTATTTAGTTTCAAAATTTGTGCTCGCTAATGAATTTCAAAATTTTTCTTGTTCTTTTATTCTATTTACAATTTTTTATACTTTTGGATAAGGTTGAAATGACAATGCATATGAGTCCATATGACTCATATACCCTATTCTAAAAAAAGATAAGCTTCTGTCTATCGATGGACGTGTTTCCCCTATTTGGCGAAGTTACATAAACGGGATGTTACTAAGACGCTATATAATTGTTATTAGACCATTGTACTCAAATTTCATGGTATTGTGCATTGAAACATTGAAAGATAAGACTTTTTCATACCATCTTGCCATCGTTACCATGATTGAGTTGAGGACAGCGACCTTATTATTGTCAGAAATCGTAAAAATAGCTGATTAATCAAAAAAATGGTCAGTCTATGTCTTTGTCTTGGTTTCATAAAGAATTTGTGAATATTTTTGTGGTATTTCCACCAGACAATAATTTGTCTTTCAAAGTATCTACTTTGTTATGCTATAAAAAAATTAAAAATGGCATAAAAACACGTCGTCTGTCACGGCATTCGAGCAGCAGCAAACATTAACCCTTTCCGTACCTATGACGTAAATACGGTCTGGGACGTGTGAAAAGAGACAGAGTATTTTTATTATTGAACAACATTTTAAAACGACAGTTTTTTTTAAATATAAACGTGTTAATTTTAAATGTTAATATACAAAGAATATAATCAAGCAATACTGTCCCAAAAAAAATGCTGATTGTTAAGTTATACATGTTTTTTTATATAAAAAAGGCTTAAATGTTAATATTCGAAATTTACACTGAACTAACCGTATTACAGCGAACTGAGAAATCAGTCAACGCATATAATAGTTTATAATAACCTAAAAAGGATATAATGGCATGAGCATTAAAGAAATACTAACCGAACATTCACGGAATGACAGAGGCAAAAACTACTACACGCTAAAGTTATTCTACAATGGTTTTTGAATTTTACTATTCTACAAATTTCCATTTTACCTAGGATCGTGACCTGCAGATATTTGGCAGCATATGTTGCACTCATTTGGGGCACTCTTGGATGGTCACAGAGAGGCACTGCCTTGAATCATTTCAAATACTCACTACTTATGATTAATGACAAGATTTTTCTCCTACTTCCAGACACTTCCTGAAAGATATTCAGGCTCAGGGTGTTCGAAAAGTCTTAGTATGCGCAAATATCTTTGCTATTAGTAAAGATAGAGACACCAAATTTTAGGTCCATCTTATCCATCTACTATGGAGTTGAGATCAAAAATTTTAAATGCAACCATATGCTGTGTGCTATTTCATTTTAAGGATCTTCAAGAAAGAAATATTTTACAGCAATCCCGAGGTCCGTATCTTAATTCCTTTTTAAATGGCAAGCCTATAAAAATTAAAAGTCGTGAAAAAATATTAAAAATTTAGTACCTCCTTTTTCTCTTATTACTTTAAAATTCGTTCAAAATGACCACCATGAAATTCTTGGCAGTAATAAAGTCGATTTTGGAACTCTGCCAAGAAGTAACACCTGCCATTCTCAAAAATGTGAGAAGTGAGTTCCAAAATAGACTTTATTACTGCTAAGTTCTTGGTGGTCATTTTAAACGACTTTTAAACTAATGTAATAAGAGAAATAACCCTATTTAAATATTTAATTGTTTTCCGATTTTTAATTTTGATAGTCTTGCATTTAAAAACGAATTAAGATATGGACCTCGGGTTTACGGTAAAATGTTTCTTTTTTGAAGACCTTTAAAATAAGGTACCGCACGGCATAGGGTTGCATTTAAAATTTTTGACCTCATTGGGTATTCTGCGGCGCACCAGGGGGGGGGGGGGGGGGGACTAACATCCTAACACACAAAAATTAAAAAACTGCACTACTAACTTGAAGAAATCCACCGAATTGCATTATTGAGCCCCCCACCCCCCAAGACAAAATCGTGGGTGCGCCCGTGGGCATAATAACAGAGCATGGTCAAAACAAGAAGATAATGATCCCAAACACCAAAGTTGGATTTGTTCCGCTTGAAAGGAAGAAAATGACATTTCAGTAATTGAGTGGCCGTCACAATCACCGGATGCAAATCCAATTGAAAATGCTCGAGTGCTCATGAAGGACAAATTACGGGGATAAACGTTACCCAACTGCAAGGCACTAGCTTACAAAGTATGACAGATATGGCGCAGCTTATCAAGACAGTATGCTGAAAATCTAGTAGACAGCATGCTAAGAATATTAGGCCATTGTTGCTAATAGCGGCGATTGCAATAGCTGACAGTATGTAGTTTATGGCACAACAAATGAAATTCTAATTTGATTATTCACTGATTAGCTAGCTCTTTCTTAAAATACTGTAGGCACGAAAAAAGGCTGCAAATTTTTGGCAATTACTTTCAGTATTATTACTATTACAAGTAACACGAAATATGACTAGCGATAAACAAATTTTGGACTAAATACGAGTTTCTATAGAAACTGAAAGTGTGTCACCATGAATCACACATCTTTATCGTTCGGTACAAGTTTTATCAAAACCTAAACCACAACTATTATTAAAACATCTTTAAAAGTGAATTCTCAAACTCGATATTTCAGCGATATGCAATGAATTGTCTTTCTGTGTTGCAAAAAATTTATTATTATTACAAAACAAGTCGTTGACCCCTTTATAGGAAACAAATTAATTGACGATGCGTTTCTACACATATTTATTTAGTTTGACTTTGATGTCTTATAACTTGCAAAGCATGCACGTATTTTTAAAACAGAATTTTCCGGTTTTTCATCATCTTTATTATTAAATGAAATCAGTTAAAAATTATCTCATCTTATTAAAATTTTGGTGATCTATCAAACCATCGCGTGGACTATGAAAATTCCTAACTAAAGAACAATCTTGCTAAAGATAGATCCTTATTGGGATGGGTAATCGGCGTCCCTCCCGACTATTTTGTTGTTGTTTTTTTTTAACATTGCTGTGCTTAGTTATTTGCTCTAAAAATCAGTGACGTTTCGATGTCGAGACATAAGTATCCAAATATTATTTTGTACTTTTGTGTGGTTTAAAAGGAAAAGTACAATTTAAATTTGTTTGATAAATTATAGGTACCTACCTCCTGCCAATTTCGCTCTTCCAACCGCTACGTCTGTACTGCATAAAATGTCCGACATAATATTTAAAGTCAAAAAATTCTTCTATCCCTTAACATCAAAAAGTCCTCCGGTCTGGATTGCATACCCGGAATTGTTTGGGGATTTATACCTTTTTTACCATTACTTCCACGGATTTTGCTCTGAAGAACTAGCCGCTATTATTCCTCCCTTCACTGTTTCTAGCAGAACAGGAGGCGCATTACGTATGCATACCTTACATAGGTATACAGAACAGATACAAAAGCCTAGAATATCCTACTTCTCTCAGTCATTCATACCTAGGGTTTCCAGATTATGGAACAAATTGCCTGCAGATGTTTTCCTTCCCCTCCCAGCCTTTAATCCTTTAAATCTCGTCTCAATGTTCCTTCTCTTCAGACGCCCACTTAGTACTTGGGCTTGAAATCTATATGGGATGTCTCAGATAAAGAAAATAGGTATTTGTTGTGTGTCTACAGCGGAAAATCGTTTATTGGCTTTTTTATAACAACAAACTTAAGCAGCATTGTTAATAATAGTAAGGATTGTAGCTGATTACCCCTCTTAAATGGTCCTTGTCGTTCTCCTTACAGAGTAGTATATTTCGTCATGTAAGTACTATTTCTTGAAATCGAAATTCTAAAATCTCAACAGAATTTCTTCTAACTTGGAATCTCCCAGACAAGCTCAAGCCAATAATTTTGGATGACGTAACATATTAGTCATTGTACTTCAGTAACTATATATTACTTTTCTTTGTTTCTTTGTTATGTCGGAGCAAGATGGAACAGGTTCATAAACTGTTACGTTTTTGCAATGGTCTATGAATGACAAAGTATTTTGCACTTTTTATGTGCATACTTTGATTCAAAGAATAATAAGAATTTCAGTTAAGCTTTGTACATAAAAAATGTTTTTGCACTCCGTATTCCGTATCTAAAAAAGGCTATTTTAGTCCCTATTTTTAGGGTCTAAGGTGTCACTTTTAATCCCCGAGGGATTAAAAATGCTTTATATTCCTTAAAAAGGTACCGTAAACCGGGGTTACTTTGACTTTCAGGGTTTCTTTGACATGTTTTGGGGTTACTTTGACACCACCTGATTTAAGGCGAATATTGCTTGAAAATTTGAGGTTATGATGGTTGGTATTGTTTTTAGTTGGGTAAAGTGGAACTGTCATCATGGTGAGACATTATAAGAGAAAGTTAGGTGCACGAAGTTATAAAAATTATAGTGAGGAGGACTTGAATAAAGCGGTAGAGGAAATAAGAAACGGTAACTTATCACAAAAGGCGGCCGCAGAAAAATACAAAATTAACAGAACTACGCTATTAAATAAAGTGCACCGCAGGCATGAAGGTACACCGGGGCACCCAACTGTTTTATTGCCAGAAGAAGAACAATTGATTGCCAATACATTGGGTACTGTTAGTGATTGGGGTTTCCCAATGACGAAGGCCGACATACGGAACGTCGTAGAAAAGTTTGTAAACAAACATGGCAGAGTTATTCTACAATGGGAGAATAATGTACCAGGTTACGATTTTGTAGAAGCATTTGCAACAAGAAATGGGCTGAGTAACCGCTTAGCTACAAACATCAAAAGACAGAGGTCTTCAGTTGGAGTTCCTCAAATTATGGAGTTCTTTAATAACATCCGCGAAATTTTGAGTAAAGCTCGACCATCGCAAATTTATAATTATGATGAGACCAACATAACTGACGATCCAGGGGCCAAAAAAGTGCTGGTACCACGTGGCAGAAAACGTGTAGAACGTGTACAAGAGCATTCTCGAACATCAGTTAGCGTGATGTTTTGTGGTTCAGCAGAAGGTGTCTTAATACCGCCCATGGTTGTCTACAAATCAAAAAACCTATATGAAAACTGGACAAAAGGAGGGCCACCTGGCACTGTTTATAACCATAGTGAATCAGGATGGTTTGATATGAATATTTTTGAAGTATGGTTCTTTAAAGTTCTATTACCACACATTAATGAACACAGGGATAAAAACGAAACGGTTGTCGTATTAGGTGACAATCTTGCATCACATTTCTCGCCAGAAGTCATAAGGGTTGCCCAAGAAACCAATATTTATTTCAGTGCTTTTCCGCCAAATTCTACCCATCTCCTCCAGCCTCTGGATGTTGGGGTTTTTGGTCCATTAAAGAAAAAATGGCGAAAGGTTTTGGACACATGGAGACAGGAATCAAGACGGAAAGGAATCATCCCTAAGGAGCAATTTCCATTACTCTTAACCAAATTGTGGGGTGCCATCAGTCCAAATATACAGACAAACCTTCAAAGCGCATTTAGAGGGACTGGTCTTTACCCATTCAACCCTGAAGTTGTTCTTAATAAACTGCCATCCGAAGCCAACGATTCTGGCAGACTCTTAGATGCCAGTTTACTTGAATTTTTAAAGGAATCGAGAGGCTACAATGAAAGTAGAATACGCCAAAGAAGAGGCAAAAAGCTCACCTCAAAACCGGGAACTCAAATTTCTTTAGACTGTGGTAGCAAAGATGGAAGTTCAGTTCAGTCTAAAATCCCAGCTAGTACACCTGAAATCCCTAGCACAAGTTCGACTAATCCGAAGCATGTGACTGCTGACTCATCATCCTTATCTTCTGATGATGAAACTCCACTTATAAACCTTGTATCCACAAGAAACGAAAACCTGTGCACAATATGTGAATGCGATTTTCGATATTATAATGCAAAACAAGAATGGATCCAATGCGTGTCTTGCCATGGCTGGGTGTGCGGAATTTGCAACAAGGGGTCCAAAAATACCCGCTACGAATGTTCCAGTTGTGAGGATGAAGATTAAAGAAGAATTTTTTGTTTTATTTTTACTTTTTTTTTTTGAGTTTTAATTTTTATTATTGATAACTAGGAATTGTTTTTTTCTTGGAATTTTTCATAACTATTAAAATGCCTTCTAATATATGGATTTTGTTTTTTTTATGGTTAAAGTTTTTTAAATTATGTATATACAATAAAAAAATTTCATACTGGGGTGTTAAACTAACCCCGCGCTGGGTCTACTTTGATTTGGAACGAATATTAACGATATGTCAAAGTAGCCCCACATGCGGGGTTACTTTGACATCAAATTTACTTATTTTTTTTTAGTAGAAGCAGATATCTTAGAAAGTTGCTATTTGGTGAATTTAGAGCAAAAGGATCAATTGTTCATATGAGATAAAAAAAATGGAAGTTTATGACTTATTAACAAAATGGCGCTAAAAAAACCTCCAAAACTATGTCAAAGTAACCCCGGTTTACGGTATTTTTAATCCCTGTAGTAACAATAAAAAAAAAGTAACGTTAGAAACAATATTTATTATATTAAAACGTAACAAACTGATTTATTTCAAACGTCAAAATTTTAGATTTTTTAGGTTTGTACCCATATCCTTTTCCTTTTAAAAATGATATTAGTTTGGAAAATTTACCAATGTCTATATTGTTTTTAACCTGGAACTTCGCTTTGTCCATTGAATACTGGGACCATAAGGTCGAGCTTCACAGTGTCCTCGATTTTTGCTAGGTGTACGTTTTCTGTATATCCAGTTATTTTCTTGGAATTGCAGGAGGTTGCAAAATCTTTGTATTGTTTTTCATATATTTTTCTTGATTTGGGCGGCAATATGCTAGACATAGCCTCTGTAGCATCTCTCTCAATCAATTAATGAAAAAATCGCTCATAGTTTTGAACTTTGGGGTAAAATCTCAAAAATTGTTTGACAGCTCTAAACAAATTCTTAGTTTCCATAGAAGAAAACCCATTATGATATTATAATAAATGATTATTACAGGTGCGCATGTGTCTTATTGTTGTGCTAAATTATTTTAAAAAAAATACTAAAAAATATTTATTAATTTTGTGTCCTGTAATTTTGGAGAGCAAAAAATAGCGTATATACCACGGAACTAAAGGGTCCCTCGTGCAGTTGGTGACTGGAACCTTCTTATGAATAAAAGAAAGCCTACTTTAACAAATTACTGGTAACGTTCTATTCCTGTTACATCAGTTATGTCAACATGTCTCAACTGATTTAACTTAAAAATACATCACTTGGAAATCATAACAGATCCATGAGACCTGTGTATTGTTCCTTTCTGAAATCCCTAAACCAATTTCTTACACGTTAAGACTCCTTTCATTCCAAGAATTTTCACATAATACCAGCTATGAAAGCAAATACTGTAACAGTGAGTCACCTTAAGAACCATCGTGCTCCATCTTGTACCTGACAGATCCGATCGGTCCTTTTTTCTTTTTTAACTTGTTCTCACGAGCTTCTCTTGTGACTCAGTTAAAGATTTTAGCGGCAAAATTTTGGCGGGAACTCATGTGATAGCTCTATAAATGGGTTTTAAATTTGTAGAAACTTGTTAACTTGTTAACGGCGCACCGAGTGACCTCTGGTTACGGTTGCTATTGACAGTTATACAATGGAATTGGTTGACAAATGGCAGTTAATTGTTTAACTGTCAACCGTAATCATGACCAGAAGTCCGCGAAAACGATGATTGTATTGACCATCAAATGAACTGATTAAATTGATGTTCTGTTCTATTCTTGCCCGGGTTTGACAAATCTTTTGATTTTGTATGAATGCACTGTTTTAACTTATAATCCGAAATAAATGTGGCAATATGACAAGAAATTTGACATTAAAGTGCTATAATATTTATTTATTTCATATTTTAAAGTAATAAAGTGAAAAGATGATCCTAAGTAACCTGTTACTGAAAATATATTGGCAATATTTACTTTAGCAATATACATACACATATAAATTTCACAGTCTGATAAAAAGTGCAAAACAGGCAAACATCATAATATATTTGTGTATATTATGTACGTCTGCATAATGTGTATTTTATTACATTGGGACCTTGGACTATAAATGCTTGGAAATAATAAGATATTAACTGTTCTAAAGATTTTTTTTCCAATAAAATTGTATTGAACCCAGGAGAGAGAGGGTTTCAAAACCCTCAGTTATCCGGGGCAATACGAAGCTGGTTCGTCTGAACTAAGATGGGGTCCAAAAGGGATTCCGTAGGTCTTATTTGGGAAACAGAGATTATATAAGTTTTTCTGGTTCGAGAGAGAAAACCAAGCTTTTTACCAGGTGATATGGCTAATAAAGTAATGTGGCAATATGACAAGTGAACCTTGTGGTATATTGGAACCAGTGGCGCACGGGGGGGGGGGGGGGGGGGTCTGCAGCCCCCCCCCCTTCCCAGACCGACATCCTAGACACACAAAAATTAAAAAAGTGCACTGTCTTGGATAAGTTTGTATTTTTTTAAATATTTTAGAATTTCCGAGTTGACTGTCTTCATAACCACAAATATTAGAATACAACCTGATCTATATATTCTGATATACCAAAGTTATTGTGTTGTGCTACAGAAATCTTATTTGTAGATCATGTTTGTTTACACATTCCTCGTGTAACATTAGCTTTTTTATTAACCAATCTTTTGACAAGGAACTCTAAACATCACGCCAATAATTTTGCATAGTAACAATAAATATGTGGGCATAAGTTATTAGCAAAATAAAGTGCATACAACACTTGTGGTAACATAAAACAAATCATGTTTATTTTATATGTTAACTACAATGTAATTAAAGTTATGAAGTAAAATTTTGTACGGTTGCCAAAATGCCAGTGGAAGTGTAAACTTTACATTTTTTTGATTAATGTCAATAAAGTGACCCAATCCTTTATTTGTGGGGAAGTTTTCCAGTTATGCGGTCATTTTTTTTTTTTAAATGATAATATGACTAGTGAGTAACAATTATTATTAGAAGCTCTCTAATTTGAAGCCACATAAATTTTGTTATCATTTTTTTATGTAAAGAAGAAAAATTAATTATCTTTTCTTCCACAAAACATTTAACCAACTTAAGCCGCTATTTTGTCAGGTCCGTGCTCGTTGGTTTTTATGATTTTTTATACAATAATATGTCTACAAAACGACAATTGGACCAAAAAGTGAAAGATACGAAAAAAAAGGCATTCTTTATAAAAATTGTTTCTAAAGTCTATTTATTTCGACGATAGACCGAATATAAATAGATGCACGCTGCCTACAAGTGATCGGTTCAAACGGTGAAATTGAACAGGGCCGCATTGAGAATGAGAAGGAAAACTTTAAACTGCAAAACTGTTTACAATTAAATAAAAACTAAAATAATTGCCAGCCTTGACAACCGAACAAACAAAACAGCGATTAAAAATCAACGCAAAAAATTAAAACTACAAAACAGGTCAAAACTCGAAAGAAAGTCGAATAGCCTTTTTCACTAGACAGCCTAATTACGATCCTGCGAAATACCGCCGATAGCTGTCTGGCACGCCTCTTTCAATTTAATGCTCGGTCGGCCAATACGAATAGGAAGCTGGCGGAGGCTCGACGAGATCGTCTGACTATGACGTGTAGGGTTAATATTTACATCGGTCTATCTTCGAGATGTCTATACTTTAGTAAAAAATGCGATTTATGTACCTTTATTTTTCAACTTAAAGAAAAGTGCCTCTTGAAAAACTTGCTTAGAATTTTAGAGAAAACTTGGTTTTGTAAAACAAAAAACTGTAAGTGTTAATTAAACTAAACGTTTTATTTACAAAGTTTTTATTCAACATGGAAGCCGCCAACTTCTACACACTTTTGTAGTACCAGACAGGTATTTTGGTTATACTTACCGTATTCCTTACATTCGGAAAAAAAACTGAGGCATTGAAAAAAATCGATTCAAACTTTTTATAAATCTTTACTAAGAAAGTAATTCTAAACAACATTTCCTAATACCATTTTAAAAAAAAAACGAAAATTAACGGTAGTCTCCTCGTAGGTAAAATTCATATTTTTGAAGATTCTCACCCACCTGTATAGAAAAAGTAAATTTTGTTACCACAAATCGTATTTTTTCTCTAAGCAAATATTTTTTTATTGAGAATATCTTTTTGTCAAAGAACTAAAAACTAGGTCCATTTGAGGTATAGGTAACCCCCATCCAGGGACACCCTGTATGTTTCCTCATTGCGATTTATATCGTTAGTTGTTAATTTCGTAATATCTTTGTGGTTATTATTTCAAAAAATAGCCTTTTTTTGTTACCACGCCATTTATTAAAAAAATCATTTAAAATTTATTCTGAAAAGTTTAGAAAAAAGAAATACCTTCGGAAATACCTAATAAAAAAAGTTATACCTCACAATTTTACCACTTTTTTTTAACAAAGGGATAGATTTTTGCTAAAACGGTATGTTAAAGAAAGATCATTCAAATTTACAAATAAATAGGCGTTATGATTTTCGCCGATTTTTCTTATAGGCGACCCCACTGTGCGGCGCAGCGGTTCGCAATTCTAAACCCCTACCCTAGTATCTCACATGCTGAGAAGCTACAGTGCCGTTTGTACTGAAGGTTGACTCATACCAAAGAAAATAATAGCTACGCGTAGCTATTATTTTCTTTGCTCATACTGATCTACGAACATTATCAGCTTATGAAATTTCACGTTGTTACTTAAAATTTCATCAGAGAACCCCAACCGAACCACAAATAAAAATTCTAGGGTTTGTAACTGTAAAGTTTGGTTAAAAATGGGTTTAAACGGACGAGTTCATGTTATGGAGCAAACCTTCGCGCCCAATTTACCACCGCCGATTATTAGATAGCCACTTATCCCACCTGTTTTCATTAAGTAATTACCGATATTACCCCATTATTGCGGTAAAACCCATTTCTAATGCATTTTCATTTTTCATATTTAATTATCATTAAAAAACCTACTCCATATAAAAAGAGAATCATATTCCCGTAAAAAAAATTATACAATTCTTAACCAACTTCCCACAGAAACAAAATATGCACGTTCTTTAGAAATCGTTCGTTTTCCCTTCTCACACGGAAATCTTTAGACCATGACTCTGTGGTAAGATTTGAATCAGATATAGAGCATTATTAAATTACCTAGAACTCGATCCGAATGTAAATTGCACCGCGTGTCTCGCCCCAATGCATTACAGGTGCATGGGAAAATGGAGATGAACAATCAGATTTTTTTTGTTTGTAGGGCATGTGTAAGTACTAATTTGGGTACGATTGGTAATTGAAATGGTCTGGTGATTCGTTGACACAAAGAAAAAACGTCGTGCGCGACGTGGATATATCAGATTTTTGCATTTTTTATGACGGAATGTTGAGAGAGTAATTTTAAGGTTGGGCTCGTAATAACATTTTTTTTACAACTACTCTGAAAATACATAAAACACACTACTAAACTAACTACAACTGAAAATCAATAATTTCAAACAGCGTGCGGACACATTTACACAAGCCGTACGAAAACGTTTACGCACAAAACAAAAGTTTTGAAATCTAGTAGGTCGCAGTTTTGGCAGTAGTAATAATTTAAAAGCTGTCTTCTAGCAACCAATTTCATTATTATTGACGACAGTGCCGGATTTAGAGAGTTGTTAGAAATATTTGAAGGGCTAAAAATACATTCGGGAAAATAGTTATAAAATTATTAGAATACAAGTATCTTAATACATCAGGAGTAGAATAAATAGTAATATTATGCTCCGATGTAATTAAAAATGATTTAAAGACGATACATTCTTCAATTAGCCCTCATCTAAGTCTTTATTATACAGTTGTGTTAAATAATTAGTTTTTTGCCTTATAATTTTGCATTTCATTTTTAACTGTATCGATAACAACAACATACGTGTTTATTCTAAAACTAGTAGTACCGTCAAATGTTGTATCATTATTTCTTATATTGTCTTAACCTTTTTAAGTACCTACAGGTCGTTTTAAATCTCGTCTAAACTTGGGCATGTCTGACAAGGTTTTTGCTTTTTCATGGTAATAATCAAATCTATTTCTTAACGCAGCTGCATGTTCAATTATACTTTTATTAGTGGTAACACTACACTATGTAAATCGCTGTTGATAATTTTAGTGATAACACAGGCCATTCCAGAAAACTGCCATAAAAGCAATTTCCAGTGTGCACAGTTTTTTATGTAAGCTACCAGCTTTTACCCTAACTACTCAGAGAGTACCTAATTCAGTGTCATTAGAAATTTTTTCCAAAACATGAACATGACGAAGTATTTCTATCCAGTTCTTTCTTGAATTATACACAAGAAAAGTTTAGTAAATTCTGCTTTAAGGTTGACGTGGCCCGTTGGGGAGGGGCCCCTATGGCAGCCGGGGCCCTAGGGCAATTGCCCTTTTTGCCCTACGTAAATCCGGCACTGATTGACGGCGTTATCTCAACTGCTACCCAGATGCCGCGAGACGAGACGAGAGAAGGAGCGCTCTCGTCTCGTCTCAAAGTACCAGAGAAAATTGATATCTCATCTCGACGGGAACACCCTTCTCTCGTTCGAGCGTGCCTTTATCTCGTCTCGTCTCGTTCCTCTCGTAATAAGAACAGCCAGAAATGGAAGGTGGTAGAGGACCTAAAGTCGGACGCAATTAGGCTGACCATTAGGCTCAGTAATAAATAACAAAACAATATTACTCTTTATTAACAATTCATTAATGTATTATCATTAAGAAATCCTATTATACTTGAAAACTGCGCCGACCTCAAAGTTTAGAACTTCGGTTAACAGGTTACCTAACCTTGGACAAAATTAAGCTTACCATTAACCACAGCTATAAATACGTAAAAATAGTATTTCGTACTTTTTAGAGCTTTTTCTTTTGTGAAGTTGGTTCATAAAAATTAATTTTATTTTCTTAGTCGGTTTTTTATTTTTTGTTAGTAGTTAATTTATTTTTGCTGGATTTTAAGAAAATTCATAGAAATATAAAATTAAAACATACCTATGTCGATAAAAATACGTTTTACCGAAACCGAACTATTTCGACCAACACGTGCTGAATGAAATGTGATATTTTCAGAATTCATACCCCATCGAACATAAAAACAAAAATAGGCTAAACCAATTTTGCGGTTTTAAAGGCACATTTATTTTTAGGGGCACGAGTTTAGAGATTCCACATGTTCGATAGCAAAGACAGATTTTGTTCGGGAATACTTTAGCAGATGGGAAAAGGCAGATTTCTTAGAAACCATGTCGTACGAATCGTACGATATTAGTGATAATCTATTACTAACTTAAGTATAATGATTTTTATTGTTTTTTTCCGCAAAGTACACCAAAATGTATTTTTTTATTTTCGTTCAATAATTAAATTTCATTTTGAAACGTCCCAACTTTTTTGTGCTTCTGTGTACACAATTTCTGAATATAAATTCTTATTTCCCTATCCCTTTTACTTAAAAACTGTATAATTAATGTCGCTAGAAGTAGTTGTTTTTGAGCAAAATGCATTTGAATTCAGTGTTGCATAGAATAAATGGAAAATAAAAAATTTTGGTATTAGCTTAAAATACACCCTTTATTAGGGAAATAAAAAATCAAATAAAACACGAATTAACTATGAAAAACTATACTGCCAACAGTGAACTCATGTTCACACTTGTTATTATTTATTATTATTTTTATTTCTTCTCTATTGCGCGCAACGCCGAATTCAAATGTATTTTTCTCAAAAATAGTTGCTTCTAGCGACATTTATAAAGTACTCGTATATCTTTGGTAAATCAAATATGTAGGTAGGGGGAATAAGAATTTCTGAAGAATCACATCCACTGAAGCACAAAAAAGTTGGGACGTTGGGACGTTTTAAAATGACATTTAATACCGTATATGGCGCCCCCTACAAAATGCCTTGTTTGAGAACGGATTCGCTTTATCCATCCCAAAAAAACCCACCCAAAAAAAACCCACCATATTTTCTGAATTTATTTAGTATCTTTCAAAACGTATCGATAAAAATGTAAAATAAAGGTCTTTCTATACGAGGGCATCCAATCCCGAGATCCCGAATCCCGGGATCCCGAGCATATGAAATGAAAAAAAAAACACATTTTTAAATGTTTACAACAGTTTTAAAGATTTATTTTTTTTTATTAAACATCTTTACTCTGCCATAAGAAACACATAAAGCATGTACTTATTAAAACCATGGATTTATTAAGAAAGGATTCCATGTCGGTATACTCTGAGCGTATCGAACGTGAAGCCTTATATTTATTGTTTGTTATGAAAACATTTCCCCTAGGGGTTTAGTTTACGAACTACGTAATTGAATCAAGAATGGTAGTAGAAAGAGATCAAATAGCATTGGAGTGTTGGAGCTCAGAAGTGTTGCTGTCTGTGCTGGTTGCTTAGGAAAACGGCTGAACCTCGGTTTGAACACTCGGTTACACGTACATCTTTGTCTAATGAACTAGAAAAGAAAAAGTGCGACTTATAGATTTATAAATGACTCGGAGCGACTTCAAATAAACACCTTTAGAAATAACATAACCTATAAATAATAAAACCTTTTTAACTTAAATTTATTATTATTTAGCAGAAAAATAAAATATTTTAGGGCTTTTATTACTTTTAGTAAATCTTGTGATGCTTCTAACGTATTTTTTGTACAAAAATACAAGGTAAAATAAGATGTGGCCAATGTTTACAAATTGTGTTTCAGTGTCGTTTAGAATGGTTTGTTTTGGCTTCAAAGAATGCTAAATCATCCCGTATCCATTCTTAATAAATCCATGATTAAAACAAATTAAAATATAAGGACCATTCTTATGAATTATGATGTTGCAAAGATTCGTCTTTTAGAAAATTGTATTAAAAAGGCAATGATTGACCTCAATATGACCATTTCCATCGGACGACGAATGCCAACTTGTTGCAAATTTAGTAAAACCTCTAGAGGAGAGGTTCTCAACCGTTTCTGGACCTCCATCCCCTTTACAAACAAGAAAAAATATTTCAACGGCCCCTCTCCCATGTTAGTTATACCAAATATTAAAATATTGTTACACGTTATCTACATTTTATGTGTCCTTTCGCAAGCAGAATCATCGAATTTAGAAGAGGAACTCGTATATAGGACTCACAACAAACGAAGAACTATAAGTAAAATTCAGAAATGTGTTCTGTTATGGGAGGGGGGCTTTAGAAATTTTTTTCTTGCAAAGGGGGTGGGGTGGTCCAGAAAAGGTCGGGAACCTCTGTTCTATTCCATACTAAGAATCGGGTTGTCTAAATTTTCTTGAGGAATTTCATTCCAGGACTGTTGAAGTTGAAGTGCTTACAACAACCGATTTCGGTCTTGAAAATGGTTTTGATCCCGAGGAGCACGTCTCTGAAGCATGTCTCAGCAAGCTCAATAGGATTTGGATCTTAAGATTGAGCGGGCCAGTCTAAAATCGGGATATTTTGTTCTTCCAGAAAGATGCTAGTTACCCTAGCCGTGTGAGGATAGGCATTATCTTGCATTACAAAATCTGGCCCAATAAAATTTGTGTACGAAACAACAACAGGTTCAAGGACATTTCTGATGTAACGGTTGAAAAAATTCCTACTTTTTGTGAATTTGCCTCAGTGACGGCTGAAAATTCATATCTAGAAAAAATGGCTATTCAAACTTTTTCATAGATTTATCCATCTTGCACAGATTTCATTTAAATATTTTTAAAATTATTAAAAAATGCCTTAATTGCAATAGACGCAGGTAATAATAATTACCTGCTTACAGCAGCTTTATTCACACGTGAAGTAAAGCCTTATATTAACAAGAAACACATCGACGCTATAATCAAAAGGCCATGGCCTACGGAGTGACGAGTGACCATAAAAATTAATAAAACCAATTATATTATAAGTTACTAATTGCTTTCTTTTATCCCTCTATATAGCGCCGATACTCAAGCTACTTTTTTTGTGGTTAGAACAAGAATTTTAAAACCGTCAGTTGTTGGATGAATGCAGAAAACAGATGATTATTAAGTAAAATGCTGTAACAGATGTTAGATGTGGAAGATATACCTTTTGCGTCAAGAGGTTTTATTATCTTCTCGTATAAGCTTATTTTTTGTTTACAGTTCCTTATTGTTTTTAATTGGGATATTTTGCATTTATATGGTTTTTCTACGGTAAAGAAACAGTTTTGCTGCTGGACAGAATCCGTCACAATTTGTGGGACGAATATTAGGTGCCATTCAGAGGCGTACCGTTGGGGGGGGGGGGATAACGCCCCCCCCCCCCATTGATCTCTTATAGTAGTTATTATAAACATTATGAAACCCAAACCAAAAGTGACCTACAAAACCCCCCCAAACCAAAAGTCACGGTCCGCCTCTGGCGCCATTACCGTCTATTGTAACCCTAATAGTTATTAGGAGTACTTGTGCTTTTTTAAATTTTAAAAATTAAGGACTTTCAAACCAAAATCAAACGAAAATAAAACGACACGACCTGATTGTGATTATCAAATGTCGAGACCCTGAGTTTTATCATAAATTGAACTATAGTGACATATACAACTATAGTAGACTAATCAAGTTTTTCTTTGTTACAGACTTCTACCAGGCAAGAAAAAACAGCCTACAACCCACAGAGAAAAAAGATAACCAACAACAGTCTGCCAATCGTGCGACCAACTTGAACTGTTAATACAAAATAAAGCTTATTTTTTCTTCAAGAGAAAGTATTAGTAACTAAGTTACTCCTTGTATAAGACTGTATATACCTAAATTATTTCATACGGCCAAAAGCCAAAGTACTTTGCATAGTTGTTTCATAAATTCTTGCTTTAAACTAAGGGTTATCTCTTTGTTCAAAACTGATTTTTCCACATGTAATGTGAGAAGTTACATGAGAACCACAGAGCTAACAAAACAAATATTAATTTTAAACTTCCTTTAAAACTAGAATTTTTTTTCGCAAATCAATATCAGTGTTTTGAAAATTTTATAAAACATGAATATATTATGTTGCTAATTTTGCAACTGACACTGTATAACGCAAAAGTGGAAGATGTGTATCTTTTTATGTCTTTTTTATAGCTCTGTGGAACCTTGTTGAAAAACAAGTTAAAAATAGAAAACATAATAGTTTAATAGTAGAATAATTTGCTCTTTTATTAATATTTTTTCACATTCATATTTTTTACTTTTCAAAATTGGCTGATATTACGAGGCGTTTTGCTTTTTCTAATCCATTGGCAAATTAATATATTTTGCAACTCTGTGACAAAGGTAAATTATTTCAACACCGGTTGGTTCTGTCTGAATCAAAACTGAAACTGGTGGGTTGTTATAAAGTTTCATTAAGTATTGTATGGAAAGTATTAGGAAATGTGATTTTGAAACTTGAAAAGAGAGTTTCTCTATCTATTTGTTAGAAATAGAAACCTATATACTGTGCATAGAAAAGTCTATACTTATGTTTTATTTTTAAAACATAAGGGATAGTTTCTAGTCTTCTTTGTATTATATTAAAATATAGAGTGTATTGTATATATTGTAGATAGTCTTTTAAACTTATGGTTAGTTGTAAGAAGAAAATAATGAAAGGAAATATTTTATTTTAAATAAATGTATGAAATTACAGCCTGTGTTTTATTTTCGGAAGAGATAGGTATTAATTGCCCTACAGTAGCTTATTAAATTCTTAAAAAATCATTTATTCTAAATTCTAACCGCATTAGACTTGACCAGAGGCGTATTAGGCTATACAGGCGCTCTAAGCCCGCTCAAAATTTTGCGCTCCATTCAGCTAGTGGATCATTTGACGTCTCTCGCTAGAGCAAGTATTTTATTCGTCAAGGGAACCTCTCGAGATTTTTTCGGATCACTTTAGGGGGTTCCTAGATCACGAAAAACATTATTTTAATACAATACCGCTGATATAATAGTAGTTTTCTATTGTTGCTTCATTCGACGGCATAAGTTTGAAAAAGATATTTGGATGAACCCAAAGCTTTCAGTTCAGTCACTAGTGCGCCGCGACTACAGGTTTTGAGACCTAAGTCCGGGTTTCCTGGATCATACGCCTCTGGTCTTAAGGCGACATTTTCTACGTGGAGTCCAAGTTGGTCAACTTAATTTCATTTTTACATGGTTTTTCGGCTTTAAAATTTTTAACAATAGTATTATAAGTATAGCTTCATATCCTGCAAGTAATTTTCAGTCGATTATTTAAAGTTTCAACGTGTATAATGATTTTATTTCAGAAGATCAATATGTTAAAAGATCTGTGGTGACATTTTTTCTATCACTCAATGGAGGACCTCAATCCTCAATATTCTTTGTACATATTGTTTCCCTAAAATAAATCATAAAATATCTTGAAACTTTTATTAAGACGTTAAAAAATACCTATAGAACCTGTGAACCTGAAGCTATACTTATTATAATGTTATTGTTAAAAATTTTAAAGCCGAAAAACCATGTCAAAGTAAAATTAGGTTGGCTAACATGGACGTCACGTGGAAAATGCCGCCTTAACCAGCAGACCATAACTTTATTCTATAATAAATTTTCGAAAAAGCGTACCTCGAAAAAACGTCTTTTTCGAAAATTTAATTTATATCCGAAAAATACGACTTAACATGGAAGCACACCTATGAAAAAATTATGAGAGGTTTCTATCCTGTCTCAAAAAGGCAAGATTTCTCAATTTCTCTTGTAAAACGTATGTGGCTTGTTTTCTTTCAAGAACACAAAGAAAACAGGGAGAATCTGTGAATATTCTTTAACAAAAAAAACTCTTTAAGAATCTATCATAATTTTTACGAACGGCACGCTCATGCTTTTGGCGGGATTTAAAAATTTAAAAACACCCTTCACATGTTGGTACGACCTGAACCGAACAGCTGATTTCCAAGTAGGTAGGTACGAACACCAAGTGTCTGCACACCTGTCCTTTTACATACTATTCTGAAGGTAATAAAACCGTTCATTATGTGAAAAAGGGCCTAGAATCCCTTTAAATTTTAAAATCTCTGTTTAGGGTTTTAAAATTGTTAAGGGTAAAGGTTTTGTCAGGTTTTGTGGACCATCTCTTTGGATAGTTACAAAAATATGGCGCCAAAATGTAAAGTATTTTGTCCATCGATATTTTTGGCCTACTTAAATTATTTAGTTGACTTATTTGAGCCTGCGGTTTTGCCCACGTGATTTTATCCGAACTAAAGTACCTACTAGTAAGAATTAGGTCACATTTTAAGAGCAGTATTCGGCATCTAGTACTAAAATACTAGTTTGTTTTTCATAACCTTATTTGCCACGAGAATGATGCGTCAGTGCCAACTGTGTGGAAAAATTGACTTTTTTTTAGGAACTATCTTTCACAGTTTGCTTGGTGAAATACAGACGGCCCAAAAAGGTCGAAAAATTGTTATTCGAAAATTTAGATCGAAGATCACCACCCGCAGTAACCAACGGATTGTCCACAAAATTACAAATGTAATTTCTTTTGCTACTACGGCAAAATGCTACATCAGTTTCAGCCCTGCATTATCGTCAATTCTCCCGCCAAAACCCACCCTCGCATCACCTTATCTAAAACACATTTTGACAGGATGCATGGGCCGAGGGTACTATATCATTTTACACGGGCATTTCCATCCCCCATGTGAAACTTATAACGCGAACACATCTTGAAGTCGATCCATCATCAATTTGATCCAGCCAGATGGCGAGATCCGATCCCAATTTCCGTCCGTTTGTATGTACTACCTTCTGTTTTAAATTTGGAACAGTCCCTCGTGTATGTTTACCTTTCTATATGATTTATTTTGTTTCAAATAAGGGTTAGACTTAGAGATAGAGACGGCAAAACCTACATTGTAATTTTTGCATGAAAATTGCCTTTGAGTTGCAAAGTCGGTGGCAGTCTCTGGTATCGGAGTCTGGCTGGCGGGCAGGATGGATCAAGAAGTTTCAAACAAATATAAAATCATTTGTCGCAATGTAAGTATTACGAAAAGGAAGTGCATACTTAAGAACAAAATTAACCGTTATCAGAATCGTGAAAAGTCACAAACATGCATACAGGGAAGAAATTATTGCCATTTTACTAAAACAAAATTTATCTTTTCTTGTGAAATACATATTTATACTAGATAAGTAAATTAAATTGTGTTATCACTACCTGAGCAAACCACCTGATGAGCCAATATGAGCCATATTCTCGAAAATACAAATACATTTTTTCTAAAATAATTTTTTCATGAAAATTAAATCCTAAACAGAAAAAGATCCTAAGCAAACCTAAACAAACTTAATCAAACCTACACACAGTGCCGTAGCTAGGTGTAGGCAGAGTAGGCCTTTGCCCAGAGGCGCCGGTGGCAAGGGCGGGAAAATAGTCTATAAGCTAATTAGATCTTGGTTGTATATTTGGTATGTTAGGTTGGCCGCACTATGCCGTTTTCCCCCTCCCTAAACAGAGGTTATAAATATAAGATTGACCGACCACTTCGGTCATTGTTCTGCTTGTGATAGTATGGTGAATAAAGTAAGCTTTAATCATCCAGATTTGTTTTGTTTCTGTGTTCACAAAGTGTCAGAGTAGTCAACAGACATATCAATTTTGTTATAGGGGCGCAAGAATCCTGGCTTACCTTCAGTCAAATTTAGCCTAACTACGGCACTGCCTTCAGCTATTTGCCTTTTTCGGTCAGGTTTGCTCACTTGAGCAAACTTAACCGAAAAGGGCGAAGGCAACGAACCTTCCTGTCTATCTTTTTATCGGTATTTTCTTAAGCTACAAAATTTAATACTTCTTGTCAAATATTTGACAAAAATGTTACCAACGTAATTAATATGCAAAGAAAAGGTAATGTTGCCAACCCAATTTGCTATATTTTGACTTTGACATTTGAAAATAAGTAAACTTTAAAAAATAGTCAGCTCTATAACTGCAACAAATTCTAGACCGCAGCTACGCTATTCTATAACATTTTGTCGAAAAAATATTTTTTCAAAAACCTGCACTTCCAAAAAGATGCTTTTTAAAAAAACGTATTTTTAAAACGTGTTTATGGAAAAAAATCTAAAAACTGCCAATCCCTTGAAGGTGAAATTAAAATAATGCCAGGAACAGGTACGTAGATTTTCTTGGTGTTTATTGTTTAAGTTGAACAGTCAGTACAAGCCCGGTCATGTCTTTTAGCCAACCTCTAAACGTAAAATAGACCAGACTTCAACAGGGTGCCATGAATGACAAGTGACTTGGCCACCATTTTGCGAGATCTATGAAATAGTTTACTATACAGGCCGCAGCAAGTTGCGTTATCTCAATCATATAATAGTATTTTTTATGCGGAATACTCCCTATTTCTGTACATGCATGAAACAAGATCGAGCGATACCGTATAAGATTAGAAGTAAATAGTATTTCTTTATTGAAACTCCTATGTGTTTGCTCTAGATAAGGAATTTAAATTGAACTAACACTGCCACTTGCTTAGAAACCACCTGATGGACCTTCGGGACTTGAAAAGGACGTTTCAAGTTCACTCGAATCCCGCTTAAAAATTGGCGGTTGCCGGTTTACACCTGTTCCTGCACTCTCGGTGCTTCTTATTCCGGCCTTTTGTCCGCGTCTTCGATAGGAAGTCCAGCAGCTGCCGTTTCGAAATCACGTCTTGGTATGGTTTCTTAGATCGGAGGTGTACCACATAACAAGAGATTGGGTTCTTTCCATGGTACACGAGAAAACAAGGGATGATCTTCCCCAAATAGTACGCCTCGAAGCAGCGCAGGACGCCAGTTTGGCAAAACAATCGCCCCGGCAGTGTATATAATTTAGGCGCCATTTGGCAACATTGCTCATATACTTAATGTTGGAATTGCAAAATTTAAAATCCTTATATTAAGTAGTGCTGTGTTGCCAGTTTGGTGACCAAGTCATGACCTACTCTTAAGTTTAATATCATACCTTCGATTTATTTTGCCATATTTCTTTCACTAAACCCGAATTTTATAATTTTTGTACCGACATCTTAAATCAGGTGTGTTATACGTGCTTTACAGCGTGGGCAAAAAGAATGGAACACTCCAAATATTTTCATAATCCTGTATAATATAGAAAAACGCTCAAACCCTTCTATATCATTGTAATTTTTTACAAATTTTAAGACTTATTAGTATTATGCAGCGTTGTTTAAAAAAATCAGGGCTCACGTCAAGTGGGTCTAATTCAAAATGTGGGTTATAATAAATATGTCAAAGTATTCTTCATCAGGAGAAATATCATCCTTACAAAATTTGCATTGTCCACGAACTTGGATGATTTCGATAGACGCCCTCAGTTTTGCGAGACTATGCAAACCATCAGGGCCGTTCCTGATGTGTTTGCCGCCCTGGTGCCAAATTAAAATTGCCGCCCTGGTGCAAAATTAAAATTGCCGCCCCAACCAAAAAATGTGTTTAATTTTTCCTGGTCTTTAATTACTTGCTTTTATGATATGCAAGGTTGTTAAAGCATTTAATTTGCTGTATAAAATAGCTATTAAACATATTTTTAAATGTTATATTACTTAACTTTATCATTAACGTAATGATATCCGACAATCAGCACAGTTTTGATTTATAAAATTACCATTTTACCAGCAAAGAACAAACAAAAAAAGAATAACCTAATATCCAATGAAAAATAAAACAATTCTTTTATTTAGAAGGATAAAACAGCAAGATAAAATAGATCGTTTTAAACTGTGTTAATTTATTTAAACCTTGATTTAAACATACATACCTAATACAAATAATAATTTACAAAACATAAACTCTTAAAATAATCACCATATGTGTTCATTTCAAACTTAATACCTGGTAAGTCCTGATAATTCTGATTGCGGTTGTTCGCTCTTCTTTAGAAACTGTTTTCCGTTTTATTTATTTAAAATTTAGAGGAATTAATATAGTTTTAATCAATTTATTTCAGGCGGTAGCCGCCCCTCGTGTTAGGATGCCCTGGTGCACGGGTGCCACCTAGGCAGCCTGCCTAGGAACGGCCCTGCAGACCATCTGCAACAATGAAGAAAATATCGCGCGGATTATTTTGTTTTCAGACGACATTTAATTTTTGCCTAAATGGAGCAGTCAACCGTCAAAATTGCAGGTACTGGTCGACAGAGAATCCTTACTGGATGCAAGACGCCCATACAAACAGCATCCACAGAAGCTAAACTTATGGGCAGGAATTTTACGATACACACGTAAGAGGATTTTAGGACCTTTTCTTTTCGAAGAAACGTTAAACGGAGCCAGATATTTGGACTTTTTGCAGTTTAAATTAGTCCCTGCTTTATCTACCCTATATCCAGATCACGATGATCCTGGCTGCAAAAAGACGGTACGCAGCACCGGTACGAGAACACCTAAACGAGGTTTTCCCACATACATAGGTGGATAGATAGAACGGGAGAAATAGAATGGCCTATGCGCTCACCTGACTTAACATCCCTTGATTTCGTTTTGTTGGGATATTTGAAAGAAAGAGTGTATAAAAACAGGCCATTTGACTTAGAGGCATTAAAAGCGAGAATACGATATGAAATTAGACAAAGTCCTGAATAGATTATTGAGAACGTTCAACATGAATTTATTTTACGTATAGGACGCTGTCAAATTGTCAATGACCATCGATTTAAACATCTAATCAAGTAATTAGTATAATTAGATTTTATGCTTAAAAACTGTTTTATTTTGTTTTTACGCAATGGGCAGATCACTTAAATTTCGTCAATTAATAAAGTTTAGATTGTGATTTGTCGAAAGCAGTTGAAGATCGGCATAGGGTATGTAACATGAAGAATACTCAGAATTTTAAGTAGAATTCAAATATCGAATACAAATTGGTGTATTCCATTTAAAAAACTAAAATTTACGTGTGCCCTTGTTTGTGCAACCCTGTGTAAAACTAAAAATTCTTAAATTTTGTAAAAAATAAAAATAACATTGGCGGGTTCGAGCGCTTTTCTAAATTATACATAATTATGAAAATATTGGGAGTGTTCCGTACTTTTTGCCCAAGCTGTATAATGACAAGAATTCTGAGGTGGTCCATAATGTCCTAATCGGGAACCAAAATCCCTATCAAATCCAATTTAGTTTAAAAAATCGCGGTACATAAGCAGAGATTTCTAAGTAGTTTTTGGTAGAGAGGAAATTTATAGTAGATTTTTAGTAATTAATGATGGTGCGATGTGTTATAGGTTTATTATTATAACAAGGCCACTAGCAAACTCAAGTCCGAGCAACCCTAAAAAATCGCTTAAGAAAAAAATATATTATGGTACTACTCTCCATTTTAAGGTATGATTTGCAAGTGCATTGAAGATGGGCACCTGCAGAGCTTTTGTCGATTAATGAATAAAAGTTTTGGCGGGAAAAGTAAGTGCTTAATGAGATCAGTTTAAAATAAATTTATTTTTAAGGTGTATTGTCGAAATTTCTATTTACCGAAAATCTAATTTTAAATTCTAACCCCTGGCTTAGACCGGTCTAATTTGTTAATTAAGATTTTAATTTGACAAGTGCAAGGATAACACAACGAAGTTATGTACTTTAGATATATTTCTAAATCGTTTTGCAGAACCAGAGGACGTTTTTTAAACAGCCTCTTAAGGTTTCATTAAAGATTTCACAGCACCACAAAAAAAAATTGGAACTGCTATCGAGACAACTGTATCTATGTGTAATTTTCGTCGCTGAATCCGAATCCGAAGTCAAAAAAAAATCGTACACCCCCAAAATCAACCCCTAGCGCTAAAAAACACTCCCTAAACAGGGTAAAAATGGCTTAACGCTCCACGAATAGTCTTAAATCTCAATAAATCGAATTAAATATAAACATTCAAGTATATAACGCATAAATACAGAGTTAACACCACTTTCCATTGAAAATCACCCCCATGAGTGGGTGAAAACTACCCCTCATACAACAGGAAATTTTAAAAAATGCAGTGATTGCAAAAAAGCTTACGATGCCCAGTTTTTTTTTGCAAAGAGTGAGTAACTGCATTAGTTCCGATGCGATGCTCAAAATGTACCCCCATAGAGTGGTGGAAACTACCCCTAGATTAAAATCGCAAGGAAAATCAGCAGGGTGAACGCTTTCACCAATATATATCAGAAATAGAAAAATGGTACCGAGGAAGATGGGACATGATGGCAGATTACTGTTGGTCCTTAAAAAAAGTATAAACGGCAGTCGGTCAGAAGATCATTCGAACACAAATCCAAAAGATATTACAAAAAGAAAGAATAAATTTAATTGAATTAACACTACGGGTAAATTTTTGCTACTTCATAATATGGGTACTTTTCAAGTACGTTGTCAAAGATTCTTCTTAAATAAGAAAATGCAGATGTTTTGAGCTTTTCTAAAAGGTACTGCAACTCTTTTTTGAATTTCTTGTTATGTGCGGAGTAATTTTGGTCCTCTCATGGGGATGTCACTGAATGACTTTGGTGCAATGCAAGTCACCTCCAAACTGCAGTGCTGCATATCTTTAGCCAATTTTAGCATCGATTAAAATAGAAATCACGATGGCAAAATTTTTTCCCCGATTTTCCTTGCAATTTTAATCTAGGGGTGGTTTCCGCCACTCTGTGGTGGTAGATTTTGAGCATCGCATCGGAACTAATGCAGTTACTCACTCTTTGGCAAAAAAACTGGGCATCCTAAACTTTTTTTTTGCAATCACAGCATTTTTTTAAGTTTTCTGTTGTATGAGGGGTAGTTTTCACCCACTCATGGGGGGATTTTCAATGGAAAGTAGTGCTAACTCAGTATTTATGCGTTATATACTTGAATGTTTATATTTATGTCGATTTATTGAGATTTGAGACTATTCGTGGAGCGTTAAGTCATTTTTACCCTGCTGAGGAGGTGTTTTTTAGCTCTAGGGGTTGATTTTGGGGGTGTACGATTTTTTTTGACCTCGAATTCGGATTCAGCGTCGAAAATTACATAGAGATATAGTTGTCTCGATAGCACTTCCAAAAAAATTCTTTTTTGTGGGGCTGTGTTTTATATACCTAGAAAGGCTTGAAAAGGTCAGAAATTAAAATTTTTAATTAGTTAACTGTCTCGTCTAATCTAAAGCGGGAGTATTTTCTTACTCGATAGAAAAAATTTTGGAGATCACAACCAGGGTTACCAGGTGCTAAATCCGTAAAACCGGTCGTGACCTGATTTTATAAAAAAGTCCGGTCTTTGGTGTAAAAAATAAAACTAAAATTTTTGATTACCGTTTTATTAGTTTTTTAAGTTTTTTTATAACCCCTTAAATTATTTAATTTTGGCCACTTGAAACAGCTTTTAAAAAGTCTTTTTTGCCGGAAATTGCATCGTTGCCTGATGGTGCCGAAAATCCAGTCTTTAATGAAATCCGGGAGGAGTCCGGTCAACGCCTTTAAAATCCGGTCAAGACCGGATTTATCCGGTCAAATGGTAACCCTAATCACAACACACTTTCATTAAAGATTCTGTTCATAAAAAAACTGACTTAAAGAACCTAAAAGAATTAAATTTATATGAACTTCCTTTCAAAATGTTTCTATTTCATTAACAGCATTTTCTAACCTACCTTATCCGATAGGAAATATTCTGGAGATCCAAAAATATATATCTCATTAAGGGTTCATTAAAAATTCATAAAAAGTTCATAAAACCTGAATTAGGGTAAGCAGATTAAATTTTTACGACCTCCCTTTAAAATGTTTATATTTCATTAGCTATAATCTTCTAACTAAAGCGAATTCACGCGAATACCTCTTTATCTGGTAGGAAATTTTCTGGAGATTGCAAAAAATATGACTTATTAAGGTTTCATTAAAAATTCTGTCCAGAAATTCCAAAAAAATAAATTATGGTAAAAAAATGTAATTTTAATGATCTTCAATTCAAAATTTCATTTTTCATTAGCTGTAGCTTCTAATCTAAAGCGAATTCCCGCGAATATTGCTTTGATAGAAAAATTTCTGTAGATTCCAAAAATATATAACTTATTACGGTTTCATTGAAGATTCTGTCCAGAAACTAATAAAAGCTGCATTAAGGTAAAAAATTAAAATTTTTGTGACCCTGTTTTCGAAAAGTTTGTATTCAATCAACTGCATCTTCCAATCTCAAGCGAATTTCCACGAATAGTGCTACAGCAGATTTTCTGGAGATTCAAAAAATATACAACTTATTAAGGTTTCATCAAATATTCTGAACATAAATGATCAGAATATTTAATGAATTAAGATAAAAAAAAATTGTGACCCTCCTTTCAAAATGCTTTTATTTCATTAGCTATAACTTCTAATCTATATAGCGAATTCCCGCAAGTATTACTTTTTCTGACGATTCCAAAAATACATAACTTATTAAGGTTTCTTTAAGTCTGTAAATTCATAAATACTGACTTAAGGTAAAAAATTAAATTGTTATGACCTTCCTTTCAAAGTTTTTTATTTCATTAGCTGTATTCCCGCGAATGAGGATTTATCCGATAGAAAATTTTCTGGAAATTCCAAAAATATATAACTTATTAAGGTTTCATTAAAACTTTTGTTCAGACATTCCAGAAAACTTAACTAAGGTAAAAAAAAATAAATTTATATGACCTTTTTAAAAATTTTCTATTTCGTTAGCTGCATCTAATACAAAGCGAATTCTCGCGAGTGATGCTTTTTCTGAAGATTCCATAATTATATAACTGATTAAGTTTTCATTGAAGATTCTGTCCAGAAATTCATAAAAACAGAATTAAGGTCGGCACCATGTTACGCAAGAGTCTTAGTGAGACTCATGCACCATGCTTAATATGGGCTAGGAGTTTTTTAAATAGCCATTACAATAAAGCGTAGACAATTTCGTTCGGGTAGATCAAATATGGGCAAAAAATATCAGCATTAATGCATTTTCATAATTGTATTTTCGAGGAAAAATGGGTTCGTCGAAAAACTTATTTTTATAAATTTGTATGAAACACATCTAAATAAAAATGTTCATAAATCCTATATTTATGTGAATAGACCTTACGAATTTTGCCTGATGCCCATGCAAGGGCTGAGTGTAAAGAGCGACCGTTAATCCAAAGTAGTTTTCAAGAGGAAATGTCTGATTTACTTTTTATTATGCAAAGATTTTCGTTAGGTACAGCCATTCTCTTCATTTTATTTTTACTTCTCGGTTTTGTTTCCGGTACTCATACGAGTTTGATTCGTTGATTTAGAATCAAGTACCTACAGCTACCATTATTTACATACGTTTTCGAACAATCAGGAATTCCCCAGTGCGAACCATGCAAACTATATGATCCCCCACCTACTTTTTGACAATGGCTGTTGCCAGGCTGTCAGATATGTAGTATATTTGCAGATTCATAGATTCGACTAAAATAACGTAATGACTGTGGGTTAGTACTTATCTACAATTATAAATACCGCAGGCTAACGCATATGACTAAGGTTAAACACTTACTATATCACGTCCTAAAAGGTTTGCATCGACCTGCAAAACACCCTGTATAAAATTTTAGTTTTTGTAATAGTAATGCATGCATGCATCTAAATATATCGTGGTTTATTTTAATTATAGTTTCAAGCATCTGCAGACAGTTATATTATTATTAAAATGTACCTACTATTTCTTATGATATATTTTAGGAACAAGTAGACAGTTTTATTGCTGATGATTTGTCAACTGTTCAGTTTAAATGTATGTAATAATTATTGTTTATTTTTAGCTAATATGCATTTAGTTTGTGTCATGATATGATGATAAATGTAATAATACTTTGTTTTCTGTAACATTTTGAAACTTTGTAGTTTATGCGCTATATATATATATATATATATATATATATATATATATATATATATATATATATATATATATATATATATATATATATATATATATGTCGTGGTTAATCCGGGAATACATCCGTTCGTTTGGTTCATTTCTATTTGAAACTTGCAGACGTTTCGCCAAAATCTCATTTGGCATCTTCTTGTGCTTACTCGCTGGTCGTAGAAAGTAAACTGAGGGTGGCTGCCGCAGCGCGTGGTTTTATAGTGGATCGCCTTGGTCTTAGGTCATATCTATTGGCCGGCGTTGGCTCCGCCCCCTGAGTGGTTTTCTTGGAAGCTGCGTTTGGGTTCACTTGGTTCTCGGCCGTCGTGCTGTTCATGTTAGGTGGTTTTATTGGCTTGATGATGGATTTCCATGTTGCTGGAAGGTTCAAGGCATCGTCTCGTTTGTTTAGGTTGCCGTTTTTTTCTATTTCGATTGCTTCGCGAATAAGTCTGGTTTTGTAATGGTCTATGTTGGCTATTTGTTTGCAGCTGTCGAAGTTGATTTTGTGTCCTGTTTCAAGCTGGTGGCGGAAAAGGGCAGACGATGTTTGTTTGTTCTTGATGCAGAGCTTGTGTTCTTCTAATCTTGCTGATATTCGTCTGTTGGTCTGTCCTACGTATGTTTTGCTGCAGGTCCCACATGAGATGCTGTAGACACCCTGGTTTTCCAGTTTTATTTTGTCTTTTGGGTTTCTTAGTGATGATCCTATTGTTTGGTGTGGCTTGTAAGCTGTTGCGATGCTGTGCTTGCGTAGAATTCTTCCGATTCTGTCTGTTGTTCCCTTGATGTATGGTAGTACAGATATGGGCCTGTCTTTGGTTGATTCTTCTGGTTTCTTTTTTTGGCGATTTTGTTCCTGGTCTATGGCTTTTTTTATTGTATGTGTTTTGTAGCCGTTTTGTTTCAGAGCTGTTTTAATGTTGTTTAGTTCCTGTTCTTTTCCTTGGGCGTCTGTCAGCCGGATGGATCTTGTAATCAGTGTGTTGGCTACTGCTTGTATTTGAGTTGGGTGATGATGGGACTCCGCGTTGAGGTATCTGTTTGTGTGTGTTGGTTTTCTGTATAGCGTGTGTAGCAGCGTTCCTTCTTTTATTCTTGTTACTAGGACGTCTAAGAATGGGAGGCTGTTATTTTCTTCGAGTTCTATGGTAAATTGGATTTTTGGGTGGCGGGAATTCAGGTGATCCAAGAATTTGTGGAGTTTGTCTTTGCCGAAAGACCATATTACGAAAACATCGTCGACGTATCTAATCCATAGTTTGGGTTTGAGATGGGCTTCTTCGAGAGCTGTGTTTTCGAAGTAGGTCATAAAGAGATTTGCTATGGCTGGTGATAGTGACGAACCCACTGCTGCGCCTTCCGTCTGTCTGTAGATTTGGTCATCGAATAAGAAGTATGCGTTTTTTAGGCAGTGTTTAGCTAAGTCCATCACATGCTCCGCCACCAGCTTGAAACAGGACACAAAATCAACTTCGACAGCTGCAAACAAATAGCCAACATAGACCATTACAAAACCAGACTTATTCGCGAAGCAATCGAAATAGAAAAAAACGGCAACCTAAACAAACGAGACGATGCCTTGAACCTTCCAGCAACATGGAAATCCATCATCAAGCCAATAAAACCACCTAACATGAACAGCACCACGGCCGAGAACCAAGTGAACCCAAACGCAGCTTCCAAGAAAACCACTCAGGGGGCGGAGCCAACGCCGGCCAATAGATATGACCTAAGACCAAGGCGATCCACTATAAAACCACGCGCTGCGGCAGCCACCCTCAGTTTACTTTCTACGACCAGCGAGTAAGCACAAGAAGATGCCAAATGAGATTTTGGCGAAACGTCTGCAAGTTTCAAATAGAAATGAACCAAACGAACGGATGTATTCCCGGATTAACCACGACAAATATTTCTCCATCCGTGAAACTCTACGTACTTCCATATATATATATATATATATATATATATATATATATATATATATATATATATATATATATATATATATATATATATATATATATATATTCCACTTTATTTGAAGAGATAGACTAGTACTTTCAAAAGCAAAGTTGTATGAATTAACCTAAGAAATATTAATAAAAAAAATTTCCAGCGTTGCCAGATTGCACTGTAGCAACTTAAACAAAATTTTTTTAAATGGCAACACCACATTTTTTAATCATTATTTAGGAGATCTCAAAATTATGATTAAAAAATGTGCAGTAACATTTGTTTATTCGAGTAGCCGTTTTTGAGCAATCGGTGGAAAAAAATTAAAATAATCAGCAGTCTATTAGTATCAAAACATTTATTTGAGAGTCAACACAGGACACAGCACAAAGTTCAATAAATGCTCAAATTGATGCCCTCCTTGAGATTTCTTGAATAATGATTTAAAAATGCGGTGTTGCCATTTTAAAAAAATTGTTTAAGTAGCTACTGTGAAATCTGGCCTCTGGAGAAAAAGGTTTTGTTGATTTTTCTTAGTTAGATTAATTCATACTACAACTTTGCTTTTGGAAGTATTAATCTATGTTTTCAAATAAATAAGTTAGCCTATGTCAGGCTTTAAAAAACTTTTAAAATATTATATATTCCAAGAAGGTAATTATTGGTGGTAATTATTTTAAAATTAGATATATCGTCGCTGATCTGACTAAGGGGCGAAAGCGACACTTTCTTCGATTTTGAGTTAGGTGCATGATGTGATTACATTTAAAGGTAAAGTAATGTTCAAAATATACCGTTGGCTTTTACTGCCATAAATCAACTACCTGATTGAACCCCATTGTGTTGATCCCAACATCTTTAAACTGCAATGAATGGGCGCAGGGGTGGATTTTGTTTTTATATGCATACATATTCTCTTATTTCAAAATTATTTATTCATGTTAATATACCTACACAGCACTTACATACGTCCAAAATCCAATAAAACAAATACAATCATAATAAGTCTAAAATACACAAGAAAATACATTATCAAACAATACTACATTCAATAAATTATTTATAAAGAGACAAATTATTGGAAAATCAAAAAATGTAATTATTTTATTTATACTTAATTCTATACAATATTTTACCTATTCTATATTCAGTTCTGTCTCACTATCACTATTATCTTCATCTAAACCTAAACTAATTATTAAGGGTTGAACACTATCACTAAGAATCAGATAAGAGTTTTCCACCTTAATCACGTGTTGTAGACAATTCTTCCAACTGTCCGTAGAAATATTATTTACATGTTTTTGTATTAATTCCACCACAGATGTACTTAATGTGGGAGTAGTATTTTCTCTCCTAACATTTGATTTTAATTCGTGCCATATTTGTTCAATTGGATTAAAAACGCAATAGTAGGGGGGAAGACGTAACACTGTATGACCGTTTTCGGCGGCAAGTTTATCACACACATATTCTTTTTCAATATTATAAGCATTTAATACTTGAAGAAGTTCTCTTTTTTTGTAAGATTCTTCAAAAAATATATCATTATTTAACATATAATTTTGAATTTCTGGCTTGGTGCTGTTGGAATTTGGGACTAATTTTGTCTGATGACTGTGATAACTAGCATTATCCATTACAATAACGCTATTTTTGGGAATATTTTTAAGAAGGCGATATTCAAACCATTCTTCAAAAAGCTTTGCATTCGTATCTTGATGGTAGTCCAAATAGGAATCTGCAATGTTCTTGGCTGAAAGCAACAAACAGTTTTGAACAAATCCATTTTCTGAACCTGCATGTATGATGGTAATTCTTTTGCCTTTATTCGAAGGAGCCTTGGTTTGACATTTTTTTGAAAAATCATTCCATCCTTTTTTTGGGGTGTCATGAGTATCAAACCATGTTTCATCAAGGTAGATAATTGGCCGATTCTCCAATCTATACTGTTTAATACTCGTCAAATATTTAAGACGCCATTTCCGTAAACGCTCCGATTCCATTAAAACTTGTTTTTTGTCAATGGCGCGATACTTAAAACCCATTTGAAGTAAAATTCTCCTTAGGCTTGATATGCTGCATGAAATATTTGTTTCGTCTTTTGCTAGCCTAATTTTTAATGATTTTAATGTGGGTACAGATTGTTCTTCATACATAGCATAAATTTTTCTTCTTAATAGGTCCTTATCACTCTCGTCTATACTTCTTAATTGGCCAACGTCGTTTCGTTGTTTTCTTGCATTAATAGGTTTCATTGTTATGTCCTTTATCGAAGTTAAGGGAATTTTAGCTAAAGCACTAGTTTCTGCTAAAGCAGCATTTTTATTCAAACCCCTTCTTAGTAAATATGAATATACATTTTTGACTATTTCTTTCGCATCGGGTGATAAATGCTTTCTTTTTAAAGATACACTACTAGCTGCACCATCAGCATGAGTCCATGGACGCCACATTATACTTAAAAAATAGTTTAACTAAGCAAACTAAATAGTTAAAATAAAAAGACAAAATTAGCGCACACAACTCGCACCTCACACAGGAAAGCTAAAAAGGTGACTGAAGGTGCCTTAATAAAATATCAATATATATTATTAATATTAAGTGCTTAAGTTACAGGTAATTAATTTAATTACCTGTAAAAGTTTAATTTTAACCATTTTTTCCTAAAATGAATTGGAAAATAATAATCTTAACAATTGGTATAATTCATGTCGCAGGTAAAATATTAAGGGCCAGCCCTGTCTGAAAGGGATGGACATTTATGAGCTTTTATAGCCTAAGACATCATTAAGGATTTATTGCAGTCAAAAAATCAACGGTATATTTTAATTTTTCTTTATCTATGATCTGACAAACTGGCGAACGTCTAACTCTAGCAGTTTTCAGTATACAACAAATCGTCTATAGGCATAAGCGACACTAAATACATTATTAGAATCAGACGAAGGGGCGAATATCCACAAAATGAAGTTTCGCCTAATTCTTAGATCCCACAAGAGCAAATTTTGGCTGTTAATATACATAGGCTTCGAAAATTACTATAATAACTAATAAAACTAATAAAATAAGTAAATTTTTACTTTTTTGTTGGCAACTTGTAGTAGCTACTAGTAAAATTTGTGTGCTTGCACAAGTTTAAAAATATGTTTTTTCTTTAATTTACAGAAGTTCTTGTTCGTTATTTTTTTAATATCACCAAAACTACCTATAGGTGTTGTCTCCGTTATTAAAAACTTTATAGCTTTTTTAGTTTATAATTATTTAGTACTTATTACCAGGTGCGGCCCGTGAAATTTTAAAGTTGTATATTAGTGTTGTAAATATCCGTATTCATTAGATATCCGAATCATACGGAATCGGAATCAGCTAATATCCGTATCCATTATCCGAATACGAATCCATTTCTTGACCCGCGCGAAAGCGGTTACAGATCATACGTATGCATGCAACAGACTAAAACATTTTCTATCCGGATACATGTCGCTGGGATACACGGCTAGGTTGGGTCGATGCGTTATCGGTATCATACCAGTCGAAGTTTAGGGATAAGAAGGCACCGCGTCGCGCCGTTCTCGTTTGAATTCGGTTCGGGTGAGGCGGGACTAGTTTAACCAATGGGTCTCATCTCATATGATACCCGTTACCCCGATAACTATGCCATCTTTTTTTAGGAAATGTCATTAGAAAGAGAAAGCACAATATCAAATATGCCAAATCGCAGACCGTGTTGTTCGCTTACACTCGATTCCGATTCCGTTTTCTCTTTGCACTTTGCATTAGTAACCACCCGATGCGAATTTATTTTGATTCCGAATCCGTATTCAAGTTCTCGGCCGGTTCCGGATAATCCGGATTCTTTTAATATTCGGATCCAACGGATTTTTGGATACGTATCCTTACATCACTATTGTATATCTCTGTTACTTGCTACTTATGGGACCCATGCCAAGTGCAGGTCTTTTAATAGTGAGCCTCTAGGGATGTTTCGGTAAAGAAAAAAAATATTTTGTAATTTGCGAAAAAAAGTTGGATTTTTGAGAATTGACCGACCTGGGAAAAAATTAACACGCTAAGGTAGTTATTAGTGTTTCTACACAAATTTGACATCATTTTGTCGACAATTCTGAAATTTTAAGAGAAAAAAATGTGTTAGTACAAAGTTAGAGTCATTTGCACCCAGATTCTCCAACGCTAGTCCGGTCTAATTTGACAACCAAAAGTTTTAGACTGATAAGTGAAAGAATAAGACAACTACGTTTTATACTGGGAATTTATTTCTGAGCTTTTTCGCAAATTTGTAAAGAAAAAGGCAATTTTATTGTGTACTTTCGACAATAATAGAACTTAATTCATTACAGCAACTCGTTCCAAGATGAAAATCATTTGACAACCAAGCAAATCGCTGAAATATCAGAATAATTCATAAGTTTTTAATGGCGATTTATTAACAATGACAGGACAAAAACCTATCAAAACACAACTGATCGACTATAAGATTTTAACTTAAACCAGTACTAAATCTTAAACCTTCTTAGTGAATCTGAACGAATTTTTGTTTAAATTATGTTTTAGATTTAAAAAAATTCAAATGACTATAACTTTCTACTAACACATTTTTTTCTCTTACAGTTTAAGAATTGTCGGCAAACTGATGTAAAATTTGTTTAGGAGAAATAATAAATAAAATGCCTAAGCGTGTTAATTTTTTTCCCAGGTGGGTCAGTTCCAAAATTAAACTTTTTTGCAAATTACAAAATATTTTTTTCTTGACCAAAACATTCCTAGTGGGCTCACTATTAAAGAACCTGAACTTGGCATGGGTCCCATAAGTAGCAACAGAGATATACAACTTTAAAATTTCACGGGCCGCGCCTGCCTATTACTATTAATACTTGTGTTATAATTTAGCATTAATAAATTTTTTTTTCGTAAAACGAGTTTCTGTTTTATGTTCGTTTTTGCTAAAAATATACTTTTGATGGTGTTTGACAATAAGTTTTTGTTTCTCGACTTTTTATTACAAATGAAATGCCTAAAAGGCCACTTACACTTTTTGTTTAATTCAAAAGTTAATAGACAAAAGCAGGCGAATATCCAGTATATTATTCAACAGAATCTGACCAATGGGCGAACCTCCATTTAGTACCTATTTCGGGGTGATAGCTCATGACTTTTCAAATTCTATACGTCTTTCGTAAGCATGTATCTTGACCTACCTTACACCATATATAGTATAGTAAGATAATTAATAAACTACTTAGAGAAGGAGAATGTGCCAAATAGGACCTATTTTCTTTAAAATGCTCTCCTGTAAAATTATCAAATTGGCGCTTTCGCCCCTTGGTAAGATCAGCGACGATATTATGTAAACAGTGCTGGCAAGAAGATATATAATTTATACATTTTTTAATTTTGTGAAGTTAAAACAAAATAAATAACTCATGATATCTTCTAAATGGAGAGCAGCTGTGTTGCCATATCTTGAATTTTTCAGATATATATTAGGTAAACAGTCCGTTTTTTGGAAAACAGTGAATATAGGTAGATTGCGTACAAGTAGGCTATTAATAGGACAAGATATTATATAAATACAGTTGGCAATGTTAAAGTATAACATCACCAAGCAAACTAAAAGGTAGATAAATGCTATAATGTCCTTATTGCCTTTTCCTGACTAACATAGAGAGAGAACTAAAGATAATTGCGATTAAGTGTCTACATCGCGATACGGTGCCAAATCTGATAATACCAAGTTCGTAAAAAAGTTTTCTACTCCCGCGAGAAAGTGTCCTCTAGCCGTACCATTTATTATGTAACTACATGTATGTAAAATATTTATTGCACGCGCCCTTCATTACCATTTAACACAAATAATATTGACCAGTAATATGTAAATACACAAAACCAGACATAAATAATATGTTACTGGCAAAAATAATAATTTTAATAAAAGAATAAAACGAAAAAATAATTAGGTTTTTTACGTAATATCCGACACAAGCCCACCCTAAAAATAACCTTATTAAAAACAACATCCAGGTGTTAATGATACCTCTATAATTATCAGCAGAATACAACGTTGATGATCATCAAAAAAATTGGTAAGTCACGATAGCCACGAGTCACTGATCATTATTCAATTACAGTGCGTTATGTCCACTGTCATAACACGCCTGATAGTTTTTAATTCAGCTGTCACTATAATTGTGGGTTTTCGGTTATTGGTGTAGAGTTATATGATGATATCACCAAAATTGAAGGCAGCACGTCTGTTTTGACGGTTGTTATATTAGCTTGCAGCCTCAGGTTTGTTTGTTGAGTTATTCTGTTATTAATAAAGAGTCTGCCAGAATAAGTTACCACTGATAGTGACACATTGTCTGGAGAGCGCGACGTCTAGTTAGCAGCGATTGTGGCTGACGAGCGCCCTCCAGACAGCCTACTTTTCTGAATGGTCAACAGCCAGACCAAAACTAAATTACTATTTGTTCACGCTAATTTTCACCTGTTTTTCAATAACAGTCGTTTCTTATCTCCTTGAAGTGGTTTTTTCAAAGTTTTTCCACTGCCAAACACCCATAAATAAGCTTGTTGTTAATAATCCCCGCCGATCAGACATTCACTACTTTTGTGAGCATCCGCTCAATTCTTCACCACCATGTCTTGCAAGAGTCCGCTCGAACAATGACTTCCTGATCATCCTCTACGTTAGCTTTTGGTGCCCATAGAGCTTCCACCAGCTCCCGGGCCGGCTTCCCGCTGTGAGGCAAACGCTCGTGCGCAGACTCCAGCGCGTACTCATTATACCTTTTGTTTTTATATACCTTTGCGCACCATTGTTAATTAGTCTATAAGTTTGTTATTAATATATACCTTTCAAAGCGCTTATTGACCGAGACGTGTTGGTTCGAATCCGTGCTCGGCTGCATCTTTTTTTTTAATTTTTGTCACTTAAATTATTATAAAAAATTAGGAAATCGGCTCTAAAAGGTGTATTGGAAACGGGTTGTCACTCCTTCCTCGATAAAAATTTTGTTTTGTCTTTTTTCAAAGGTCCCGAGCAAAAAATTAATCGCGTCTAGGTACCTTAACCTAAAAATTATGTTTTGTTTGAGAAATAAAATACGTCCTTGGACAGGTTTGCTTAGTTGTAGGGTTGCTCAGGATCTTTTTAAATGTTCCTAGCAAAAAACTAATCGAGTTTGAAAGTTGGTGCATGCTCATTGCCCACTCTGTTCCTTCTTCTGCGCATGCGGAAGCCCGGGATAAAAAGTTGTACCCATCCCCTAGACTCTTGTTATTAACACTTATTTCGCTTTCGGATTTGATCCCAACTGCACAAATATATGGCGGCAATAACAATATTAGCGTCTTAAAAGCTTGGAAACACCGTTCTATAGGTAAATAATCAATCTATGCTTGACTCTTACTTTACTTATCTACAATCACAAATACCACAGGCTAAAGTATATGACTAAGAATTAAGAGAATATACCATTATTTTTCCTGATAATAAAATTTTACTGATTCATTTCCATTGTATGGTGACGAAATTTAGAGTGAGAGTGGCACCGCCGCTTCTCGTGGCGTCGTCTGCTTCACTGATAAATCTGATAGGCGTAATTTTGTGTGTGTGCGTTCCAGGCAGGTCGGAATAAACGTGTGTAGTGAAATTTTACGTTATTTGTTTTTTTTTCTGACAAAACTGTATTCATAAACTTGGCTGAATAATGCGTCAGTGGCAACTGTGCAGAAAATGGATTCTTTTCATCCGGAACTGTCTTTTCAGAGGATTGCTTGGAGGAAAACAGACCGCACGGAAAGCCATTGTGGTGGCACTCGGAGTCGGAATTATAGCATTCGTTCTCTGTCCTACACAAGCAAAAAGAGAGCTAGCTATATGAATGAACAGCTGCGTCTCCTTTTGCTAAAGGTCAATGGTTGGGAATCACTTTAGCCTATCCAGAAAGAGAGAAATAATTGAGAAAACAGTGATATTACCCTCGCAGTAAATGCATTGTAAATTCTCTTTCTGTTTATTGTAAATACACCTTTAGCTTTTAAGCTAAAGGGGAAGTAGACATGGTTATTTTCTTAAGGCTTGCACCCACGAAACCGTGAAACCAAAGCAGGTGGTACTATGATTGAAAACGGTGGTAAGGCACAAGATTTTTAGATTGGTTACGGAGTTATGGTGCCTTTAATTTCAAGGAACAACTGTCTTACAGACCATTTAATGCTTGAGTTAACAATGTTTACCTTCGAATGGTTCAAAGTTTTTTCTTTATCGCTTTTAAGACACAAGGAAGGAAATTATGGGTTATAAATGCTTAAAGTGTATAAAAGTAAATTGGAAATTGGTGAAGGGTGAAAATGGGAACTTTATGGTGGTTTGTGTTAAATAAATAGTTCAAAATGGCTGCCAACTGGACTAGTCGTACGTTACTACTGCCTTAACTCTTTTTTGAGACATTATATTCATTCCAGATATCCAGACAGAAGGCAACCTTTTCCCGATATATTTTTAGAATTAAAAAAGAAATAGTTAATTATGGTGCGTTTATTGAGCCAAGACCAAAATCCTATAATAACGAAAATCGAGAAATCGACGAGGTTAACGTTTTAGGCTATGTAGAAGCAACTCCTTCTACTTCGTGTAGGGCTATTGAGAAAGAAGTTGGAGTGAACAAGACTCGAGCACACACTATATTACCAAATATAGATTTGGACCATATAAAGTCACAATCGTTCAGCATTTACATCCTTGGGATGCTGAAAGTCGTCTCATTTTTTGCAAATGGTTTTTGCAGCAAACTCAAGCCAATGTGATTTTTGGAAGATTTGTGATATGGTCCGATGAGGCGCATTTCACAAGCTCTAATATTTTTAATAGATACAATACCAGACATTGAAGAAACCCAACAACTTTACAGCAGAGGAGCAGCAGGGAAGATTCGGTTTCAGCGTTGCTTGTTTTATTTTGGGAAGGCAACTAACTTACAGAATTTATGAGGGAAGCCTTTCAGCAAATCATTACCTGGGTATTTTGCTAGATATTGTACCTGCGTGTACTCTTAAAATTCTATTTATAGTAGGTATCATACGTTTTACGAAAAAGTAGCTCGTATTGCGAAAACCGCAGCTCTCTATCTTTAAAGATAACCGAGATACCGTGCAAGAGTGTCGAAAATTGGACACCCTCTACACTATAATGTGTCTACAACTGCAGTAGTAATATTTTGTGCATTGCACCAGATTATAAATTTTCACGAATATACAATCTTCCTCTTAAAACCGAAGGAAGAAGATTTTGGAATACTTCAGCGGGTTTTTCTGCATCTTTTGGAGAAGTAGATTCGAGATAATATTCGTCGAACTTTTCACAGATAGTTTTATCATTATTTTTACGAAATTTTAATTTTATTCTATATGGTTAAATCTTAGATTCTCTGGGTGACAGTTGAAGTAAGGCCGTCAGTAATTAAACAAACGAAATTGGTTGCTAGGAGACATCTTTCAAGTTATGACTGCTGTCAAAACTGCCGCCTACCAGATTTCGACACTTTTGCTCAAGATTGTATGGAAGATAGGTCTGGCGAATGGTTGGTTGCATATTAATTGTTCCTAGCAGCGTGCGTAAACTTTAATTTACACCCTGTATCTTTGAAACAAAGCATCTGCGAAAACATATACATGAACTTTTGGTCTTAGTTTCTTTCAAAGAATCTCGCTTCAAGCAATGACACGTACTTTTTAAAACACCCTGTATAATTTATGAATGAAACTTTTAATACTGGCGATCCATTTTTGCTTTTATATCGCTGGATGTTGGCGCGTCACGATATAATGATTTATGAATGAATAGTTTATCTATTCCTTACAATGACGTCTATATTCTTTACTGCATATTTAACCCTTCGTTAGGCGCGCGGATGACACCGGTCATCCACTCGGAAACTTTCGGATTTCATTCGGAGCCAGAATGCTGCCAGTAGGTGTCGCCTTCAGTACCTTCTTTTGAACATACGAAGATACGTTTTCAGTAATCATTGTGTTTTTGTGGCGTAAAGTGTATTCTCTGCAGCAGTAAAAATCGGCGTGGATGACAGTTGTCCTCCGCGCGCCCATATACGCTACATATTTGGACATCCGGTAAATATGCAATTGAGCAATTGTATTGTTTTTCTTGTGTAACTTTGAGAATTTATGAGCGTGCATATTTTTAAGTGTTTACTAATTATATTTCTATTTAGTTTAGGTAGATTATTGATTGAAAAAATTTCTTTTGCAGAAAATATCCTCTGCCTGTCATCGCACTATGTCTGAGGCGAAAAAACGAAAGGTTGAGTATAGCACGGATCCCAATAAGTGGCTACAATGGTACGAAGAATCTGACATTGAAGCTCCACCTGAGGGGGAGACCGATTCAGAAGAAGAGGACATTATCTCCGAAAGCGACCATAATACCGAGTCGGAACATGAAGCCGACAACGTGACTGATGAAGAAATTGAAGAGGCAGCGAAAGGCGATAATTTCTACCTAGGAAAAGATGGGTCTACGAAGTGGAGAAAATTGAGAAGGCCCACTAACGTACGTACAAGGTCATGCAATATAATTACTCACCTACCAGGACCAAAGGGTAAAATGCGGGAAGAAAAATTAGAGCTCGGTATATACAATTTGTTTCTAGATGAAAATATTCTTCAAATCATTGTCACCTCTACAAACATATATATTGAAAAGGTTCGATTGAACTTTTCTCGGGAGCGAGATGCTAGGCACACTGATGCAACGGAAGTAAGAGCATTTATTGGCTTACTCTACTTGATAGGAACACTATCGGACTCCAGAAAAAATTTGTCTAAATTGTGGGACAATTCAAAAGGAAACGGTCTTGAATCATGCTACCTCACCATGAGTGAGAAAAGATTCCGATTCTTACTAAGATGTCTGCGATTTGATAACATCCACGACCGACAAGCCCGAAAAGAGATGGACAAACTTGCACCTATAAGAGAGGTTTTTGAATTATTTGTAAATAACTTTCAGAAATTTTACTCGCCAAGTGAATATCTTACCATCGATGAACAGTTAGTAGCTTTTCGAGGAAATTGTCCATTTAGGCAATACATACCTAGCAAACCAGCAAAATATGGTTTGAAAGTGTTCGCACTGTGTGATGCAAAAACAGCGTATACCATGAACTTGGAGCCATACGTTGGTAAGCAGCCTCCCGGACCTTACTCTCTTGATAATTCCGCCAAAGATGTTGTTCTCCGCTTGGTAACACCGGTTGGAGGCACAAATAGAAATATTACTGGTGACAACTGGTTCACCAGCATATCTCTAGCTTCTGAACTCAAAACTAAAAAACTTACCTATGTCGGAACATTAAGGAAGAATAAGAGGGAACTACCAGTAGAGTTTTTGCCAAGAAAAAACAGAGAGGAAAAATCGTCAATATTTGGTTTTCAGGACGATTCTACATTAGTATCTTACTGTCCCAAAAAAAATAAAGCAGTACTGGTCTTATCTACAATGCATTTTGATGATGCTATTGACGAATCAACTGGGGAGGCCAAGAAACCTGAGATTATTACGTTTTATAATATGACTAAAATAGGTGTAGACCTCTTAGACCAGCTCTGTCAAAACTATGACGTGTCTCGTACTACGAGAAGATGGCCCATGGTTCTTTTCTATGACTTATTGAACATCGCTGCTATAAATGCTTATTGCATTTATAGACATCATTGTATGGAAACTGAGAAAACAGTGAATAGATCCGATTTTCTAGAAACATTAAGTTGGGAGCTAATAAAGCCTCAGATAGAACGTCGGTCAACAATTTCTTGTATACCCGCAGAAATTCGTCGCCGGGCCAGGTTATTATTTGGCACACCAGAGCCACCCACTCAGCAACAAGAGAAAACGGGATCGCGAGGAAGGTGCTACATTTGTGGCAGAGCGAGAAACAAGACCACCAGAAGATGGTGTGTAAAATGTTCTAACTGGGCCTGCGTGGAACACCTAAATGATATTTGTCGAAATTGTATTGATAATGTTTGACAATACTTTTATTTTACTGACATTTGTTTTTTTCTTTCTTTATTTCAATAGACATACTTAACATTTATATATTACACTTTAAAAAATGTCGTTTCATTTATAAAGCATAATTTCTAAGTACCATTATTGCCTATTGTTAAAAAAAAACATAGTATTAATATGGAAGACACCTGTCCTCCGCGCGCCTAATGGCGGTAGGAAAAACCGCGCGCCTAACGGAGGGTTAAGATAGGTATTTTTGTACTTTTAAGAAACCCGTTGGAATTGTCGATATTATTTTACATCCTTCTTCATCTAACCTAATATTGAACCTAATCCATAATGGAATAAAAAAAAAACAAGTATAAAGGTATAAAAAAAATGTGTATCTTCATTAAAGCGTGAATTTTTGACAAATAAAAGAAATTTCGCATCTTTTTATTTATACAGATTTTTATATTATTGTTATTAATAATATGCTTTTCCTTTTTTTCTCAGCTAACGGGATATCGGGGTAAATGTCCTAATTTTTTCAAGGCAAAAAGTAGCAGATGTTCGACCAATATCATTATTAGCTATCATAAAATATTTAAATCATTCTACGGTTAAACTGATTTGTCACGGTTTGCAATAAATGAAGTAGGTAGTTTTAATACTGTGACAGTCAATTCACGATGAAAATTACTTAATTGTATGGGTACAATAAATATTTCGACAGTGTTTGTTATAATTTGTAATTGGATTTTGTCTATACCAGCAAGGGCGTAGCCAGGATTTTGAGCAGGGGGGGGGGGCAGAATTAGGTGACCGGGAGGGCAGATTTTCTGGACCCCAAGGACGCAACGTAGTAGTACGTAGTCTAGTTTTTTTAGTTTTTTTGCAAAGAAATATAAAAAAAAAAACATTATTTAAAAAAATATATATTCATAGATAATGTATAGTATATAGTACATACGTATTATTATTGCAAATTAGAAACTCGAATCAGTTAAAAAAGAAAATAATGAATACCTGCTAAAACAGAACATCGCTTAACAAAAAGAATGTATAAAATTTATCTACATTTTATTTTTGCGAAACATTTTATGAAAACAAATTATTTTGCAAAAAACAACAATAAATTGTTTTCATAATAAGCCGGTAAAAGTTTGCGGTTTTATTTAAAATAAATTGAAATAAATTTAAAAAATTTGAAATTATGCTAAAATTGTCGATTATGGTGCAGGTATAGTATAGGATACTGTTAGGCCAATTTTGTAAGAAAAATTATATTACAATTTGATAATTATTTTATATCTGAGATCTGCGTGAACACAAACAGAGTGAACAGGAACAGCGCACGGCAGCCACCTTTAATTAAGTTATATAAATTTTAAATGTAAACTTAAAAAATATTTGCGTGGGGTAGGATTGGAAGAATGATTAATTTTAATCAAAATTTCTACCCATTTGTGCCAACTAGTATGTTCTCGTAATTTTTAATTCCTTTGGCTATTACAGTTATTGCTATTGTACTTGTTATTACAATTCTTTATTATTGTACTTTTATTTTTCTTTGGCACAAATAAATGAATTTATTATTATTATTATTATTAATTAACAGCAAAAGCTTTCTTACCACTTCACACGTTTGCGCCACATGCAGCAGTGCTGCCATTTCGGTACAATTGTACTGAATTCAGTACAAAGTGGCCAAATTCAGTACGTCAGTACTGATCTTGGAAAAACCACTAATTTTAGTACGAACTTTCAAAACGAAACTAAATCCAAATAAGCACAAAAAAATTTGAAAAATTATTGTGACTGAAAATATATTATGAATTAAGTTTAGTGGCTTTTCGATTGATGAAATTAGTGTGATATGAGTACTACTCTTTCTTGTACTTTGTATCGTTAAAGAAAATATAAATTGCCTGAATATAACTACGATGGAGTACTGTAAACAAATATTAAAAAACAATACTTGTTTTTCATTGGAGGCTGCCGATGAATTGATCGATTGAAAAAAAAATCTGAGGAAATAAACTGATGGTAATACATAAAACTACTGATTTTTTAAAATTTGTAATTAACTAGTATACAAGTACCGATTGTACCTGTCTATTGGTATAAATTAAAACTTTTTATATAATGTTAATAATTTAATACTATTTTTTATTTTTGAAAAAAAAACAGTGTTTTATTTAACCACCCTCAATGATTTTAAACTGCAGAGAAAGCTATTTTAAATGCTTTAAATTCTTAAACGTTTCGATTTTTAAATCTTCTGCCCTACATTCAGTACGCTTTGAAAATCAGCTGCGACAGCACTGACCGGCAGGCACCGCAGTTGACTGCTGATTTAGGAATAAGACGTACGGGAAATTTGAATGGCACATTGGTAAATCTTGGCTTTTTGCTCGTGCCAGGGGGGGGGGGGCACGTGCCCCCCCCTGCCCTCCCTTGGCTACGCCCTTGTATACCAGTGTAATAATAGCTCAATAACGTTCCCAGTGTTCCCACCATTGTCCTTCAGCAGAGGAGACGACACCATTCATTCATTGCTAGCCTTTTGTTTTGTTTCATATCGTTGGTATTTTCACGCAAGGGCGTATCTCACTTTTATCGATTTGCCAGGAAAGCGATTTTAAGATTTTTACGACTTTAAATTAAGTGTATCTCCAAAACTGTTTTTTAGAAAGGATCAACTTTTTATGTTGCTTTTAGTAATTATGACAAGAAAATTTTGATTAGTGCATTCTAAAATGTAAAAAAATTATAATTAAAGAAATACGCCTTTACGTGTGGAATACCTATATGCCAAACCAAACTTAAGATACGCCTACAAGAAAAAAATGCGTTTCATATTTCTATGTTATATTATAAACTGCATGTATGGTACATATTATGTAATAGGTTATTTTAGTTTTACCAAGAAATTTTTGAAAAAGTCTTTATAAGAACCGTCTTCAAACTGAAAAATTCTGTTACGCACAAGGTCAACAGAGAAAATATTTTGATAAAACTTATTCAGTAGTGTGCAAGAGATCTAAAAAACTGTTTATGATCTTTTTGCCTAATACCTGGTGTAACTCCTGCACACAAAGATACTAAATCCTGATACTTTTCTTTACTTATTTTGTTTGGTTCCTTATTCAATCTTTTTAGTTCATGCTTCATATTGTTTGATTTCTAGTTGGTTTCGTTTTAGTGACAAAGATTCGTATGATTCTTCCTTGTGGCTCATTTTTTAAATAAGCGTCCGGGATCTTCTTTTTTCGCCCTTACTTCCATTATCTCGGTCTATAACGTGATTTTCTGAATCACTGGTTCTTAGTGATAAAATCCTCAGATCTCTCGACAACTGCTTGAAATCAAGAAAGCCTTCAGTGTGCAAATATTTCACGATATGCAGTTGTCTGGATCTTGCTAAACAAAATACAGGTTGCATTTGGGGTGGGACAAAGAAAATACAGGTTGCACTCAGCGACATACAGATTTGTCGCTGGTTGCACTTGGGGTGGAACAAAGAACTTCCAAAGCGTTAAATAGCATAACATATAGAATCCCCTTCGTTCTGGCCATGAAATGATTCAAAGAACCTTTAAGATATCTCACTCAAATTGGGGTAGTGAAGTACTAAATACAGAAGCATCGCAGCCATTACAGAATTTTCAAAAGCAATAATTACCATTTTGGAAAACAAATAAGGCTAGACAAAACCCTTTATAAACAAAACAGCGAATAAAAAAATATAATGTTTATTCTGTCGAAATTTTAACTATTTTTTATTAATCGGTCGTGCTAGATAATATGCACTTCTTCAAAGAAAGACGATTCTTACCTATCCCAATTTCGTAAAGTTTAATTATATTGTAACTGCATTAAAGTTTGTGATTAACATGTCCCAAGAATAGCCGAAAATAAAAAGAAAATACTATACAGTACCGATGTACAGTACACCTGAAACAATTATTAAAATAGTACCCACCTAAAAACAAACAAAAGCAACGAATCAGTTAAAGCCCAAATCACCTGGTAATCTAAAAGTAAACTAATGTTGGAGGTGTACGTTAAGTTGCGTTTCTAGTTATAAGATTTGTTCAAGGAAACTAGTCCTGAATAATGGGCGTAACTTGACTTAGGTCTATACGTGAGATCTTCATTTGGTATAATTTTAGATACGCCCAGTTTTTTTATTCTATATCTGCCATACCCTCAGATATTGAGATACGCCACTTCGTAAGGTTAAAGATTGGGTTTTTAAAAGTTCCTTTAGCTTAGCTAGGGCACTGACAAAAGTGGGTTTTCTTGTGAGGACTGGGTCATTGATGAGACGAATGGCTGTCTTTTGGATTGAATTTAGGATATTAGGTGTCGAAGGTGATGCCACTCCCCAGATGTGGGAACATTACATGTAGTTAGGGCTGATTTGAGAAACATAGAGAGTGTGTAACTTGGACGGGGAGAAATATTTTCTGACACGAGAGAGAAAACTAAGCTTTTTAGTTGCTAATGTGGCTATTGAAGGAATGTTTTTGTGCCAGCTCAGATTATGTTCGAAAGCGATGCCAACAAAATCGATAAGTGTTGCAGGATTTTTTGCGTGACAGGGAGCAAGACTGGGTTTTGGAGGCGTTGAACTAAACAAGGTTTGTTGCACCCCAGTCTAAGATTAATTGAGGATCTTGGGAAAGCGATAGGTGCATAAATGTGCGTCTATTATCGAGACTTGTCTGGAAAAATGAACGTTGGAGTGAAGAGTCGGTACTATCGTCATATTTGTGTGGCCTTCGTGATCGTTAGGGTAATGAATGGTAGATACTGGCAGAAATAAAATTTAAAATAAATGTCCTTAGGGTGGCACAAATACGAATTAGTCTAAAAAGTTGACCACCTATTCTGATTCTTGTTCTTGACTAAATGGTGAATAATATTTCCTATCATCACGACCATTAAACTGCCATACTATATCAAACCATATCCAAATTATTTAATAATAAAACGATGTTTTTAAACTACAACAGTTCACTGCTGAAGTGCTGAACAAAGATAACTACTAATGGCGGCTGATAAAATTTCAAAGTTGTACCATAGTACTATGGTTGTACTTACACAGGCCCCGTACCAAATTTAGGGGTTTTAATAGTGAGCTCACTGGGAATGTTTTGGTAAAAAAAACATTGGCGAAAAAGAGTTTAATTTTTTGCTGAACCTCCCCTGGACAAAAAAATCAACGCGTTTAAGTATTTTATTTATTATTTTTTCTAAACATATTTTACATCATTTTGTCCACAATTTTTAAATTTTAATAAGCGTCCTCAATCCCCAATCAAACCAAATCCTGAAAAAAGAAATGTTCTGTACACTGTCAGTGACTTTTAATTATAAAAAGTATGCCTGGCCCTGATCTATCTCTAGTGTAGTACCTATATATTCTGTCTAAAACCTAATCTGAATAAAATAATATTTTTTCTGACGTTTTGAGACCTAATATCTTGTCTTTGACAGCGAGACTGCAGACAGACACACAAATAATAAGTCTTCTACAATGGAATTTAAAAAAAACTTCTATAACTATAACTTTCTACTAACACATTTTTTCTCTTAAATCTTAAATATTCTCGACAAAATGATGTAAAATTGGTTTAGAAAAAATAATAAATAAAATACCTAAACGCGTCCATTTTTTTCCCAGGGTAGGCTCAGTAAAAAATCGACATTTTTTCGCAAATTACAAAATGTTTTTTTTCCTTACCAAAACATTCTCATGGGTCTCACTAGTAAAACCCCTAAATTTGGTACGGGTCCAGTAAGTAGGAGCAGAGATATACAACTTTGAAATTTCACCAGCAGCCACTGATGAACATACATATTTGTGAAAAAATGGTACGCCATATGGCATGGACCATAAAACCCAAAAGATCTTGATGACACAAAGATATAATACGATTAATGATAATTTTCGACCCGTGATGGGGTGCAAAGCCTATTATATTATTAAACTGATCATTAACATTGTAGTCTAGCGAAGGGTCAAAATCTGTCATCCTTTTATCAGTTTTTGGGGATCAGGGAATCGTTAATAAATATCTGGCTACGTATATGTGTGAAAGAATTAATTGGCTTTAAAAAATTAGGGAATATCCCTATTCCAAACAGAATTACTATCATCCATGCTGCCATTTTATTACCAATTTAATGAAAATTAATTTTTGAACTCCCATAGTTCAGAAAACGTTAATTAAAATAGGCAGAGAAAGATCCCGAGCAAACCTAACCAAATCTGAACATACTTGCCTTTCTTGGGCTGTACCCAGCAGCAGGGCCGTATTATCCATTAGGCTAAGTAGGCTATAGCCTAGGGGCCCAAGGCTTGCGGGGGGCCCTTGAAATTAATGCGATAGACTAAAATAAAAAGAAAAACCGGAAAAAAATACATTTACCTAATTAGGCCAACGTTGTAAAAAATTGTGAGACTGTACTTTAAAATACTTTTAAATAACGTGTACCGAATAGAGAGTGATTTAAGAGGTACCTACCTACTTAGGAAACGAACCCTTAAGCCAAAAACCAGATGTGGAGTGGATGGGACTTTTAAGAAAGGGATGGTTTTGACCTGCTAAACGATTAATATTAAAGACGATAGGACTAGATCAATATTTATATTTTCATTGCATTTAGATTTTAGATAACATTAAATTTAGTTACGAACCAGATCGGGTTTTAATCCAACGTATTTATCAAAACGGTATATAATATATTTTTACCATGGTATAATAATAAAAATCCAAAAATAATAATAACAAATACAATAATAACAAAACTATTCCTTCCTACTAATATTTTTATCGATGGCAGTAACTAACTGTAGTGGGGAGCGATCATTTTCAACTTTAGAAAGGGTAAAAAGTCATAAAAGAAATTCATTAGGTGATGAAAAAACTAACGATCTTTCTTTATTGGCCATAGAAAGTGATCTTTTTAAAAAAATTCAAACTGAAAAAATTATTGAAAGTTTTGCAGCTCTAAAATCACGGAAACGAATATTTACTTGAATAAGGTACCAGTCAACACATACTATATTTTTTTTAATGAAGATACCCACGCTTTAATGTTTTTTGTCATTCTTATTATTTGATGTATATGTATTATGCTTTTTTTAATAAAGACATTTAAAAAGCAACCATTTTTGTTTAAAATTTTATGAAAAAATATCTAAAACAAAATGTATTAAATGGTCCAAATAGGGGCCCTAAATCAATTTTAGCCTAGGGCCCAATGCACCGTTAATCCGGCCCTGCCCAGCAGTTATCTATTTTCAAATACCTCCATTAGATTTGGTATTAAAAATATAACAGTAGGACTTAGAATTTAATTACCCGACTTTAGTATTCCTGTAAATGATACATAATATTACCAGAGAAAAATCTGTCATGGTTTTTCTCTAATATTATAGTCGTATTTGTTTCTTGACAACATGACGACGAAAAAAGAATTGTTTCTCGAATCATGCATGACATTTATTTTATATACAAGCGTGCGGTAAGTAACTACTTACGGCACTGATTTGAGTGCGGTAAGTATCACTTTACCGCACTAGTGCTGTAAGTAATTATAGTAGATCTAAGCATTGAGTAATATCTCCATAAAGAGGATGATTTACTGTCCTTAAATTTATCCACAAAATAGGCAAGCATCACATCTTCACTAATTGCTTTAACTTTCTTTGATGAACACCAGTCCATGAAGAGCCCATATTCCTTCTATGCCGTGATTTATCCGGCAATAAATTAAGGGTAGCTGCTTTAGCAATGTCTTTCGGAATTTCATCATCACTGCTGCTACTGACTTCCATTTAAGGGACGTAAAACACACTTTCACGAAATTGTTACAAAAATAATTATCGTTTATTCCGTTGTCAAGTTTTACATCTGTCATATAAAAGCCAACTATTAAATTTCTATAATTTATTTCCCTAGCAACCTGCTATTAATGCATTGTTGATAACGACTTACGAGGCACCTACGGGGTAAATTAAAACAGTGCTCTTTTAGTTTTTAATATTGGTGCCCTAAAACATGCTTGTAGATAAAATATCGTACAATACACTTACGGTAGGTGTCTTTACCGCATTTGCGTGATTTGCCAAACTCGCCTTCGGCTCGTTTTGTTAAACATCACGCACATGCTGTAAAGACGTACCTACCGTACTTGTATTGTACTATTATCGCACTTATCCCACCTGCTTGATCTTTTTCTCTACCATTATCTCGCCCTTCTCCTTCAATATTGTTTTAACACTTGTTACAAAAAATTAGATTTTTGTGACTGATACACTTACAACGGTATGCTACGCTATGACGTCACTTCGAGGGAAAATCCTAAATTGACTAGACGCTTGCACCCCTTGTACATAAGTACAGGTCAGTTTGTATGTTGAGTTGACGTTTATTAAAATATTATTGTCATATTTCATTTGCTCAGGTAAGCGCCTAGTCAATTTAAGATTTTCCCTCGAAGTGACGTCATAACGTAGCATACCGTTGTAGGTGTATCGGGCACGGAACACTAAAAAAGACAAATGTCAACAAAACCACCAGGTCGGCATGCTAAACACAATGGAGAAAAAATTATTAAATTCGGTGCCTGCATTTCACAGTACACATGGAAAAATTGTTAATCTTTACGAGTTCTTTGTAGTTTTTTTTATAATTTTTTTACGTTTTCGTCCACTTTAGCAAAAAAACTTAAAATAGTACCATTCAGGAGAACTAATCTACATTACAAAAAAAATTCATCGAAATCGATAAATTCGGTCAAGAATTGTGCGCGAGGATACATAAAAACATCATATATACGTGTCGAATCCATAACCCTCCTCTTGTGAAGTGTTTTATCTAGTCCGGTCAAAGCCAATACTTTATCCAACTAGTTCTATCTCTGTCTGAATCATGTATATTTTAAAACTAATTATTACTAGTGGTTTGCTCAGGTGCCTTGCGAAACCCCTTTTTTATGTACTGACCTAAAACCAGTAGCTATTACAAAGACTAATAATAATAGTAATCAAAATTTAGAATAGTTGAAAATATCTCTAGTCCAATTAAAAAGCAATTCGAATACTATTTAAATTCTTTTATTATTGTTCAGTAATAATTATGGCACCTAAAGTTAGGTAATCAGCAGGTATTTGAGTAGGTACAAAAATATTTTACATAATAATTAATATAAAACAGCATTCCATTTTAAATTTGCAATATTTACAAAAATAATTAGGACTAATCGAACAATATGAATAAAATATTCTTATTAAAAGGTACTCTGAAAAAAATTGCAAAAAGGAAACAGGAAGATCTCTTCATTTGCCAAATGGTATAATAAGTGGAAAATAACATATTTTAAGCTTTCAAAAAGTGCTTATATACAATTTTTCCATAGCAATGGAAAGGTTGTAGAACAAAATTATTAATAAGGCCTTTTGGTCTTACATCAAAACAACGGGTAAAATTTCTTTTAGGACCTTCATCATATAATCTATGTTACTGTGAAGGTCCAAAAACTTTTTAAACTCGAGTAGCAGACCGCTGAAGAATGAGAAATGTCAAATTCCTCGCGACCGTCTTCGATGCTGCCAACGCAACGGTTAAAATATGCATTCAAACATAACAAAATTTGAAAATTTATAACTTCTAGAATATTTGGGTCTATGAAAACATCAGAATTTTGTAACATATTATCATGTAACGTAAGATCAAAAAAAAACGCCTTCAAAGTATGCCGCGGAATCAATAACGCTTGTTTTGAATTATTACTTTTGAAAGGTAACATATAGCCCAGGGTCGATCTGAAGCTTTATATGGGCAACCATGAACAAATTATAGACAAGCTGAAATTTGGTATATAAGTTTGTATAGAGGTCCTTAAAATACCACCAAACCCCACCGGTAATCCGCCGTGTCTGTCACCCCAAAACAACCCCCGAAAGGGGTGAAAATCGGACTTTTTTAGTTTTTTGTTAATATCGTAAAAACAATGATATTTACAAAAAAATATGTAGACAATAAAATTAAAGAGCATAAAATTCTCTATAAAATTACGTTGAGCTGTTTTTTTTTGCTTTACCAGTGGCGGAGTTGACACTTTTAATAACTGGGTATTTTATAAAAATTCTCTTTAGCCATTACCTATTGGATTTTGACATTGAATCTAAATAACAATCCATGTGGATATTTTGCTAGATACGTTTAATACATTCTTACGTCAATAAATAAGAAATAAAAAACGTACCAGACATAGGCGCACCTAGCAAGGGGCAGAGGAAGGCAGCTACTTCCAACATAATAATGCCGTACGACGATCTAATAAGTACTGGTGTGTAACACCTTTGGACAAGACAATCGAACAAGAATTAATGCGTCGATTAAAATCATCCGGAGGACTTACTCATGGACGTGGTATTACAGATAACACTTTCTCGTTGGATAGCTGGTGCACCTCAATGCCTGCAAATAACCGAGGCTTTCGAACATTTTTCTGGAATCACCGCAGTCGTAACAGAACAGCATGTGGAACTACGGAATTATCGTATTGAACGTGATCAAAATGATTTAGAAAAGTTGCTTGATTGGTTAGAAATACACAACCCATTTCAATCTGATATTAATGAACTGCTATCAATTAGTACGGGAATTGTTGAAACCAAGGATGTAAACTGTGATGAATCATCAAATATTGGAAAAGAACTTGTGAATAAGATAATTGGTACTAAATATAGTGAAATCCGTCTCAGACGTACAGACCGAGTCAAACCACTATCTTTTGGAGCTACGTCCATAAATGTTAAAAATGAAGTCATAAGTGTAAATCCTACACTTCTCTTTAGCAGAATACTTTGTTCAGCTTCTTCCTCCGACCTAATAAAGGAATGTTTTAAATACGAGCTAGCATCATGCCCTCCTTCTCTGTTTGATAACGGATCATTGAGAAAGACAACGAAATCTTTACTTAAAATATTTGATAAGCTTTGCCCAACCCTAGAGCATTTTTCAGAACCCGTACTACACTACGTGATTGATGGAGGCCATCTACTACATAAAGTTATATGGCAAAAACCAGCAACTTTTTTGGAAATTTTTTCTCAATACTACAGCTATATTACTTATCATTATGGGCATAGTGTGACTGTAGTATTTGATGGATACCAGCAATTAAGTACAAAAACAATAGAACAAAATCGTAGATCCATGGGTAGAAAAATGGCACCAACTGTAGAAATCTTTGAGTCATCAGTTGTCAAATTTCCGCAAGAAGATTTTTTGTCTAACACAACAAATAAGCAATGTCTTATTAAACAGCTTGGAAAGTCGTTGTCGGACAAAGGAATTAAAATTGTATATGCTGATGGTGATGAGGATACACTTATAGCAACAACTGCTACAGCACTTAGTGAGACGTGTGGACCAGCCGTGTTTGTAGTAAGTGAGGATACTGATGTAATGGTTTTGTTGATTCACTACTCTAAGCAAAATTTGTATATGCTACGACCAGGAAGAACTTCCAAACCAAATAAAATTACGAATATTTCAAAGTTGCAGCATAAGTTGGGACCTTTGAAAAATGTTATTCTTGCCATGCACGCAATTTCTGGATGTGATACTACATCTGGCCTGTTCAATAGAGGAAAAATTAACTTGGTCAATACTGTGAAAAAGAAAAAGTTGTTTGATCTTCTTGAAGAATTTTATAATCCAAATATATCCAAGGACAGATTAAGGATCATAATTTCGACATTTTTTGTTTCCGGATACGTTAAAAATAAAACCAGTGCCGATTTAAACAACGTCAGATACCTTTTATATCAGCAGTATGTAGCAAAACAAAGTTTAAACAAAGATTTTAATCTGGCTTCACTTCCACCGACCATAAATGCAGCTCAATACCATGCTTTTAGGACATTTCATCAGGTAAGACCAGTAACCCTGCATAAATATCTTCTTTACATGTACATATCAATCAACTTTAAGGTTCAAGCATGGTTGAACAATAGCTTACCACTTGAGGAGTGGGGATGGATTTGTAGTAATTCTTGTGTCTCTCCAGTCCAGATGGATCAAGATATAGCCCCAAAATGGAACCTTAAACAAATTTTTTGCAACTGCTCATCAGGTGGTTGCAAAAATGCATGCTCTTGCCGCAAAATGGGCCTAAAGTGTACCTTAGCATGTGGACAGTGCAATGGTATTACCTGTTTCAATAGGGCAGTTGAGGATTTACAGGATGATGATGACTAAAAAACTCATCTATTATGTATCATAGTTTCTGTTGCTGTGAGTATAAAAAACGTACAATGTATCAGTATATTCTAGTTTTTTGTATGAAATGTGTATTTTATTAAAATCTACTAAAGTTTACAATACGATAACTCCGCCACTGGTAAAGCAAAATATATTAGATAAACATGATTTTATAGTAAATTTTATGCTTTTTAATTTTTCTCTCTTCATATTTTTTCGTAAATACTATTGTTTTTAAGATATTGCCAAAAAACTAAAAAAAATCCGATTTTCACCCCTTTAGGGGGTTGTTTTGGGGTGACAGACACGGCGGATTACCGGTGGGGTTTGGTGGTATTTTAAGGACCCCTATACAAAGTTATATACCAAGTTTCAGCTTGTCTCTAATTTGTTCATGGTTTGACTGGATCGACCCTGGGCTAATAGGTAAAAGGTATAAGTGAATGAAAAATAGAACTGTCGAATTCTGAAGTTTTCATTTTTAAGAAAACTAAATATGGTTATCACGGCAGAACAAACAGCTTTTATGATCGAAAGTCACTTTAGAAATGGTAGAAGGGTTGATGTGGGTTTATTCAACATGGGACGCCATTCAGGATTTTCAAACAGAATTTCCACGCATGGCCATGGATTTCGACTAGTTTCGCCAAATCTATTGACACTAGATCTGTGGCTTTGTTTAGAGAAAGAGCAAATGTGACTAGAAAGGAAGGCAGTGTTCGCACTGCACAAAAAGTAGAAGAATTGAGGCTAATTGTTAATGAACACCCACAAACCCCTATCCGGCGTTTAAGCCTGCAAGTAAATGTATCCTACGGAACCTGCAATACAATCCGGAAATGTGACCTGCATGCGCGCTTATCGTCTAAGCTCAGTCCAAGAATTGTTACCAAACGACGAGTCGCATCGAATGCAATTTTCAGAGTGGTTTATGGGTAATTTCTAATTTTTGTTTGAAAAAAACCTTTTTTACTGACTGGTTATGTAAAGTCTTAACAAATGAGAATGTGCAGTTCTGAAAATCCACATTTCTTTATCGAGAAGCCTCTACGTTCACAGAAAGTTGGCGTGTGGGCGGCCATATCGAAAATAACATTATGTGGACCGATTTTTTTAAAGGGACTCTCAATTCGGCGCGATGCCGTAATGAAATTTTAGAAAAATTTGTAAACGCTTTAGACGATGAAGGGATGCAACAAGGCTATTTCCAGCAGAACGGCGCACCAATTCACGTGTGTAACTCTTGATAATTCAAATTTTTTTGGACGAATTTTTCGAAGACCGAATCATTAGTCGTAATATGCCAGTTGGGTGGCCACCGCGATCCTGCGATCTCACGCCGTGCGACTTTTTTTTATGGCCACACATTAAAAACTTGGTTTTCGAAAATTTAGAAGACCTACGGGATAGAGTTACAAATAAATTTCAGGAAATTAACAACTCCCACCAAGTGCTCACCAATGTTTTTGATGATGTAAAAAGAAGAACGAGAACATGTTTTTAAGTAGAAAGTAGACACGTCTCTCATTTAGTTTAAATTTATAATTTTTAGGTTCTTTGTTGTATCTGTTTCTTTAATTCTGTATTATGAAATAACAAGAACAATAATGTAATTTTCTTAAAAATAAAAACTTCAGAACTTGGCCGTTCTATTTTTCATTCGCCTATATCTTTTACCTCTGTTACTTTTCAAGAGTAATAATTTAAAACATGCGTAATTGATTCCACGGCATACTTTGAGGCCTTTTTTTGATCTTACGTTAGGTAAAATTAAAGGAAAAAATTGTTCTGTTCCAGTTGTTCTCCCTAACTTGAAAAATTTCGGAAAATCCGTTTTGCTCAGGAAGACTCTGATTACTGGTCGATGCGTCAACCGACTTTTAAAAAAATATACACTCAAAAAAAGTTCTATTTTTTTTATAGATCCATTTAAAATTAAAACAGATTTTTAAGAACTTGTTTTATCGAAATATTGATTCGACTTATTGATTGTACGGACCAAAATAACGTGGTCATTAGAAAAAGTCTTTGGTTCTCCCTATGTAGTATACTTACTAAAATAATAAATATTTTTAAAAGCACTAAAAAATTTACACTCTCTTTTAATTTATCAACAATGCGTTACTTGAGCCAGTTCGTTTTTCTCCCTCAGGGTAATTTTGCGTTTGGTTTTAACAGCTACAACATAAAGAACTATAGCTATGAGTGCGACTACAGCTAAACATATAAATGCTATCTCTATGTGCCAGAGTCTTCGTTCCCTCATTGATGCTTCAGAATATTCTACAAAAAAAGAAAAATATCCTTTTATTATACAGTGTTTTTGCAAGATATTTCAAGGTTTCCATATTTTTGTTACACACTGTAGCTACTTTTTTCCATAAGTAAAATGTGAAAATTTCTTTATGTTACAATCTTTTCCGACTTGTCGTCTTACCTAGCGATTCGTAGTTTTTCCTTAAGAAATCAACATTTGAGAAAGAGATGGTTGTTCCGTCTTTCATCTTAACAACTCTGTTTGAACCAGATATAGAATTATCTAAAACTGGATCTGGACTGACAGCAACTAGCTTCTTTTGCTTTATAAATGTGTTACCTAAAATTTAATAGAATACATTTATTAATTTAAAATATAAAAACAAGTTAACCCAATGACATCCTAAGAGAGAGGAGTATTTTCTGCCTTTCCCTAAAAACAAAAATGTTTTCAAATGCTTTTCCAATATTTTATTCCTAGAAAAAACTCTGGACGTCTTGCAGTTACATAAATTCAAAAGAGACGGTGTTTACCTCCATCCCTCCCCTTTTGCAGGATCACCCTTGGGTACATCTAATTAACATACATCGTTATTTACAGCCTTTAAACCTTACACAGAGATTTGCCATACCCTGTACAGTAGACAAATCAAATAAAGCGTTTTTACCTGTCAACAGATTTATCATGACTTCCTTGATTGTGTAAAAATTTTGTGTTTCAAGTATTCTCATCGCTATGGAATTGTTAAGGTACTCATTCGTTCTCCAAGTAATATTAATAATATTTGGATGTTCTCGTATCTCAGCAGATGCAGGAACATAGAAGATTTCATCCTGGAACAAAAAAAGAATCTGGTTGGTTAATTTTGTCCATCAAACTAAGATATCTGCTACGTAAGTAGATTTTTGTACGCAAACTACTACGAATAAAAGTAAATTGTCTCTCATCTTACCTGGGTACTAATCTTCAAGCTAAATTCAGCACTTCCATTTAAAACAATACCTCTCAAAAGTGGAACCAAATCATTATCATGGTCTAATATTTCCTTATCATCAGGGAAAATAATATTTGTGTTGGGTCTCTTTAAAACTTCCCCATCATTGGTGTTTCTAGATGTCTTACTGTATAGATCACCATATTCCTTTTGACCCTCTCCTCTACTTATTTTAATTTCATATTCTTTTTCCTTAGTCCCAAATATAGCCCCGTCTTCAAGAGAAATGTCACTATTGTCTTCTAGTGATTCGTACTCCTCAATTCTGGTGTTATACATTGACGCCACTTCACTAGAACTAAATTCGTAAGGTGTAGTTTCATCTACTTTAACGTTAACAACATTTGAAGCATAGGTATTAGCTAGATCAATTCCAGAAGATTGGGTCTCACTATCGTAACCAAGAGCAGCATTATTTGCTATCGTTGTAGTAGCAAGAATTGGAGTAGTATTATCCATAACATCTGTATCTTTATCACTAACAGATTCCCCAATTATTGCACCTGTTTGTACTGTACTAGTAAGATATAGATTTGGTTCTGTTGTGCTGTATTTGACAGCAGAATAATCTTTATTTAAAAACATAGTTGTGGTATATATTTCTTTGAAATCAGTTGAAGTATCAATAAAGTCTTCTGTATGACTTGAGGTATCAATCGGCATAGTGGATGTATCTAATGGAATAGTGATTGTTTCTTGTAAACTAAGAAGATCGCTAGAACTTTTTGTAATATCTTCTTGCTTCTGTAATGTTGTGCCGACAGTATTTTCTTCAGTAGACCCGCTTTCTGCTAATATATTTTTAATAAGAGCAAATGCTCTATCGATATCATCCATATCTTCCTTAGGGTTAATAGTAGTAAATGATATCTCTGGAATAAACGTAGCTAAGTCCTCAAACTCATTATATGATTCAGTAGTTGATTGCTCTGCTTGCATAGAAGCGTTTATATTTTGACTAGATATTACTCTTTTCTTTTCAGCTTTGAAATTCGAAATATTATCGGCATACTGTGTAACCGCTTTGCTAGATTCTGTGGGGTTTGTTGATTCATCTCTTGGGTTATTTTCTATCATTTCTTCTTTTTCAGTGAAACTTGATATATCTTCGGTAACAAATATATTATTAGTAGCTGGCTGTGAAAATTCTGTTGAGACGTCAGCATCAACTTTTTCTGTGGAAAAATCAGTATTTCGGTATTGATTACGTTGTATATACTTATCTGTATTTCCAGGAGATTCTATAATCTCAGGCAGCTCAGTTACAACAACGTTGTTTAAGATGGTTGTTATTTTGTTTTGTACTCCAGAATTCTGATAAAATCTTTCTTTCTTAGTTTTAGATAGATCTGAATTAGTTTGTAAAATAGAGGCTTCAGTTATTAGGGATTCTTCATCATAGTCCTCCAGTGTATCATTGTGTTCAACCACGGCATTAAGCTGCGTATTGCTTTCTTTATTGTCTTTAGATATTGTCTTTTCATCTACTACATTTGGCTTTTCTGTGACCTCTGAGGAATATTCGCTGTCATCTTCATCATCATCCAAAAAATCTCCCTCAGTTTCACTGAACGTAATCTTAACATCGCTAACATTTGACGAATTCTTGTGTTCGGTGTGGAAAATTTTTACATAATCTCTAGGGTCCTCTCCGTTCCCATTTGGTGATGACGGCAAATTTTTTGGATCTTCCTTGCCACCAGCATTATTCTTTTCTTCGGTACTACGTTCTTCATTATTATTTTTATTATTGGCAAGGGTATTCTTATTGATCTCTTCATTCTTATTTCTATTTATTTCATTTGAATTATTATGTTCAATACCTTTATCACTCAAAATCGAATCCATATCCTGAATTTCTTCATCGTCAACTAAAATTTGGTCCATGTCATCATCAACAAAGCTCGGGTCCACCTTTAAAAGTGAAGAAAGATCATCGATAACACCATTTGGTAATTTTTCTATTTGAGCTCCAGTCTTTTCGTCCGAAATTTTTGTTCTGTTGATAATTTCCTGACCGTTGTAGTCCACGTCATCGTAGTATTCAGGTTCCTGAGAATTTGTTTTCGATGCTTGCTCCTTAGTATTTTGTATAGGAAATCCTAAAATTTTGTTTTCAATAAGCCGGAGTTCCTCACTACTGGGTTTTCGTTCAATGGTGTGGCCATTCACTGTTTCTTGAACGCTGATTTCGGTTACTACGTTTGAGGATTTGAGGATAGAGTTTTCTGAGTTTGACCTCTGTAAACCTACAAAAAGAAAAACGATTCATGCATAGGTTTGGTGTTAGTAAAATAGCAATTTTAATGATTTGCAGCTGTTTTTTTATCTTCTGACAGCCCACGAAGACCGAAGTCTAAGTACTATGTACCGTGGGTGTACTGGGGAATCGACTCACACATCCAGAGCTAGAAACATCCGTAGGGATTTCACCAGCCCTTTAAGAGGATGTGTGGGGTGGTACCACCTCGATCGAGGAAGAATTCCTCTACCACCTTCCAAGTTTAATAATAATAATAATAAAGATGTTTATTTATGCCAATAAAACAATTAAAAATATAAATATAAAAATGATAAAGTAAAAAAGAAAACCAAAAAATGACAGTAGTATACTAGTTGGAATAAATAGGTAGGGTTTTGATTTATAAAAAATCATTCTTCCAATCCTACCCTTACTAAATAATTTTTTATATTTTTTTTGAAAGTTATATAGCTTAAGCCCCTCAGACTAGAAGGAATATTATTATAAATTACAGAAGAGTTATATTTAAACGAAGACTTATATTTTTCAGTATGATATTTAGGTATTTCTATTGCGTTCTGATTTCTAGTATTAACATTATGAATATTATTCCTGAATTCAATTTTTTCAAATAAATATCTTGGTTTCTGAGTTAAAATTATTTTATAAATAAAACAGGATATGTGGATTTCGCGTCTTTTTTCTAATTTAATTAAATTATGTTGGTCAAAACTAGGTGATACGTGATCATACTTTTTTAGCGCTACTGAAAAAGTATGTATTGTTTTGTATTGTTGTGTATTGTATTGTTTTGTATTCTATTTGTATTGTTGTATAAAGTACAGCTTTTTCTTTAAATGTAGTCCTTACCATAGACGTCCGTCAGTCAGATGAAAAACGATAGAAGTCTGTTTTACAGAAAACCTCAGTCGAAGATTTATAGATGTTATAAAAAATAGATATTTTCCTATTTTTCTAATCCCTTAATCCATTAAATTCTTTAATTGTGGTTTTAAATTTAACAATTTTTAAGTGTCGGTTATTTTAAGATGAGAGTGAGAACAAATGGATTTTACTGTGCCCCTTTATATTTACAGAGTCGTTAAATGTACCGTTATTTTTAGATGTGTGTTAGAGAAATAAGTAAATTTAAGTGGTTTACTAAGTTGTATCATTTTTCGGTGGTTAAATGGGGCAAGTAAAGCATAAAAAATATGACGAAATTAGCAGGAAAAATTAGAAATGGAACCAAAAATTTTGTAGTGTCAACAGTGGTCAGGCCAAGCGATGATTTATGGACCGGAAACATGACCAGTAAAGAAAGGGCACAAACGGAGGTTTCTGACAGATTCAGTAATGTTAAGATGTAAATGTGGGGCAAGGACGAAAAAGAAAATATTTCTTTTTTCATCTATGGTGTGGGACAACAAGTAGAGACGATGTAAGGAATGAAAAAATAACGCGATCAACCAATAGTGTGGCAATATTTAAGAGGACTATGATTTTACCGGCATCTGATAAGATGTTTGCAATATGTTACTGGCAATGGAAGTGAAAGGAAGGAGAGATAGAGGAATGTTGGATGGATGGTAGTTTATTGAGGAGTGCGGCATGCCATACTTGGTCAAAGACCTTTGAGATATCAAGAGCAGCTGATAATGTGGAGACAGTTAACTAGAAATTCAACCCTATATAAAGTTGGAAAATACTGAGTCAAAGCAGAAGAAAATTTAAGAGGATCACGATATTTGATAATATAAAAAGCCTGGTTAAGATTAAGCAAAATGTCGATATAGGCAAGTTTTTTAAATTAACAACCTATTTAAAAAAAAGTGTTTGTTTTCGCCCAAGAAAAGCACAAGTTTTTACGAAAGAAGTTTTTAGCCCCAGATGAGGCGTATTTGATGATAAAAATAGTTACCATTTTTGCTTTAGCCGGAGCTTCTCGCAGAGCGGAACTTACAAACATTACGCTGGATAATACTGCGGACCAAGGAAACCTTGTTATAAAAATTACGGATTCAAAGAATCACTTAACACGATCATTTATGATATAGCATGAATAAATGGTGGAACATATTTAAAACTATACAGAAAGTACATAGAAATGCGACCCGAGAATACTTCACATCATCGTTTTTTTAAATTTTAAAAAAGGAAAATATATCGTCCGGTTTTTGGGTGTAAATACTTTTGGAAAAATGCCGGCCGAAATAGCAAAAAAATCTGATCCTAACGCATGCGAAAAGTATCTTTCCCGCACTCGACTGCTTGCCCGAACTTCGCTTCGCGTCGTTCGGGACAACGGCAATCGCGTGCGGGAAAGTATAACGTTCCGCACTAGTTAGGATCAAAACTATTTCGGATGGACAATCCCAGTTTAATTTTATCTCTAAAATGCTCGTGCGATTCATATGCAATACTGATAACACCGTCATATTAGGTTAACTCTCCAAGATAAAAATAGCTAAAACCTCATTGTCTCTTACCTAATAATTCTTCATTAATATCAGCATCACGAGACTCTCTATTCCCATCTTGTTTCTCCCCATTTTCAGTGTCATCTTTAATATATTTTTCTTGCATTGATGCTAATTTGGTTGCAACACTATTGCTTGCAGCTTTCCGAACATCCGAAAATAGAGAATTGTTTGCTTTTGGTGGATTTTCAGAATTAACTAAATGTCTCAACGGAATTTGGGTATTTAAACTATTAGTTTGTGTGTCGACGCTTCTTTTTGTTGTGTGACGAACTAAAATAAAAGAAAACTATTTTTTTATGTCCATTCCCATCGGGGAATATACCACGAGTACATTCCCAGGTGTCAATGAGATCCAGTGAGTTCAAGACTGATATTTTGTTAAAATTAATGAGTTTAAAAAAAGCACGCCTACGTAGACCTCAAGACTAAGTACTAACGTAAACGCTGTTGATCTTTGGTGACGAAATCCGTACAGTTTATTCTAATATGCATTTGGTCGGTTCTTAATCAAAAATAATGTTCGAAAAAAATTTGCGAATTAAAGAAAATGTCAATTTTGATTTGGAAAATACAATTTTTCGAAGAAGAACGCGTTTTCTAAAAATTTTATTTTAAAAAAAGCATCTTTAGAAGAAATATAATTTAGGAAAAATGTACTTCGACAAAATCTATTTTAGAAACAAGTGCTTTTCGAAAAGGAAATTCGAACAATTGTTCTTTAAAAAAACATTTTCCAAAAATTTTCTTAGATCCTTTTAAAAAATATTAGTTTTTTAACCGACTTCATAAGAGGAGGTTCCCAATTCGACCCGTATGTTTTTTTTTATTTATTTTCTTTTTAAATTTGTCTAAGCATATTTCTTGAACCGACCAATTGTAAGAGTTTTTAGCTAGAATGAGTGGAAACCAAAAAAAGTTATAAAAACCAAAAAAAATCGCGAATATCGACTATTTTTGCGTGTGTATTTTTTCTCCATTGAATTTAGAATGACGGTAATTCTGTCGGTATTTGAGTTTAAAAGAATATCGAAGGGGAGGGGTGTCGATAAAGGGAAGGGAATAAAACCGGAGCGGCTGGGAATTTTTCCGAAAATGTTCAGTAATATGTAATTTCGGGGTTATTGAGGTCAGAAAATCTAGTTTCGTCTAACAATGTTAAGATATGTCAAAGGGGGGGGGGGGGGGTGTTATAAAACGAAACCATTGAGAATTTTTTTTCCAAAAGCATTGACTAATATATCATTTTCGCAGTTATTGAGGTCAGAGAATCAAATTTTGTATAGCGTATGTTAAAAACTGTTAAAAGGGAGCGGGTGAAAGGGGATAAAATGGTTCTGGAAATTTTCTTTAAAAATGTTGACTAATGTGTCATTTTCGGGGTTATCGAGGTCAGAGAATCTAATTTTGTATAAGAGATGTAAAAAGAATTTTTTGTTACATAAATAGCTATTTTAATTATTTATTACTGAGCCTATTGGTGAGCCTAACTTTGTTCAACTTTAAGTAATTTTTACACCAAAGTTGTAAACTTTGAAGTCGACACGATTTGAAAGTCTAAGGGTCTATATAAAGGTAATTCACAAACAATTAATAGCTCGCCGATTTCAAAGTTTAAAACTTTGGTGTGCAAATTCCTTAAAGTTGAACACAATTATACTTACTTAAACTCAGTAATAAATATCTGTTCAGTCCTTTTTTGAAGATGGTTCATTTTTTCAATATCATAATTTCCTTGTATTCGTATGTTTCTGAAGTCTACTTACCGCCCTCCACAGAGCCTGTAAACCAATATCAAAACATTATTGTCTACAAGAAATATTTAGACAAACCGCAACTAAATCAATTTCCTAAAGAACATAAAATTCTACTTTTAAAACAACTTTTCTTATCCACTCTTACTACCGATTATTTTTATTGAATTGACAGCTCCGAAAAACACTAATATATCACATTTTCATTACCATTTCTTTCAGTATTTGTATTTAAAACACTGTTCCTTTCAGAACTGTTTAGGTTCTTTGAAGATCCGCCTTCACGGGTGGTCTCTCCGTTCAGCAATTCATCAATGTTACTTTTCCCTGGTCTTTTAAACATTTTGTCAATATTACTAACATCTTCTTTATATTGATTTCTAGATTCTTCCAAGGTTTTTGAGAAGAAATCTTTGATGGTCATATTCTCTCCTCCGAACGGACTTTTGTAAAATGATTCGTCGTCGTCGTCGTCATCGAAAAAGTCCATGTCTTTGAAGAATATGGCCATATCGGGATCGTCCTCTTCATTTTGCGAGAATTTTCCGAAATCGTCGTCTTGGGATGAATGAAAAACTTCGAAGCTAAAGGGGTCGATTTTTCCATTGTTTTTTGTTTTTATGTTAGTGCTTTTTTCTGAAACAAAGAAATTTCATAATTTAAAAAATCTTATTCTAAAAGTATTAAAAGAAATCGGTCAAGTGCAAGCTATACTTGCTCAATTAGTGTTCCGTGCCATCAGCTCCCCAGTTAATCTGAGCAAACCTCGGCCGCCCAATCACCGCCCATCTGCCGCGTAACCAGCCGCCGACGGCACCAACGCCGTATCACATCGCGTATGCGCGGAGCTAAATGGGGAGCCTTTCGACTGAGCCAAATTAAAAATTTTGAAAAACGTGTAAGGACAAAAGTTGTTCCTTACATCGCATCGTGATAAATATTTTTTGTCGAAAAACCTTTTCTCTAAAACCAATGGTTCAGTAGTTATAAGGAAATAAACAGTTAAGTTGTTTATACAGGTTGTTTCAAAAAACATGTGCCATCGCCTATAGGAAGGTTCTTTGAAAGAAATTAAGGCAAAAAGTTCTTATGAATATGGGTCCGCAGATGCTTTGTTTCAAAGATACAGGACGTTCAATTTTTAAATGGTCTTTACATGTTAAAACCGCTGCCCGCTGGTTGGGAAAACTAAACCAGTAAGACGGTTAATAAAATTACATTTATGTCCTAAACGAAATGAAAATTGAAAAAATATGAAGAGATAAGTTTTGTTAAGAATTTAACATACTATTTGACGGATATAAGAAAATGTGAAAAAATCAGTGGCGTACATGTTTTTATTGGAAAAATATTGTACCATCTTCTCATATGTACGCCCCTGGAGGACCTGTCAAAATCTTTTCATGGTCAGAATTATGCTTAATTTAAGTACTTTACAGAGTGTAAATTTCATCAAAATTGATGAAGCCATATTGAAAATATTTTGGAAAAACTGAAAAAAATTTAAAAATTTAACACCCTGTATCTTTGAAACGAAGCATCTGCGGACCCATGTTTATATAAACTTTTTGGCTTAGTTTCTTACAAGGAATCTCTCCTTGAGCGATGGCACATGTTTTTTGAAACACCCTGTATATGAACTGATCGCGCTAGAATTTTTCAATCCTGATAATTTTGTTCAATCTACACCTAATTCTTAATGTTTACGATTTTTTGCAGATTTTTCTGAGCGATCCCTTTAGTGATAAGAATGGGGGACAGCAATTTTTAAGCGTTTTCCCCGAAAAATGTTTAAAAAAATGCATACAAAGATGCATCATATATATTGTTGAATTCCTGGCTTCAATAAGCTTTCATTTGACAACCTACAGGATGCCCTTGAAAAAAAATTTCCCCATTTCCCAATTTTCCCCTTGAAATTAACCCCAGAATAAAAATTAAACTTTTTATACTTCACATCTATAATTGAGTCACCACACTCTATCTCTGTGCTAAATTTAAAATTTGTACGTCGAATAGTCTCAGAGAAAATCGCCTGTGATAGACGGACAGACAGAATTTTAGCACGGAACACTTACAAGGTATTTTTTAAACATCCTGTACCATAAGTTTGCCAGCAAACATCCCTACTAAAAAGTAGTTCTCTAACAAAAACTAAAACATCTGGTTTGTATCAAAATGTTAAGATAATAAATTTTAATCGTTTGGCACTTCTGTTAGCCTTGCTAATTCTTGCTGACCTAAGTCAACACGTAACCCGACATCTGGCATAGAACTTGCCTGATAAAATGATTGGTTTATGCATGGATTTATTAAGAATGGATACGGGATGATTTAACATTCTTTGAAGCCAAAACAAACCATTCTAAACGACACTGTAAACACAGTTTGTAAACATTGGCCACATCTTATTTTACCTTGTATTTTTGTACAAAAAATACGTTAGAAGCATAAATTTAAGATAAAAAGGTTTTATTATTTATAGGTTATATTATTTCTAAAGGTTTATTTGAAGTCGCTCCGAGTCATTTATAAATCTATAAGTCACACTTTTTCTTTTCTAGTTCATAGACAAAGACGTATGTGTAACCGAGTGTTCAGAGAGGTTTCCTAAACGACCAGCAGAGACAGCAACACTTCTGAGCTCGAACACTCCAATGCTATTTTATCTCTTTCTACTACCATTCTTGATTCAATTACGTATTTCCTTAAAGTTCGTAAACTCCACCCTAAGGGGAAATGTTTTCATAACAAACAACAAATATAAGGCTTCACGTTCGATACGCTCACAGTATACGGGCATCGAATCCTTTCTAAATAAATCCATGGGTTTATGTTTGATTTGAAATAATTCTAGAGCATTCGTATTTTTACAAAAAATAGGATGAAGTATCAGCTGAAAACAACAAGTTTTAATAATTTTCAATAATTTCATATATTAAGGATTTGGGATTCCCGCCTTGATAACTTTCCATGAATTTATTACAAAATCTTTATTTTTTCATAACAACAACGTGTCTGCTAAATTCTTTTACATCGCTTGCCAAAAATTTTGATTGTAGCCTTCATAATTTCGTTAACTTTATATAGAATAAACCCTCAATTCCATCTAAGAACAGTCAGGCCAGTCAGAAAAGATAAATGTTAAAAATGGGGAAAAGTTTCTTCGGAAAAATATTAACATTACAGACTGAACAAACCTAGTCACCTGCTAATGATTGGAAGTGACTTGCAATCCTGCCAAGTTACAGTAATTTGCGAAAAATGCTCCAGTTCCTTCGCTGTTTTACAGTAATTAACTTTTTTTTAATTCTTGTAAAAGTACTTATCTAATTTCTTTAATCTTTTATTATCGGGGGCATTATCACGTTTTGTCAAAAATAACATTAATAGGAAAAAAAAGTAAAGAGACTGTAAAGTAATTAAAATGCCTGACATTTCAATTTCCTAAAGGAGATTACGTTGTTATTATTTCCCTTTAGTGTATTATTGGCAAATAGTTTTATTTTCATTATGTAATAAAATAAATTTGGAATATATTTCTATCAAATTATTATTAGTGTAAAGAGGTGTCAAATAAACTAAAGTCGGTCTTTAAGGCTGCATTTGCCGACCATTTATTGCCAACTTAATTATATTTTAGTAAAATTTTTTACTTTATATTTCATTTGTATAAATATTTTCACAATATTATCCATAGATTCATATTCTATGGGTATTTTTTAACGTATTAATAAAAGTTTCAAGAAATTTTATGATTTATTTTAGGAAAACAATATTGAGGTCCTAGTGATAGAAAAAATATCACCCTAGATTTCTTAAAATATTAATCTTCTGAATGGAATCATTATACACTTTAAAACTTTAAAAAATTGACTGAAAATTGCTTGCAGGATATGAATCTATACTTCATAAACTTATAATGTGATTGTTAAAAATTTTAAAGCCGACAAACCTTGTAAAAATGAAATTAAGTTGGCCACCATGGACGCGATTGAAAAATGCTATCTTAAAAGGTGTTCGAAATCGAAATGGTATCCATCTACTTCCAATCTTTTTTAACAGGAGCTCCGCAAACGATTTAACATTTCAGGAGTTACTAATATAAGTACATAGTACTTGTCGAGTCCGGACTTGCTTGCATGTTTTCTGGTGTGGTTAGTGCTGTAGCCATAACTTTATCTTTTATAAATCCCCTAAAGAGAAAAATCTAATGGAGACCTTGCAGGGCAGTTTACAGGGCCACCAAGATCAATCCATCTAACTCTAAACAAGTTGGTATATTAACATGAACTTTAAAAAATCATTGTACATTTCCCCATTAAGGGGGCTATTAAAAAAATGTGGCCCATTAGGCACAAGGGCATTACCATGTCAACGACTATAGCAGACCATGCAGGTATTAACTGGCCAAGGATGCTGATTGGCCACAACTCTAATCCATTGAGGATTTTCTGAGGCCCAATAGACTTAAGTAGTTATCAACGGAATTCCGCAGGGGCATATTTACGTATGGGCTGATTGGGCTATAGCCCAGTGCGGCAGAATTGTAGGGGCGGAAAATATCTCTTCACTTTGATGTAAAAAAAAACAGTAAATAAAGACTAAGTCTAAACGCGCTTTAAAGCTAGACTCAACTTCTATTTCCTTCTAGGAAATTCTCTAGGAATCGTAAATATCAACTTTTCAGCCAATTTTTGATCAATTTTCAAAAATATTAAGCTTAAAATAAAGCTTATTTTACCATCAAGCTCGCTCAACAATAATTAGAATTAATTGTACATTAATTTTTAATGAAAAAAATTGATAAAGTCAGTATTGTCTCACTTTTCCCTAGGTTTTTCTGTTTTATGTCCAAAATGGCTGTCATGATGAATTCATTAAAAACAATGAATAATAAATTTTTACTTACTTATATTGAATAATGAAAAAAAAACAATTTTATATATTTTATTTTTTACGTTCTGCCTTTTTTTATACATTTATCTTTTTCCTCGACATGGTATTTCTACTACAATATAAAATATTAGATCAATTAATCGTTTTTGTATTGGAAAAAAGATATGGTATGCTGACGGTGGGGGCAGCCAGATTTAAATAGCCCGTGGCGGCCCGGAACCTAAATACGCCACTGGGAATCCCCTATTCATATTCCATTACTTAGATGTACCTTTACAATTTAAACAGCACTTTTTAACCCATTATTCAAGAGTTTCTAACTAGGCAGTCAATAGAGTAAAAGCAAAAAATCTTTCTCTTTGACAGTACAAACTTGCCACTCGCCCTGTGGACGGGGGTAAATGTAAAATACTTTAAAATGTCTCTTTGCCTCCTTATTACCTTGCAAAATTTTTATTAAAATATGCCAAACCGTTTTTAAGATACACATCACATTGAAACACTGCAAAATCCTCACCCTGTACATGTAAAAGAAAATTTTCAAGTGTGAGTCAGACCTCACACTGCAAGTAAATTGTTTCTCATTTCACATTTCTGGTTTTACTCTCCAAAAACGATTTTTTAAACATTGTGTTCGTTGTGGCATTAAATTTGGATATGGTTGTGGCTAGACTCAGAAAGAATGTTCTTTAAGTATGTCTATAAGGAATATTTGATTTAAAATTGTAATGATATAATAATATGTATGTTTTTGATCTCTGTGCTTCAGAAAGTGACTCCGTTATATATAGAGAAAATTACTGACGGATAAAAATAGAACCTTCCAGAAATTAAAATTATGTTTGTAATTTATAAATTCAAACGAATAATTTAATAGTTACTGGTAGTTATGATATGTTAACCTTTTGGGTGTCTATTTTTGAGAAATATTATTAATAGAAAAAATGGACCAATAAAAATTATTACAGGTAATTCTAAAGAAAAACAGGATCCATTAAATTTATTTATTCGCGTTATAAAATGGAGTGGATTTTTTTTATCTGAGACAGCCGCAGTAGACTTCAAGCTTAGGCGTCTGAAGAGAAGGGAAATGTAATCTATTGACGTGGGATTTAAAGGATTGGAGGTTGAGAGGGGAAGGGAAAACATCTGCAGGCAAATAGTTCCATAATCTGGATACCCTACGTATGAATGAGCGCGAGAAGTGAGATGTTCCGGGCTTTTGTAGCTGGACAGTAAAGGGATGCATACGTAGCGCGCCTCTTGTTCTGTTAGGATGTTAGGTACGGTCAAGGGGGGAATTATAGTGGCTAGTTCTTCAGAGCAAAATCCGTGGAAGTATCGGTAGAAAAGGGATAAATCCCCAACAGCAAGGCGATGAGCGAGAGAAGGGAATTTTTTTTGTAAGGACTGGCTCATTGACTTGGACGATTCATCCAAGGTGGAGTCGAATGTCGAATCAAGGATGTTAAGTGTCGAAGGTGAAGCCGCTCCCCACTTGTGGGAACGGTACTCTAGGTTAGGTCTTAATTGGAAAACATAGAGAGTGGATAAGTTGGAAGGGGAGAAGTATTTTCTGACTTGAAAGAGAAAACCAAACCTTTTAGCTGCTGATGTGAATATTGAAGTAATGTGTTCGTGCCAGCTGAGATCATGTTCGAAAGCAATGCCAACAAGATCGAACGATTTATTGTTCTGTAGGGCATGGTCATTAATGTGGATGGGGTAATTTTTGCCGGATTTTTTTGCGTGACATGGAGCAAGACTGGGTTTTGGAGGCGTTGAACTGAACAAGGTTTTTGCCATCCCAGTCTAAAGGCCCGTCCAGACTGGTGCAACAAACAGCGCAAAACATTCGCGAACGTTGCAGAACATATTAGTTTGGATGGTAGCGCGCTCAGATCTGCGCGGAGCAAGATGGTTTTCGTGCCGTGTCGGTACATCAAAGGAATTCTGCTTGCTTGTGTGCGTCAGTTTGGACGCTTTCGTTTAGTTTTGAGGCGTGCGGTGTTGGGGTTGTTGTAAATTGGTACTTGCATTAACCTATTTTGACCATAAATAAGCAGTGGAACCGCGAGAATGTTATAGAATTAATAGAGTTATATGAATAAAAGCCTGTATTATGAAATCCCAACGACAATAACTACTACATATATGAAGACTCTCAAACATGATGGATCTGCGTCTAGTATCCAGCTCTTGATTCCAGACTTGTCAGGAAAAATGAATGTTAGAGTGAAGAGTACTATTGTCAGCATAACTGTGGATGAGATTGGTAGTTGAAGATTGAAGAGAGCAGGTCATTTGAATGGAAAATTTACGGGAAAACTTTAAGACCCCATATAAAATTACGACATAATTTACACAAACTATTACAGATTATATTCCTTGCCTTGAAATAATTTTGTCATGAATCTATTTTAGAAATTTCTTTGAAAGCGTTAAATTTTACGACTAATATTTTAGAAATTATGACTTTTGCTAGGTCATTACAAAGGTCATTAATATGAACTTTCTGCTTTATTGGTTTTGACGCGGCGTTGAGGAAATTTTGCAATAAACTTTTATTTTTATATATTTGCATACAAAAACAGAAATTACATCAGCTTCGGTCATTTTGCCGAACTTAAAATCTTTATTATTATCTGTCAACAGATACAACCTATTTCTTTCTTTTTTTTTAGCTCTACGTGGACTGACCCATAATAAAAATGTTATAGTGAGAGCAATACTAATTACCCCTTCAGGGGTTCCTATTGGATTTCTTTCGGGTATGTGGAATGAAACTTTTAATACCTACTTAAATGACATGTGTGATATGAGAGCAAATTTCGGAGGGATCGGGAGTGGAAAAACAGACAGGCTTCCAAGGGAAAGCATAAAAGAAGTTTCGAAGACAATCCCAGTCGGTAGAATTGTAGTGCCAGGTCGTGCGTTCCAGCATAATTTCAACGAAATTGGGATGTATGGGACAAGAGACTGTAATGAGGCCGTAATCTGAGCGACCAAGGGGAGCGCTTACTGTTATGGCTCAGAATGGGTGGTAAGAAAAATATCTAGTGGATTTGGATTATGGATAGGAACGCGGAGAAAGTATGTTGGCTCCCTTATTAAATTGGTGAGCGAGTTGCTGATTGCAAAATTTTCTGCCGCTCTTCCCTCTGGGTCGATTTTTGTGAATTTTAGTCATTCCTTGCTATGGACGTTAAAGTCATCCAGGACGATAACGTCAGCGGAGGGGAATTCAGAGATCGATTAAAAAATAACCGATTATAAGAAAAAAAGAGGGTTTTATACCGTGAATCCGGATTTCTGAATGATTCCTGTTTTACATTAAGCTCACTGATTTACCCTAAAAAGCTCTTAAGAAAAAAGCTCTCCTTTATAAGTCGGAAGATAAGAATCTTGAATCTGTGTGCTTTACTTCAACCACTTAGGCATTTCATAATAAAGTAATTTTACGAGTATGTGAGACACTCAAAAGTGTTTCAATGGCTGTTACAGTTCATAAAACTAAAAGGTTTTGGTTTCGAAAGTAATAAAGTTATTGTTTGGTGTTTTATTTAAACGCGTATGATATAAACAGAAGGACGCTGTTTAAGATGCCGTCAGAATGGACGTTTTTTCTCCGTCATGTTGTGTGTATGATATTTTAAAATCATTTAAATTGATTAGTGGTCCCCTACAGTCAAAATTATCGATATGTCCTAAATTGAAAACTAAAAACTGTTCTTGAAACAAGAACATTTACTTATTATTAAAATATACAACGTGATATCTCGAGTTAATAGGGAGACGAGGAGACATATTTTGAGATTTACCCCCTCTCTTTATTTTGAGGGTTGGGGGATAACTTTGGAATTTTAAAAGGGATGATATACTTCTGTTTATAAAATTCGAATCTGGATACTTACGTAAAAACTAAGTATATGTGTACAATTTTTTTGTTGGATTTTCTCTTTCGGTTACGGAATTATTATGGTTAACTAAATTTTGATTGAATTTAAAAAATAAATAAATTTTAGATATCAATAAATCAAGTTCACTGATTTCAGAATTATTATTCATTTCCATGGAAATGCGTTATTTTTACTCAAGCCAGTTGAGACTGTTGACGTTTTAATGGTTATTTCTCAGTTTATTGCTCAATTAAACATGGAAGCGAATTTTAATGTGCAAGTTGATATGGTGTTAATTTTGAGGGAGTGCAGAAAAAAACTACAGAGAAGCTGCACTAGTGTGGGCGGAGAGGTTTCCCAATAACGGGCCTGCTAGGGTCCCGGATTTGACCCCCCTTGACTTTTTCTTGTAGGACAAAATAAAGGAATAATAAATCATTTTTCAAAATTTTATATCCTAATAAATCATAATTCCGTAACCGAAAGAGCAATTCAAAAAAAAAAAAAAATGTACGCATACGTAGTGTTTTAAGTAGATTCGAATGTTATAAACAAAAGTACATTTTCCCATTTAAAATTCCAAAGTTACGCCCATTCCTCAAAATAGAGAGAAGGGATAAATGTCAAAAATATGTTTAAATATGTACCCCTATCTCTCTAATAACTCACCAAAATTTAATGAGAATATTTTAAACCGATTTTGAGATATCGCCTAGTAACACTTTTAAAACTGACCCTGTATATAAATTTTATTATACGGTAATGCTGGACATCTTCTGCAGGAAAATAGTTAATGGAATTTGAATTTTTCTTGCCAGTTATAGCGTCCCCTTCAGTTTTCAGTTTCACATTAATAGCATATTAAAATTTAGAATGTATACTAAACTTTCTAAGAAACAATTTTCGAAAATACTTGTACGAAAAATGAATTTTTATAACCACACTTTTTCAAAAATGCAATTTTCTGACAATATGTAAAAAAAAATTCAATATAGTTTTTTGAAAATTGAATTTTGAACTTTAAAAAATGATACCAATAAAAAGACAGGAAATAATCCTGCGAAAAAACCTGAACAAACTTAAACAAACCTGCCCATATTCGATTTCCTTTGGGTTTGCTCAAGTGTGCTCACGTTTGCTCAGGCTTTTTTTGTCTTGTCATCAACATTTTCTAAACCATTAAAATCTAAATCCTATCAGTAAAAATAATCAGTATTATTACCCCTACCCCCTACAATGCGTTCTGAACTCGTTAAACTCGACCAATAGACAATAACTAAGTTATCTAACAATCCATTAATCCGAAAAATTTATTTTCAAAATTCGAAAAGAAAAGAGTCCATATTTGTAAAACAAAATAGTTCTAGTTCAACTTATAGAATGCAAAATAAATTTCCTTTCCCCTTTTAAATTAAAAAAGCTCATATTAGCCATAAATACTTAAAATTTAAAATATAGAGGTACTTACCAAAAGCAGTACACCTTAAATCCAAAACTAAGACTAACCAGTATATAGGCAACAGTCTCCAAAACATAATGTCAATTTTTTATTTAAAAAGTCCACTGTCCACACACTTTGAAACCTCACACTCGATTCGACTAAAATGACCAAAAATCCGAAAAAAAACTTTTAAGGGACGTATTTTAAAAAAGCCGGTTACCCTTAATTAATTTCGGAAATGTAAAACCAATTTCTTAACTACACTCAACGAGTTCTAGAGTGCTTCTGTTCATGTAGAGTATTTATAAGATTAACTGAGCTTTCAGTGTTTCGGCTTCCTATCTTGTGATTTTAGGCAAAAGCATTCACTTTCGGAAAACTGAAGAAGTTTTGACTTTATTGACTTAAGGGTGGTCGCTGTTTCGTTTTTAAAATCATACTTTCTAATTTACGACATTCAGTTTTGTTGCTTTGGCTACTAAACTTTCTAATTTGTCAGCCTGGTGTTGTTATAGAATTTTTCTTTGTTATTGACTTTCATTACCTTTATTTTTTTATTTTTTGCGTTTCCTTTGTTCCACCAGTGACTTTCTGTACTTGCCATCTGGATTTATATATTGTGAATAGTGTTTCATTTCATTCTAGTACAACGATTCGTTTAAAAATAGCATACTAATATGAATCGATTATGTATTAATGGCCATTACATTTTATTTCGACGACCAGTTATTAATAAATAGGAAGTGACTCCGCTGTCGGCGCCGGTTCTCAAAATGTTGATGCATGGATACCGGCGCCGGCACCCGAGTACAAAATTTCTCGGGTGCCTACAGTTCTAACCTAAAATAAAAATAGTTACGCCTTTTAAATGATATGTAAACATTGTGTAGCTTTAATTTTGCGTAAAAACTAAAAACATGAAATTAGGTGATCAATTTTCTTCATATGAAAATTTTAATTGCGTTTGGGTGGACTACAAGAAAGCCACAAACAATTAGTTTTGGTTGCGTAGTAGCAGAACAATTGACAATCAAAGACAACGAAATGCTAATACTGTGGTGGATATTAATGCGGCTCTGAAATACTATTATCTGCGGTTAGCCTGTGTTAAAGGTGGAAGACCATTCAAGACAAAAACTGAAAAGTCAACTAGAAAGTGTTCCACGTATAATCAAGGCTGCCAGACTAGCATTTCCTTGAAAGTAAGTGAACATAAACAATTTCTATGCATCATGGAGCTTGATCAAAATCACGATCATACTTCATCCAAAGTTTATTTCAATTCTCTAGCAAAACAAAGACTAAATTTGCCAGAAAATGTCAAACTTTCCTAGTCAAGAAGCTTTGAAGGCTAGGGCAAATAAAAAAATCATTTTAGATAACTTAATTAGAGAAACAGGTTGTAAAATGACATTAAAGACCCTCACTAATCTTGGAAATCGTAGCAAGACTGTGGCAAAGAATTTTGAAGAATGCATGCATATTTAAGAAATTCATACCATTGCATTGTATTGATATTGAGATTAGTTGATTAGTTGATTAAAATGGGCTTTTCAAGGGTTTATTTTTCCAAGATGACGGAATGAAAAAATGAATGGAATGTTTTCCAGAGATTATTTTTGTTGATGGTACTATTCTTTATAGTCTCTCCTGGTACCTATTGCCTGGTAAATGTAAGGTTTGCGACTTTTATAATAATATAATGGTAGAAGATGGAAGCGGCCTAAGTGAGATTGTAGCTATTTGCATGTTGGGGGGAATGAGAATGAAGATTATTATATTACTCGCAGAATAATAATTGTTATATTCTTGAAGCAAGATTTAAGTTTCGTTAAAGTTTACACTATAATAAATTATTGTTTTTTTATTGAATTAAGGTATTTTGACATTAATTTTCTAATATTGCCGGCACCCAGCTCGACTGCCGGTGCCGGCACTCACCAAGATTACCGTTAGGGCTGCCGGCGCCGGCAGCCATCGGCGCCGGCATCCATGATGGCTGCCGGCGCTGGCAGCGCAGTCACTTCCTAATAAATATTAAACCAATCAACTTTTATTGAATCTAGCAACAGTTAAACAAATAAGATTCTTTACTATCACTAATACCATAATCTGACAATTTCTAATTTAAATACTAGTCTTAAAAGTGTTAATGAAAACGCAAATTTTAGCAAAAAAACTGTCAAAGTCAGATCATTTGTATTAAAAGGAGGTCACTTGATTAAAAAAGTATGTGTTTTAAATTGGGAAATAACGCGGTTGCATAATGGAAATTTGTATCATAATGAATATAATTATGAAACATATGGAAGACATTTAATTTGAGTATTAGAATACTGGAGTAGAAAAATAATAAAATATTCACACAAGCCTATAATGGTACACAACAGGTATGGTCAGTTGTAGTTCCTTCCAAATTTAATATAAAATTTTTAAATGCTGTACACCCTTAAGACGGTCTAACTTCAGAAATCAAAAGGTCCTTTATTTCAGTGTACTGATGGTTACAAGATGTTGTTATTTTTATTTTAGGCCAAAATTTAGGTTCAGAGACATCTTGGGGATTACTGAAGTTGGTTTCAAGTTGCAAAAGCTTTTAGCAGATTATAGAGGTAACAACACGTTTTTAAAAATACAAAATAAATTATTTATAAGAATAAATAATTTATTTATTCTTTTGCCAAAAAGTTATATGCTAATAAATCTCACGTTGCTGCAATTTCACATGTAGTCCTATTTTTTAATTCTAAATAACTTTCCTTAATTTATTGATATATTTTGAGCCACATTTAAGTTTTTGTTCTTGCCCTGTATATAGAAATGTACGAAAATCTTTCGAAAACAACTTTTAGAAAACCTATTTATTGAAAATAAATTTTTAAAAAAAGCCTTTCCGAAACATTGTATTTTTGAAACAAAGCACTTTCGAAAATTCATCTAGTGATAACAAAAACTTCTCCTTTTTGAGACAAACTGTATAAAATTAATTCCACTCTAAATTCACAGCTTCTTTAAAAAACTCCCCTCTGTTAAAATTGAATTTCACAACACATTTCACACTTTTATAACAACACACATTATTTAACCACTAGATTACACTAAACTTAAACTTTTAACAACATTGAACCCTTAAGTTAAGAGTCAATATTTCTATAGCCTAAGTTTACAAACCATTCACTATCACTATCAGTTTAGATCCAAGACATTTAATTGACTGAATTACCTGAAACTTACCGTTAACAACAATGGTCTTGTGTGGCGAATAGACATGGGCGGTACCGAGGATAAGTACCACCGTAATTGGGTACTTAAAGATTACAAAAGAACTACCTAGAAGAATCTTAATTCTATGTTGTTGGTAAAGATGTATGCGGCAAGAACGAAAGCCAAAAATATATATTCGCCATCTTTAAAAACTTGGTCTGATTTTGAAATTTTGATTGTGCTTCTGAAGATTTATGAAATGCTATTTTTTCTTAATATTAAGGGGTTATATACAGTTAGAATTTTCAAAAAATCGATTATTTTTAATTTCATTTTTGTTTCGAAGTTACACGCATATTTGTAAAGACGTGTCAGAGCGATTGTATGCTATGTAAAGTGATTTTGAAACTTTAAACGCGTTTTTCTCAAAACTGTGTTTTTAAAGTCGGTGACGAAGATTTCTCGGAAACGGCTGATCCGATCAGTCTCAAATTTTAACACAAGCTTCTTAACTATATTTTTTACTAATTAATCGAAGGTTTTTTCTCACTGATAAATATTTTTTTTTATATAAACAATTTAAGGCCAAAATTTTGGTCAAAAATCGATTTTTTTTTTGAGAAGCCGCCATTTTGTCAAAAAATTTTATTTTGCTTATTCCTTCGATTAGTTAGAAGACTATACATTACTTTAACGAAATACGTTTGGTTTCTTCATTTTCGATGATCCAGTCCAGAGATATCGTTGTCACCCCAAGATGCCTTTTTTGAGAGGAACTCCTGGAGATCAGCTATAGCAGCTTTCAAAATTATTATTTTTACAAATACAAAAATCTTAAAATACAGTTGAAAGTTACCATAATATGTGTACAAATTTTCAAATTAATAAATTGGAATGTCTTCTCAGGAAAAATTCTTGAAAAATCGCTTTTTTTAGGCCTCCTGACTGTATACAACCCCTTAACACTTTCAATGCGGGCTGAAAAAGCAAGCAATACGTCTGGGCGGAGACTTCAGAAAACAAAAAACAAGAATATTATTGTGAAATACATCTAGTCTGAATTACTTTTATAGAGTAAAATCGTATTTTGATGTTTTCGCCTAATTTTTTTTGAGACGCGCATGAGCGCTTGCCGCATATTCTCGAGGAATATGTTTATTATTATATTTTATAACAAAAAAAATCATTATTTCAGATCAATCAAGTCTTTATTATATATTTTGTATAAAAACCTTAACACAAAAATAGAACGAACGGAAAAAAAAGCAATTTTCTAAACCATATCATAGCAAAATATTTATAACAGTGAATAAAAAAATTTAACTGGTATTACTTTTTACATTTACATATTACAGGAATTCACGTAATTCGTCATCTGACAGCTTATTTTTATTCCTTACTACTATTTTACGCCTTTTTACACCTGATGGGCCTGCTTGATTTTCGTCCATCTCCAAAAAAAAAATTACAACGGCAAACTGAAAACGGAAAACAAAATCTGTAATTTCGAAACCCTTTCTACCGGCGGACCAACAAACGTGACGCTGCCTACATTGCGGGATTTATACTGAAGTATAGAAATTTCACGACACGAAAGCGCACATGTGCGTCCGCCGCACACAGCGGAGGGGGGCTTGGACGCGCAAGCGCGCTTTCCGCATTGAAAGTGTTAAGTAATTCCAAAATATGATAAATCTTCGTAGTCTACGTAGGAATAATTATTAAGAACTAACTTCGATTTTTCTTCGAAAATATATTTTGTCAAATATAAATGTTCTCAAAAAATGTTTAAAAAATATATACTATTTTTTTAAAATGCATTATATTATAACGCAATTATAGATCCTCGCACATCAGGACATTTCTCTCTATTCCTTCTAAAATAATCTTCTATACTAATAAAAGAGTAAATTGACTGACTTACACATTCATCAACGCTCAGCCAAAACTACTAATGCTAAAAAGTTGAAATTTTGCACACAGCTTTATTTTACGCCGTAGACGTCCACTAAGAAAGGATTTTGCAAAACTCGCCCCCTAAAGAGGTAAAAGCAACCCCTAAAAATTTAATTATGTTTTATTTTAAAAACTACTAAGTTTTAAGGAAAACTCCAAAGCACGTCAATTTTATTTTATTTTTTTACATAAGACTACTTTTTTTCGAGTTGGAATTTTACCCCTAGGGGGTTAAAACAGGGGGTCACTGATTTAGCAAGGCCCAGCCCTATCAAAGATTGAAAGTTGACATTTTGCATACAGCTTTAGTTTAGGCCCCAGACATCCAATAAGAAAGGATATTGCAAAAGTCACTCTCCAAGTGGTAAAATCAACACCCAAATATTAAATAATTTTTCAAGCTCAAACCGCTTGAAATAGAAAGCTAAATTTTGGCATACATGTTTATTTTAGGGTGTAGGATTTCCATAAGAAGGGTTTTTTTAAACTCAAATTCAAAGGGATTGAAACAACCCCCTATAAATGAAAATAATTTTTATCTAAGTAGGAATATCTCGAATACGGCTGAACCAAATATCAACAAATACATTTTTGAACTCAGAAAAAGAGGTATATTAAAATTTTCTAAAATATACTGGGTGTTCTATTTAAAATTAACCAAGTTTGTATTTTTAACTAATTTTGCGATGCTCCTTTGTTTTATTACGTAACAATTTCGAGCTATTTAGGACAAGCTCTGCAACTTTTGTAATTTTTTTTTCTACCTCTTATAGTTAACGCGGTAGAAGCTGTCTAAATATACGGAATAACCCTGTACCTTATTGGGACACTCTTTATAAACCTACAGTTTAACAAGAAAATATTTTTGTGTTCCGTCACTGACATCGAAAGCAGATAGCTTTACAAAACCTCGCAAAAAACCTTAGCGTAAAATTAGCCATTACAGTAAATTATTCTAGTAATATTTATTACGTAAAATCTGGTTACACAAAATTATTTACAACTTTATAAAAATAGTGTTAATTTAATGAAGCGTCCCAAGAAAATAGATCAGTAAATTTTTAACAAATTTTGCTGCAATTTAGACTCTCTTTTTTTAGTTCTGACGTTCTAAACTGAGATTTATAGGAGAAATTTTCAACGCCTGTTAGTATTATTTCATTTTTTTAACATTTTTGTTGCTCAGTTATTGGCTAAAAATTATATAGCAAATAACTGAACAAGAACAACGTTAAAAGAACACAAAACAGTAGTAACAGATGCTAAATGCTCCCCTTTAAAGCAAATCATTTTTTGACATTTTCCTAGGTGGTACTTTTGTCAAAATAAAATGGTTCCTGAACACCTGAACGTACAGCATAAAGAAAAACGTATGGCACCAAGATCAACTATAATATAACTATATAATGTCTAGCCTTGCCGAAGATCAACCACCATCTATTTACAACTTTATGACTCCAAAAAGGTTTCATTCAGAAAAGGGCGTCTATATCTTCAATAAACTGAGGTAGGTACTGCGATATTGTACCTTTACAAAGATCAACGGAAACGCAAAGCAAACGACGTTATAATGACGGAATATTTTAGTTTTTCTTACAACAGAATCTATGTAGTTTCATTTCGTTTCCGGATATTAATGTTATCAGTGTTATCACAAACCCCTAGCCACTGGAAGTTACATTATCTCTTTCAGCAAACTTATGTACAAAATGACATTATCAGAATAAAGTATTTCATAGAAATACATTATTTGTAACTTGGAATTTTAAACGGTTTACAAACGTCCTAACGGCAGTTTCAAAGAATGGAATCAATTTCTTGTGTTAAGGGATGCAATTTAAAAAATATGTAACTTAATAAGATTTTTAATTCTGTTATAATAAATTATAGCTCCTTTACAAAAGAGAAAGTCGATAAGTTAGTTTGGGTAGAATTTGTAAAAAAACTCAAGCAGACAACTCAATTTTGGAGAGCTACTTCCAGAAAAAGCTCAACATTTTACCTTCTAGGTACTTTACTTTCCCCCTGCTTCTGCTGCTTTATACTTTTGAGCCCCCTGGGGCTCCTGAGCTGGGAAATCTTACCACGGCTTTACCAAATACTGTAATAATTATAACCAGATAAAACGACGAAACAAACAAATAGCATTAAAAAATTATAATTAGGATAAAGTTTATTATATTTTTTAATTTCTATTAATTGCTGGCAGGGTCAACAATAGATTTCTCCCTTCAACCCTTCATTGTTCAATAGGTTCGCGTGCCTTTCAATTTTGATTGTTGGCACAAAAACCACTAATTGACGTATAATTTCGTACAGGAAATTGAATGATATTGAGCGCACGTGGTTTCAAATTACAGCCCACAAACAGAATATAACTATATGTTTCGGTATCTGGGTTTAATATTAAAAAAGGGGGTTCGATATGGCATTCAATACAGAAAGGTCTAATTTCGATAACTGTTGATTTAAATGAACGGTACGGTACGCCATATTGTTTTGCTTCCTGGCCATATCCCAGACAAGGCAAATTTTAGCGACTTTGGTTGGGTTCATTGTCAAATTAGATCGAACCGTTGTTTTTAGTGTCCATTTCGTCACCATGTCAGCACCAGCTCTTGCACTTTTCAGGAAATTTTCGATAACATTTTCACATAATTACGGCCGAATTTCATCAATGACGCGTCGAAATTCGTTTATCAATTCCGGGATTGTTGCAGGATTGTTGGCATAGATCGAGATTTCAGAAGACCTCATAGAAGGAAGGCGCACGGTGTCATCTTGGTGGCCAATTTTGGTCGCCATTGCGAGATATGATCAAGATGTAACAAGTCCATATAGTTTCATGAACAGTGTTACACGTCGCGCCTTCCTATTGAAACCATATTATGTTTTCCACATTGATACGGTCTAATTCAGGCCACAAAATCTCCATTAACATTGCACGGTAACGTTCGCCATTTACTGTTAATGCAGTTTCAGCCTCGTCCTCAAAGAAGTACGGCCCAATTATACCGCCAGACTAAAAAGCGCACCAAACAGTGGCTCGTGCAGGAACCATTGGTTTTTCATGAATGACCCGACAATTCTATTTATTTACGTATCCATTCAATAGGGAATTTGCGTATAACCCAAATAAATCTGAAATATATTTTTTTATATTCTCTATATAGATTAAATGTTTATGGCGGTTGCTGTTATCCATTTATTTTGGTCTTTATTACCAAAAAAAAATTTTTTCTACTGCAAATCTCGAAACTTGTAAAACGTGATCCCATTGGCTGTGTTGTCAGAAGTGTTTTATGACTCATAATGAGTACATGGCGAATTCCAGTGCTGTAGGGTCATCGGAAAATCCATAAAAATGGTATTTAATGCGTAACTCATCCAATAAATATCCCTACACTTAAAGTAGAAGGTTTCTAGAATCTTATTCATGTGTATTTCAAGCCGAAATCGGTCCAGGAACCTTTCACTTTGGCAACTAAAACTTTTTGCGAAATTTTGACATAACATATCTTAATAATTTCGAGTAAATAAATTGCAATCTTCGAAAATTCAAAAATGTTGAAATTTTGCATGCCCCGATGCAAAGAAACATATTTATTTATAACTTTAACGAAAAATAAGCAATTTAAATTAGTGAGAGGTTTTCTCAGATAATTAGCGGATAAAATAAACCCAAAAAGAATCACTAAATATAAATAAGGAAAATAGTGTGGAATAATTGTCAGAAAAGAATCAAGAAAATTAGATTTTTACCCCTTAAATACGCTCCTGGATGACCCCTTCGGTATTAATTTTATAGTTTGATTATCTCTTTATAAGATAGTGTTGAAAAATTGGGAAAAAATTGTATGGGAAAAATACAGAGTGATTCAAATGTACCGATGTCGCGGGCAAAAAAAGTCAAAAAATCGAAATTTAATCGGCGATTGCTCCCTTTCTATAAAGAACGAAGAAACTAAAAAATATGGATATCATGCATTTCGACAAGCTCTTTCAGATGACGTAGTGGGATTTTAATTTGGACCATTTTAACACCGCAAAAAAAATAAAAACCGTGAAATATTTGGGTCAAAAATCGAAATTTCCATTTTTCCCAAAATTTCCATTTTCCAGTGATTTTGTGAAATTTGCTGTGAATTGCTCCAATGTACAACATATTAATATTAACGTTTTTTTAACGTCCATTAGGGCACCAATACAGATATAACAATTAAATAAGAATAGGCTTTCAACATACTCATTAAAATCTGTTGTACTTAAAATTCTAATTGTGTTTCTCCAAAGGGTATTTCAACCCTTTCATTAAAAACCTCAATAAATTCAATATAAGGGTGGTTTAAAAATTAATTTATATTATTTCGGAAAGAATGCGATAATGCGGGGGCGTTTTACAGAAAATTAAAACATCTGTCAGTGGGCACGATATCAATATGAAACATTAATTGGGGTTAGTACAAGTTCGAGTACATCTGCACTGCAGTATTTATGGATTTTAATAGTAATTACAATACAGGATGTCCGGAAAATCTTAGTATGGGCAGTACATCTTTGCTATTAGTAAAGATAGACACACCCAAGTTTTTAGGTGTATCTTATTGGTTAATAAATCTACTTTTTTATGTAATTTAACTTTTTCAACCCCCTTGAGAGGTTAAAAATTTTAAACGCAAGCTTATGCTGTGTTGTACTTCTTTTTAATGGTCTTCAAAAAAGAAACATTATACCGCAAACCCGAGGTCCGTATCTTAATTCGTTTTTAAATGGCAAGCCTATGAAAATTAAAAATCGTGAAAAAAAGTAAAAATTGAAATACCTTTATTTTCTCTTATTACTTTAAAAGTTGTTCAAAATGACCACTATGAACGTCTTGGCAGTAATATAGTCGATTTTGGAACTCTGACGAGAAGTAACACCTACCATTTTCGAAAATGTGAGGTAAGATCCAAAATCGACTTTATTACTGCCAAGAAGTTCATGGTGGTCAATTTGAATAACTTTTAAAGTAATAAGAGAAAATAAAGGTATTTAAATTTGGAATTTTTTTCACGATTTTTCAGGACTTGCCATTTAAAAACGAACTAAGATACGGACCCCGGGTTTACGGTAAAATGTTTCTTTTTTGAAGACCTTTAAAATGAGGCACCATACATGCCTTTAAAAATTTGACCTCAACTCCCTAGCATCACCCCTCAATGGGGTTGAAAGTTGAAAATACTTAAAACAGTAGATTTATTATCTAATAGGATACACCTAAAATTTGGTGTCTCTATCTTTACTAATAACAAAGATATTTGCCAATAGCAACACTTTTCGGACACCCTGTATTAGGATACCGTTACACTGGAAATTAGATATTCTTTTGCGGTTCCAACTGTACATATTTCCATTTAAATCTGTAAGTTCGAGCTGTCACTTGTGTACACAGGTGTACGTTTCGGTGAAAATTTTAGAGTCATAAGGAAATGCTGAAGATGATTAGTGATTACTCCTTATAAGTATTAAAAATTTGGAAAATTATGTTGAAACAAAAACAAATTATCTCTTCAAATAATTTATTTGCTATCTATAAAATAAGTTAAAGGCACAGTTACAAATATCACACAGTGTTTCACACTTTATTGCAATAAATTACTAAAATCACAATTGTTTTAAGTGAGAAATGAACTTAAATCTAAATTACAATTTTTTTTTAAATACTAGCTTTGTAAGCAATGTAATGTTTTTTTTTTCTATTTTTGAAACTCTTGTACCACAGAATTCTTTCCTGATTTTCTTTTCTTTTATTTTGCAAAAATTTCTTCCTTGTATTTTCACTTCTCGTCTTCATATTTAATTTTTAATTTATTACCAAATTTTGCACTTTTTGGTGCCTGGATTCATAAGACTATTTTTAGGGCATTTGAAAGCTTCGGAAAAATCCTCCGAATTCTGTAAAGTTCCAATAACTCTTATAGCATTCGGACAATGTTCATCGTATTCAAGCTGGTTTTTTAGATCTTCTAGAGTTGAAGTTTCACACCAAATCTATAACAAATTGTTCACAATCACATAAAATAATTTCAATTCGTTATCAAAAAGAGAGTCACAATTTAACAATTTTGGTTCGCATGTCTATACCTACTTATGTGAGTGTGTGACAATGACTCGCTTTTGGATAGAATCTAGGATGTTAAGTGTCGAAGGTGATGCCACTCCCCAGATATGGGAACGGTACTCTAGGGTAGGTCTTATTTGGGAAACATGGAGAGTTTGTAAGTTGGAAGGGGAGAAGTATTTTCTGGCTCGAAAAAAAAAACCAAGCTTTTTACCTGCTGATGTGGCTATTGAAGTAATGTATTTGTGCCAGCTGAGATCACGTTCGAAAGCGATGCCAACAGAATCGAACGTTTTATTGTTTTGTAGGGCTTGGTCATTCATTCACGTGGATGGGATAAGTGTTTCCGGATTTCTTGCGTGACATGGAGCAAGACTGAGTATGGGAGGCATTGAACGGAACAAGGTTCTTGCTACACCAGTGTAGGACTAAGTGAAGATCTTGGGAAAGGGATAGGAAAAATTAATTTTGGAGTGAAGAGTACTATCGTAAGCATAACTGTGGATGGGATTGGTAGTTGAAGAGAGCAGGTTATTAACGTGAAGAAGAAATAGGGTTGATGCCAGAACTGAACCTTGGGATAAGCCGGCATTGATAGAATCCAAGTGAGATTAGTGACCGTCCACCACAACAGATTTGCGCCGATTACAGATAAAGCTAGCGATAATCTTACTTACACTTCCATACGCAACGAAAAACATTTGATCATTTGTATATTTCTCAAAACCTGGTAATTTTGGTTCTTCACCATATTTCTTCCTAAACTTTTTGTAAGCTGTATGAGCTTGGTTTAGTCCACCATTGTCAGCCAGGTTTTCGCCTAGTGTAACTTTCCCTTTAACCTGCAATGTAAAGAACGATAGCCGTCAAGAATAAATTTTTTTTGTTAGAGGTATCAGAAAAATGTTTAAAAATTGCCGGTAATATAAGTAAACCTGATTATTTCAGTTGTAATCAAAATCTGCTAAAGATGTACCGTTGAAAATAATAGCTTTATATGATATTTTGAAGAACCTTACATGCCCGTCGACTCCGTCAATTGTGAAGTTGTCATATTGTTTAATGAAACACTGGGTCATATTTTCGAAGGTTTCTATTGTTTGGTTGGACCACCACTGTATGTAGTTGCCATATTTGTCATGTTTTCTTCCTAAAAAAAGGATTAAAAAAACATTTGCCAATACATTTTAAAGTTTCGTAACCAGAAGAGTTTAAGAGTTTTAAGTAAAACTAATATTAGGTCAATAATTATAAAAATTTTGAGATTTAAAATATTAGATTTTTGTGCATACCTGTATTATCAAAACCATGAGTTAGTTCATGACCTAGAATTGATCCGATTGACCCATAATTTAAAACTCTGCAAACAGACATCGATGTTTTAAAATAATAACACAAAAATTGATTTTATCGATACTGTAAATTTGTCGACCAGTTAAGTATAGCAATTTACAAAGAAAATATGTAAGTAAACACAAATTTTTAAAGTCAATCTAGTTTTTTAAAGTACTATACATGTTTATCCAATAATATTAAACAAATAATCAAAAATTTACTTACTCCAGCCCAAGGTCATACAGGGGGTAATTTAATATTGCCATTGGTACATCTGAAAACCATAAAAAAAATAAAACTTATTAAATATGAAAAACTAGCTTTCGTCCTCGACTTCGTCCGCAGTTTAACAATTTTTCTCCATTACAAATTTTGAACCCCCATTTCACCCTCTATATAAGGGGTTGATTTATTAAAGACCCTAAAACACGCATTTAAACGATTATTTTTTAGAGTACTTCTATGAAATTTTGAGTTAATAGGGCCATCTAATATTTATCCCATACAAAGTTTGAACCCCTGTTCCACCCCTTTAGGGGTTGAATTTTGAGAAAACCATTCCTTAGTGGATGCATACGTGGTGCAAAAAACTTCTGTGCTAAATTTCAAGTTTCTAAGCCCAGCGGTGTGGGCTGTGCGTTGACATGTCAGTCAGTCAGTCAGTTCCTTATTTTATACCAGGTGTTATTAAAGTATGTGGCCAAACCTCAGGGTATTATACCTTACTCAATTTTAAGACAAAAGTTCATATAAACATAGGTCCTAAACGACTTTGTTTTTAATACACAGGGTGTTCAAATTTAAAAAAAAAAGGTTTTTCCTAAATACTAGAAGACGCAAATTAGTATCAAGTTGAAAGTTGGTGACAATTTTTAATGCATGAAGAGGAGTCTTTTAAGCTTTCTCATTTTACCAGTGGCGTGCACAGGGTAACGCTAGAGGTTTAATTTTTAAATATATATATAAATACGCCACTTCTTTTCAGTTTGATAGGATTTATGATTTAGCAAATAAAACTACAGAAAAATTATTACTTGAATTTTTTCGCTCAGATTCGCCGTTATCGATAAAATCGAGAAATGTAATGTTATGCATAACATTATTACCTAGTGTAATTTGTTGAAAATAACCAAGAGAGCCATCAAAACAAAAACACTTCTTTAAACAAATTTGACAACTAGCAAGACTCCTCTTTATGGGAGCAAGCACCCAAGGAAACCCAAGCAAACCTTTAAAAAAAATCAACATCCTGTATATTAAAAACAAAGTAATTTAGGACCTATGTTTATATGAACCTTTTGTCTTAAAATTGAGTAAGATACCCTAAAGTTTGGCCACATACTTTATTAAGTATATAGAGATAATAGTTGCTAATATACATAAGGCGGCTCTCACACTGAAGCAACAGGCAACCAGACTGCTGACCGAACTCCGCTTCGCATCCTTCGGTCAACTGCAGTCGCGTGCGGAAAAGAATCACTTTCCGCACTTGTAAGGTAAATAGCTATTTTTTACTACTTGATCCCTGTTAGAACTTAAGCCCACACTCTTGTGTTAACGACCTATGTATATCACTACACTGGTCACAAAGATTGTTCAGATTATACCTTCTACTACGTTCTTTCACTAAATTAGTCTTATGAAGCCGTCTTAAAAACAATACTTACTTATTGCATTGTCCATAAAAGAATTATAAGCATTGACGGTAATGGCGTCGGTAGTCCAATCTCTCGGGTTTGAAGTCCTTAAACTAGTACGTGTTTCGGTAGTGAATAAAATTATAGAATTAATCATATTTTGTAAAAATGTGGTAGAGTTGATTTCCAGCTGAAAAATATAAAAATATCTTACTTTTTTAACAAAAAAAAATATGAAAAAAAGAAAAGGAAATAAAAAGAGAAGAAAATGAAAAAAAAAAGAAGAAAAGAGGAAGAAAAAAGAAGAAGAAGAAAGCTTGTAAAGCAACCTACCCCTGGATATTTCTTATCAAGTGCTCCCTCTTTAAACAGCCAATCAGGATACCCAATAAAACTGATCATTTCCTTACTTTTTTCCAGAGTGACTTTTTTGGTTTCGACATCCATCCATTTTATGCCTTCAACATGTTCTACAAACGCATCTTTTATGTCGTTTATCATTTTTTCTACCTAGAAACATTCAAGAGGTGTTGTCAAAATGTTTAAATGTGGATTCAATATTAGTAAATGTACTGCCATTGGCATCAGTTAGTTTTTAGTGTTCCGTGAAAAGGGACAGGCAGTTTTCTCTGAAACTATTCAACGTAAAAATTTAAAATTTAGCACAGAGATAGAGTGTGGTGGCCCAATTATAGACGTAAAGTATAAAAAGTTGAATGTTGATTTTGGGGGTTAATTTCGGGGGGTAAATTAGGAAGTGGAAAAAAAATTCAATGGCATCGTGAAGGATGTCAAATGAAAGCTTATTAAAGCACGAACTCAACAATATATATGATGTATTTTTTATGCATTTTTTAAACATTTTTCGGGAAAAACGCTTAAAAATTCCTGTCCCCACCCTTATCACCAGAAGAATCGCCCAGAAAAATCTGAAAAAATCATTAAAATTGAGAATTGAGAATCAGGATTAAAAAATTCCAGCGCGATCAATTGTTATAAACAATTAAATTGTTTATTTCCTTATAACTGCCGAACCATGGGTTTCAGAGAAAAAGTTTTTAGACAAAAGACAACTTTTGACCTTACACGTTTTTCAATGCTCCGCCCATACGCGATGTGATACGGTGTTAGTGCCGTCGGCGGCGTGTAGCGCGGCAGATGGGCGGAGATCGGGCGGCCGAGGTTTGCTCACGTTAAGTGTGGATCTGATGGCACGGAACACTAATTGTGCAAGTATAGCTTGCACTTGACCGGTGACTGAAGTGCTTGTACACATAACTTTCTTAGAGCATTTATAACGATTTAATGACTCAATTTCTTTATTTGCTATCTTTTACATACCTTAGGCTTTGTTTTATTAGCAAAGGTTTTGTCAGCAACAGCATAACTCACTGCCCATCCCATATATTTGATTACCAGTTCACAACAGTCCAGTGATCTACAATAAACAGACATAATTGAAAAACTTTGATAGATAATATAGCATACGTTACATATTATCTAAGAACATGGTATTGTTGATTTCTGATAATTCGATGTATTAAAAAGGTGCAGTGATAAATCACTGAGGGAGGACTTATCATTTTGAGAAAATGGTAAGTCATCGTTGCCATTATTATTAAAAAAGGACATTGATGAGGAGGTCAGGAGGTGGATTAAATCCCTAGAAGACATGGGCCAAAAGATCAGTAAAAAGAAACCCGAGCATATGAAGTTTACTAGAGAAGGAAGAGTAAATTTAGGATACAGAAAAACTAAATCCAATAAAGAATTTTAAAGACCACAGAAGGGTATGTTGTGGTTGGATATTTGAAGCAGAAACATGACCAGTGAAGAAAGAGAAAAAGCGAAGGGTAGATGCGACAGAAATGATAAAGTTAAGATAGATATGTTGGGAGTAGAAGTAAAAGAATAAAAGAAACAACCAAGGTTGTAGGAATATTTTAGGTCCAGAAAAGAAGACCCCAATGGAACGGGTATTTGATGAGGAAAAATAATTAATATTTTGGCAGAGGGGTAATGGCAGTGGAAGTGTGTGAATGGAGAGCTAGATGAAGACGAAAGCAGCAATGGCTGGATAGAGTCAAGAGTGACTCAAAGGAAGACGGCTTAACTAGAGGAAACTCAGAATCGGGCCTTGTTGAGAGAGAGACTGGAAGAAAAAGAAGAAAAGAAGAAGAAAATAAATCGTTATTAATTAGTTTTGTACTGGTGATCTACTAGTCAGAGTCACCAAATGGATATTTTTTGTTACCTTTTAAAGTCACTGTAAGACTTACTAAATAATTCATAATTCTTACTTGGATCTGACGTGAAGTGTTTCATCTGAAGTACTTGCGAAGTAGACAGCAGTTTGCGTCAAAATATAGTCACTTATATCGGATGAAGTGTTGATGATCATAGCGTATACTGTCGCCCACCACATGTATAACTCAACACGAAGAGGTGGTTGACTAAAAATTTTAAAAAACTGCTTTTCACAAAAGGAAGAAATAGAGATAATGTAAAAAAACAATATACAATACAGTTACCTAGAAACATATTCTAATACAGTCCACAAATACCCCAACTCTGTATCAGTTATGTACAAGAAATCACTTGTTGCATTGATAGTAATATTGGTATCCTCAAAGAGCATATTAATATAGTTTACCCAGAAATTTGGCATTGCCGTTTTAACGTTATTGTCAGTAAGATCTTGAAGCTGTTTGAAACTGATTTTACGTGTTTCATCCTCACCTCCATTCCCTTCAGGAAGAGAGAAATTCGATGTTAGCTAAAAAAAATTGACAATAGTTATTTCTTAAGGGAGTATTTCAGGTTTTAGGCCCAAAAGGCCATTTCTTACTAACATCATCCATATAGAACGTCATATTGTTAATAATATCTGCAGCTCGTTGAAGTTCAGCGGCGTCAGCCACAATCACGCTGTTATTCTTTATGAATTCCTTTACAACGAATTTAATAATGTTAGTTCTTATTTTTATTTTCAATTCTTTCAGGACATCGTCGTCAGAATTATCATCTGCATCATCATCGTCATCATTATTGCCTAAATCGTTGCGTGATTTTTGGCTTATTATTCTCCTCTTCCAAGGTTTGCGGAAATGACTGTACTTTCTCTTAAAAGGGCTAACGAAAAAAAAAGTGTATTAAAGAATCTACAAAATCGATATAAAAGATGATCGCGTGTTTAAAATAATGAAATATACCTACTCTATTTAATGACTTAGGAAATTGATATGGCTTATAAAGCCAATTCATTATGTTACGGGGTTTTTCAAAAGAGTCAAAAGTTCCTTCTTTTTTCTTAATATTGCTACTCGCCAAAAATTTAAATAAAAACCTGTGTCCTTTTTGAATGGCAATTTTTTTGTGAGATTTATTAACAACTATTAGGAAACACGCCCTAAATGGACTAGAACAGATGAAAGAAGTCGACAAAATATCCCAATTTAACCCCTTCAGATAATTATTCCTACAAAACAGCAGGAATTTCGCCATTTAAATAATGCTAAAAACAATTCAAAATCATACATTTACCTTGGTAAAGGACAACTTTGATACAACACCCCCAAATACATAACATTTTCATTTCTTTTATAGATGTTAGGCTGCACTGTGAATCCAATAAAAGTATCCATTGCCAAAATGATTTTAATTTTAGTTTCTGTTTTGGTCCAGTCGAATTTAAAGGTTGTGGTGTCCACAGATTTGTTAAAAAAGTTAGGGACTATGGGCAAGTTCACCATTTTAAGGTATTCGTATAGTGGGGAGAGTCCTAAAGAGTCAACTTCATCTAAAAGTTAAAAAATAACCATACTGAAACACTGATAAGAATAAAAAGTTAATCTTTGCTACTACCAAACCCATATATTAATGAAATTTATGAGACACTATCTAATAACAACTTTTTTTTTAAATGCAATTTTCCAAAACTATTTGTGTGGATTTTAAATTTTGGATCGTAGTAGAAAGGGAGTAGCTTAATCAGTAAGCCAAAACCACACATATCTTAAAACACACTCTACCTGTATTCAAACACGACTGATAGAACCACTTAGCTTGACTGACGGCTTGAGGTTCGTCATCTTGAACCTCATCATCCAAAGCATCCAGAGCTTCAATCACAATTTTTTCCGTAACAGTTGTAAAGGTAGAAAAACTAGAGTACCATCCATGGTTCGGGTGCTCTTTGGACCATTTGCCACAGCAGAACTGATAAAAATTGTCACATGGGTCCACAGAGAAGTCTATGGAGTATTTGAGGTTTGCTGCGGATCGAATACATTCGCTGGTTGTGCATATTTTGGAGTTAGATGTTGAATCTGAAAATTAAATTACAGTTCGATTCAAATCCGGAACAATTTGGAGTAGCTATTTAGATTAAAATACCTAATATGAAAATGCTAAAAACAACAAAATACTTTTTTGATAGCATTAAGAAACATAATAGGATACTTACAAATTACCAAAATTACTATTAGTCCTATAAGTAATATCACAACTAGTATTGCTAAAAATATGACGGCTCTTTGGTAATACACTGGGTTTTTTATTCTAAAAAACACAATTTAATGTAAAAAATAAGAAAATAATATGTTAGAAATTAATATAAAGATTACAGAACCAGTTTGTCAAAGTATTTGTGTATCGCTCTGAATTGGTTCGAAAAATGTTAATCATAATCATCCAAGTACGTACGGTTTGAATCTTGAATTCACTCCCACAAGAAATTCACTAGAAGTCACATGTTTCACTCCAGAACCTACTCCTACAAATCAAAATATGGTTAAGTAGAATCCGGTCTTGCGTTACTATACAGGGTGTCCGAAAAGTATGAGCAAATATTTTGCTATTAGTAAAGATAGAGGCACCAAATTTTAGATGTATCTTATTGGTTAATAAATCTACTTTTTTATCTAATTTAACTTTTTCAACCCCCTTGAGGGGTGATGCTGGGGAGTTGAGGTCAAAGATTTTAAATGCAACCCTATGCCGTGTGGTACCTCATTTTAATGATCTTCAAAATAGAAACATTTTACCGCAAACGCCAAAACTTTATTCGTTTTTAAATGGCAAGCCTTTAAAAATTAAAAATCGTGGAAAAACTAAAAATTTAAATACCTTTGTCTTTTATTACTTTAAAAGTTGTTCAAAATGACCACCATGAACTTTTTGGCAGTAATAAAGTCTATTTTGGAACTCTGCGAAGAAGTAACTCTTGCCATTCTCGAAAATGTGAGAAGTGAGTTCCAAAATCGACTTTATTACTGCCAAGAAGTTCGTGGTGGTTATTTTGAACAACTTCTAAAGTAATAAGAGAAATAAAGGTACTTAAGTTTTTAATTTCTTGTCACGGTTTTTAATTTTTAAAGGCTTACCATTTAAATACGAATTAAAATAGGGTCCTTGGGTTTGCGGTAAAATGTTTCTTTTTTGAAAACCTTTAAAATGAAGTACCATACGGCATAGGTTTGCATTTACAATTTTTGATCTCAGCTCCCTAGCGTCAACCCTCAAGGGTTGGAAAGGTTAAATTTCATAAAAAAGTAGATTTATTAACCAATAAGATACACCTAAAATTTGGTGTCTCCATCTTTACCAATTGCAAAGATATTTGCCCATACTAAGAGTTTTCGGACACCCTGTATAATATAATACATGTACTGTATGAATAAAATGCACAGTCCGATTGTTTTACAATTAGTGCTATTTAATTATTGATAATATACATAAACTTTAGAAGCACTTTCCAACACAGAACGTTATTATTTATTGCTTTTAGCTTTTAGGACTTCTAAGAAACACAAAAAAACTTACTTGATATTGTAAAAGGTCTTCCATTATTCTCATCCGACACATACCCATAATTATCCATTACACACCAAATATGTCACTTCACAATCAGCTTTTTTTACAAATGATCATTTTCACTCACCGGACCCATTATCTTATCAGTTATCACTACCATATATGCACTCCTGAAGTTGCAGGAATCAATACTGCTATCTTATCAAAGTTTATGTTGGCTTTTCCAAATATAATTTGTATTCCATTTTTTAATAAAAAAAAAATTAAATATTTAAAATTGGTGTCTGTAACGTTCCTTTTATCTTATATAACTCATTTTGGATCCTTCTGCAATGAGAAATAAAAGTTCTTTGTTTCATGTAAAATATTTAACTGGAGGTGTTAAAGGTATAAAAGTATGAATGTTTGTGTTAGATAAATTGTCGTTTTCCTCAACGAATATGGACGTGTATTTTAAAACTTTTAGGAGTTTTTGCATGCACAGAGCTTTTGTTGTAGGTGCGGTGATAAATTTTCGTATCGTAACGATTGCGATCACAAAAAAAAATTATTCTAAAAGTCAATCAAAAAATGGTACTTTTTAATCATGATTGCAACTATACTTAGGCTCTTTTTTGACAAATTTTTCATTGTTGTTGGATGTTAATGACAAATAACTGAGCAACAAAGGATTGCACATCATGGAAGCCGGCCGACTTGACTTGTACAAGCTAAGTCAAATATTAAGTCTGATATTCGCCTTTGTATCCACACATACAGATTTTGTCGATGACTTTTAACTTTTTTTCCTTCTGGTGGTAGTAGGAAGTCGCTAGTAGTAGTGAGAGCCTTTTTTAATTTTCTTTGGTAGTGAGCAATATGGTTTCCGATGATATTTTAATTGCAACACTAGTTGCACTGTATTTTAAGACGAAGTCTAAAAAGGGTCAGAAGAATGGCTGAAAAAGCGGGAAACGCATTCCCATGTAAATTTATTACAAGAATTGTGACTGGAACCTCGTGATTGGATGTATGTATGGTATGCAACCCCCCTGTGTGCGCCACTGAATTAAACCTTGCATGTTTTGTTGTGACTGAAGTTTTTGACTTGCATAACGCTGACTAGTAGCCGAAAACTCATCAGGAGTTACGATGTGAAACTTTCAGGTTAGAGCTTTACATTAAGCTTCAAAAATAGCATCGTTTATTATTTTTTGAAGATAGATTGCTTGCTATTGTGACACATGTCTTATTTGCTCCGAGATGTGTTTTCCAATGCTGTCAAATTTTTCAGCCTTTAAAGTAGTTGTGGACTCCTGTAGTTTTCTGGCTACTATGTCCAGTACATTGTCGTCATATTCTTGGACACTTTTTATAACGCTTTTTATTTTTTGCATTCGGTTCAACTTCACTCAATTTGGCCACTACTTTTTCATATGCAACCAACTTCTTTTGTTTATTGCTATAATCCTTTGACTTCATTTTTCAAAGACATGCGTTCTCTCTATCAATCTCAATAAATTCTTGGAAGAACTCTCTAGCTAGATAGACTTATTTGGTCCGCCTTATTTATAAACAATTTGTTGTCACCATTTATTTTAACTATCCCACTAAAAACATACATGTAAAAAAACAGGCCAAGTTCTCGTCAGGACTGCGTGTTTTGTTATCTGAAAAAAATAACTGAAATGTAAAAATTATGCCAATACGCTATTAGCAGTGTTTTGACAAGCACATGAAAATATTGTGTGACTTGATAACTTTACAGACCAAACTTGACAAGTTTTCAAGGCTCTCAATATTGCTCAGTTCTTTAATGCAAAAGTTCTTTAATTTCAAAGCTCTAGCTCGATTGGAAGTACCTTAGATTTATAATGATCTATCTGGCACTTGGATCATTTTATAGGTTATTGCCGATGGCACGTCGTTTGTTTTAAAGGTAAAAAGAAAGTGATTGAAATTCTTGAAATTGCCGCTTAAGGTACTCGCAGACTTGTACACTTTTGTGGCGCAAGTTTTTATTGCACAATTATAAAATTGCTCGTTATGTTCACACAGCAGCAATAAAATGTCAAAAATTGCGACATAAATGAGTTGCGCAACTTAAAAATGTTGAAGACATTTTTAAAAGTTGACAGGCTGTTCACACGCTATGCGCCACTTATTATTGCGCAACTTATGCTGCAATTTTATACACGTTTAAAAACGATATTCAGAATTAAAAACGATATTCAGAAGAAACTGACTGATTGACTGACGTACCCCACACCGCTGGGCTAGAAACTTGAAATTTTGCAGAGAGGTTTCTTATATAACGTAGGCTTGCACTAAGAAATAGTTTTTCAAAATTCAACTCCTAAGGGAGTGAAACAGGGTTCAAATTTTGTACGGAGAAAAAGAATTAGATGGTCCTATTAACTCGAAACTTCATAGAGGTACTCTAAAAATATTTAAACACACGTTTTATTACAGTTTTTAATAAATCAGCCCCTAAGGGGTGAAATGGGGGTTCAAAGTTTGTAATGAAGTAGAATTTTTATACTGCGGACGATGTTGCGGGCGAAAGGTAGTTGGTACTAGGGGTGTCAATTCCGGGATCCTGAAATTCCTGAGTCCCGGGATTCCGGAGTATAAATCGGACTCGAAAACCCCAGGATCGATTAATATTTTCGGGAATAATCTCGAAATGTTCTTTAGCGACAGCGACAGCGATATAGAAGACACTGAAGGTACCTATGGATAAGGTGGAAGTTTTGGAAAAAAGTGTCTTTTTGGAAGTAATCATTACAAATAAATCATGACCTCTGTGTATTGGTTTATAGAATTAGACTAATAGTTCGAACATTTAGAAATCCGCCAACTAAAAATGATATACTACAAAAGTATATCAAAAATGATCATGGGAAAAAGCTAAAAGTTCTATTATATTGCAAGACGTGATTGGGCAGCTTACTTTATATGCTCGAGCGTTTTACTTTAACGTAATCTTCAAAAACCCTTTTAATTCCTACTAACCATTCAGCATAGAACCCGAGAGATGTTTTTCTTCTGCAGGAGTTTTCTGCAACAAAATACATTCTAGCCTGAAAGACAAAACTTTGGACGCCCTAATAGTTTTGCGGTATTTTTTTAAATAAGTATAAATTTATACTTATTAGTTCAAAAATCCTGGGATAAAGAAAATCAGTCGGGATTGACACTCCTAGTAAGTACATAAATTTCTGTCGTTCTACCATTCTCAGTTATTATGTTAAATTAGTTAAACGAAAATGTATTCTGGTGAAGAACTACAAGCCGCTTCCTGTGTTGTAATTTACTGCGAAGACGACAAAATAGAAGACGCCAAAATCGTAAAAAAATAAGAATTTGGGTTAAAGAATGAATTAAGAAACGAAGCCGTTACCAAGTAGTAACTAATTTCTTAAAAGAACTAAGGGATGGCGATGAAGAATTATATAAAAAAAATTTGCGTGATAATAATAAAAAAAATTATTGTAAACTTAAAAACAACCTCCGTAAGCAGACAAAGTTGCACTGAGGCAGAAGTTGCGCCACATTATATAACCGACATGTCGGTCCATATTTATATTGCGCAACTTCAGTATTTTTAACTGTTCACACGTTGCAATTTTTGAAGTGTACGCAATTCGAAAAGTGTAGCGCCATTTAGTAACTTGCGCAACTTTTTATATTGCAGTGGTGTTCTCACCTTGCAATTCAAGGGTTGCGCCATTTTTTTAGGTTGCGCAACACAAAAGTGTACAAGTCTGCGAGTACCTTTAGAACCTTTGAAATTTCCACTTTTCGATTAGAATGGTCTTAGCAATAGTCAATCTGTACATTTTTAACGTTTTTGGGTACCTTCCTTGTCTATAGAAATTTTTCTCAACATGGACGGTTTTTTTTCCAAGCAAAAGTTTTTAATTAAGGCTTTTTGTCGATAAGGTTGGGTTTGTTGCGATTATCATAAAGTAGAGGTATTTGACAGTAAATCAGAAATTTTAAAAAAATCTTTTTCCGCCCGGGATCCAACCGGGGACCTTCCGCGTCACGCGGATGTGATAACCACTACACTACGTACACACCTAACTTTCTAAAGCAGAAGTCGCTACCTATTTCGTGTCAAAATCTGCCTGTTGGTGTTGGATTTTCCACCATGTCGGATTTTTATTGATTTTTGATTTTTCTCGTACTTATCACTTTAAACACTATCTCTGTTCCAAATTTCAAAGCTCTAGCTTGATTGGAAGTACCCTAGATTTATGATGATCTATCTATGTCAGTCAGTGAGTGCCCGAAATTGTGATTTTTGGACACTCGGATCTTGGAAACTACCACCTAGACGTATGAAATGTGGAATACAGCTTCTTTTTGGTAACCTTAACCCCCCTGAAAAAATTCAGTCCTGTAACGCAACTAGCCTCGAAGATAGAGGGAGGGGGTGGTGGTGGGGGGCGGGGTGAAAAGTGCTCGAAATGGTTGGTGTAACTGTAAATATTGCACAGAAACCCTTTTTATTTTCTTTGTTGCACAGTGCGAGCGCGGTCGGTCAACTTGCACAGAGTAGGATACACATACTCCGACTTGCTATAAAAAGACTGTACGCAATACGTCCTGACCGATTTCGCTCAGGCCTGACTTGAAATTCAACTCAAGCCTCGGTTTATGCCACACACATGCAAGTCGTTCGCTTTAGCTTGTACAAGCCAAGTCGGCCGACTTGCATGAATGTGTGTAGCGTACTTTACTCTTATTACAACTTATCCAAAAACCCTCCATTGTGAAAAAAACGGAAATACATCCCAAAAAATCCGTTAATACACTTAAAATATACAAAACTTTACAAGCGAACTCGTCCGAACAAACTATAACTTGCGGAAGGCGGCAGAAAGATAGTGTCAAATGTTGTAAGTATTACAAAAATTATTTTACCAAATTACGTATTACTTATTATCGTACTGAGAACAAATAAGTAAAATATTTACATTCGCCTTTAAAAAATGGTAAAAAATTAGAAGCACCACCTACACAACTTTTAAATACATCTTTTTCAACGACACGAAAAGACACGAAATAACACTTTTCTGTTAGGCTTTTCGATTAACAGATTGTGTTTTTAAGTTAATTAGACCACTATTGAAATTATTCAAAAGTTTTAAGATGTATAATGTTAACACGTAATAACAAGTATCTCTATCAATGTGAAAATTTATAAAAAAAATCGTTGTGCTGTTGACTGTTAATAACTCTAATAAAGCATTTGTAATACTATAATAGATTTTTTTTAAAACCTGTTTGGTACAAATAAAAAATTATTGGAAAAATACAGTGATGCCATGCATTGTTTTGATCCATCTTCTTTGTCAGTTTTAATTGATTGATTTACATTATAATGATCAAGTTGTAAAAAAACAAGAGTTTACATATAATATTTCAAATATTACGCGACGCACTAACCTATAAACAGTATAATCTTCGTTATTATCACGCACGCCTTGACAACATACGGGCATGCTTTCCACAAGATTCTCAGCATACTCACTAGACAAAAGCCTCCATATCGGGCGAATATGGCGACTTTCCGTATTTTTTTCCACTAAGCTTTCGCTTTATAGTAGCCCAAACATTCTCAATAGGATTTATGTCTGGGAATAGGAAGGCCAATCCAACGGTTGCAGGGCCGATTTATCCATTAGGCAAGAAAGGCAGCTGCCTAGGGCGACAATCTTTAGAGGGGCGACAAAAAATATGCTGTTATGATAATTTTAATTTTTAATTATATTAGGGCGCGTCAAAAAAAATATGCCTAGGGTACCAACATGCCTTGGGCAATGCCCACTCTGAGAGAAAAAGTTGTCCACTCTAGAAAATCACTGAAATCATTGTCTTGTCTACTAGAAAAATATTACATCATAAGTCCCCCCCTCCCCCTAAAACTTTAGTTGCCAACTCTGAAATCAAAACCTGGCTACAGGCTTGTTGTAATGTCGGATTTTTTTCAAATAATTTACAATTGGCTGAATCTTGACCTTTCATAGACCCTCGAGTTTTGTCCCTGTCCTGAAAGTCATCAACGTTTTTCACTTGTGTGTGACCCACTTCCGTATATTACGTACACAATATTTGTTTGTGACCCACTTCCGTCATCTGGTACCTACACAGCAAAACCCCAGATTACTTATGTAAAAATATTAGGATTTAACCAAAGATACCTATGTTAAAAAGCTGATAATAATGAAGGTACAGAATGTCAAAGTCATTTTTGATTTTTTTAAATAACTTTGGAAAAAGTCAACGTTTTTTCACAAAATTGGGTACACGGGGGAATTATAGGATGGGAAATTTAAATTTATTGAAAATTATGGTGTAGATTGTAGTGAGCACTGACTGCGACAAGCATGCATAAGCTCAAAAGGTCACAACTTTTTGCGCCTTAGTGTATTCTCGTTTTAAATGAAAATTATACTTTTTCCATCTTTATTAGGAAGGTATACCTCGTAAATCTCGCTCCGTGTAACCGTTTTCGAAATATTTGCGTTTAAATTCTTCAGTGCACCCTGTTAAATTGTGATTTGTAAAACTAACATTTTTCTTAAAGTTGGCTATGATTAAAAAAATACAATAAGACACGCTACAAATTTAGTTACGGTCAAACTTTCCCACTGTTTGTCAACATTTTGGGTGTTTTTTACAATCTGAAAAATATTTATTTAAGTTAAGTACAAAATGCCGAAACAGAATTTGGTTTCTAACGAAGAGATGAGGGATATTATTTAGTGGGTCCATTCCAACTACCACCTAATTTAAACGGGCAACTGTATCTTAATTTTCTACAAACTCAGTTACGCGATTATTTAGATGACGCTCCTCTAGAACTAAGACAAAACAGGTTATTCATGCAGGATGGAGCCCCGGCACACTTCTCTAGACCTGTTAGAGACTACCCAAATACCCATTTCCCTGATCGCTGGACAAGGTGTAGGAGCCAGATGCCTTGGCCGGCTCGAGGCCCCGATCTCAATCCTCTTGATTTTTGTGTATGGAAATATATGAAATCGCTGGTATATGAAGAAGCAGTGAATACCCGAGTAGAATAATTATGGCAGAAAATTGGGAATGCTGTGGAGTCGCTTCGAAACGAAGTTATTTTTTCAAATTAGGCAGTCGTTCAGTAAACGGGTACTCAAGTACCTATATTGAAGTGAGTGGAAATCCCTTTGAACATTTATTGTCGAAAACAGACATATTTTTTATTAATTGTTTGTATTATTGTTGTAATATATTTGAGTAAAAATATTTCTGCTAGTAAATCTGCTGTCTTTTTTCGTAGAAAACGATTTTTTCTGGTTTCAAAAACATTTAGTAAATGAAAAGAATTAAAAAACAACTTAATTTTTTCCGCGTTATTATTCCTAATTATCTGGTAACAAAACAGTATGGAATTTTAAATGTTTTTTGTTTATAGGGCCCTAAAGAATTTAAAAGAGATTACACTAAGGCGCAAAAAAGTTGTGAAATTTTGAATCTACGCAAAGTGTCTCAGACAGCGCCTCAAAATTTTAAATAAAATTAAATTCCCCATCCTATAAAACCCCCGAATGCCAAATTTTGTGAAGAAACGTTGGCTTTTTTCAAGGTTATTTTAAAAAAATCGAAAATGAACTTTAAACTTTGACACTCTGTATCCTGATTATTATCAACTTTACATAGGTAAGTTTGGTTAAATCCTAATTTTTTTACATAAGGAATCTGTGGTTTCGCTGTGTACCATTAATTAGCGGACACCTCACGAAACTTAATTTTGTCCCCTTGGAGGGAGTACAAAACAAGACTGCTTAGAAACGTTTACAGTACGCACTAATCATATAAAATTAACGATTACCACTACAACTGTAACTGGACTGGCTCTTTACCGTTACTGCGTATTAGCTTTGCCGCACCCCAGCGGTTGGTCCTTGTCCTACACATGCACTATGCATGTATGAGGCAAACAAAAGGCTAGTTATAAGTGAACAGCTGATAAAACTGATATACATTTTACATAAAAACAATAAGAGAAACTAAAAAAAAGATATACAATATATAAAATTATAATACTACGCTATTGTGGATGCATATTTCGAACAGCTTAATAGGTATGAATTTTATCATGGTATAAAGGCTTTGGATCATCGCCTGTAATCAAATGTATTGAGATGGCAGACAAAACCGCACAGTTTCGTCTATTATTTTCATTCCACGGACTTTTTAGCCTATTCGTGTTAATAGAATTTACAATAAAATAACGCATTTCTCTTCAAAAACTCCCCTAATGTCCAGTAAGAATCGATCAACTGTTCATATCGATTATCCGGATTATTCTTCTATTTAATAATGTATTCCCTACCCACTTTTTAGGAAGGTAATTGGTACATTGTTAATAATGACGCATTTTTTTAGCAATAATTAGACGTTTTGTATGCGAGATTTGTCGCATCATTGCTATAGTTCAATGCCTAACCAGTGTTTGTTTTGTATAGTAATAACTTTACTATGATTTATTCAGTGGGAAGAGTGAAAATATAAGCAAAACTTTTTCGTTTTCCGTATAATTTTAACTTTTTTGGTTTACTCGAGACCGACCTACTAATAAGTTGGGCTTACTGCGAAAAATCTTTCGAGGACACTGTTTTGAAAATATTTTTTTCTACGTGCGTGTGGAAAGTAACTACTTTCCGCACTTCTATGCATGCTGTAAGTTGCACTTTTCCGTACCAGTGCTTAAAATATTTTCAGCACTAGTGCACTGACTCGGGAAACAATACATCAACAATCACATAATCACATGCCTATATCGCCACTTAATTAGAATTCGTGTGCTAATGAACGTCACTGGACCCGAAACACAGATGTCCAATTCAACATATTTAGTAAAATATTACTGGGAAAAACCAATCAAAAATTATGACTTCACCGCATAATTATAGGGCCTTATACTTATATCGTTGTTATATGCAATTAAGTTTGTGTTATTTACCTATGTGTTGATTGTCTGTATTGACGTCAAAGTGAAAATACAAAAGTTATTCGACTTTTAGTAAATGGTATGCAAAAAAGAAAATAAACAATTTCAATAAAGAAGAGGTAATTCTATAGTATATTTTTCCATTTCAAAAACTTACAACCCATCCACGTTATGGTCAAGGTACTCAATGTTGAAATATAATTAAAATTAAAACATAATATGGATATAAGTTTGAATTTTGAATTGTATTTTGACTTTGACGCCCATACTAAAATAAAATATTAAAAAAAAACACCAAACTAGATAATTTTCCTCATGCTCATAGAAAAAACATTGCACACAACACGTGCGGAAAGTGTTGCAGTTCCGCACTTGTTAGATATTTATTACTATTACAAAAAAGGTATTTTTGACACATTTTTTTTAATACAGTTTTTCGAAAATTGTATATTGAACTATGATAGTATAAAAAATAATAGTGAAAAAAAGACAGAACGGTCTTGAGCAAAACCCAAGCAAATCTGAGCTAATCATTGTCAGATTTGCTTAGGTTTGCTCACGATATTCAATATTTTTATCGAAATTTGTGCAACAATCTATGTCAAAAAATTGTTTAGGTAGGTAGAATTAGGTATAGTCCAACTCTGGACACATTACACTTGGCCGGTAGAACCTACGTCATTTTACAGGGTGCTTTAAAAAACATATGCCATCCCTTAAAGGCAGATTCTTTGAAAGTAACTAAGGCAAAAAGTTAATAAGAACTCGGGCATAGGCGCCGAGTTTAGATACACAAATTTAGGGGGGCCTCACGTGTCCGCCGAATAGAAATTGTGTTTTAACAGGCAGGGATTTGGTGGGGGCCTTGTACAAAAAGGATTTCAACAGCGAATTTTATAAAAATTAATATTTTAAATATTTTACAAAAAATTAAAAACAAACATTTGCGTTCTATGTAAGGTCTTTAAAATGAATTATACCACAAAAATATAAATAATAGATCAATGCTAATATGTGACATAAAAAATGCAAGCCATTTTTGGCATTTTTAATTTACAGGCTCTCAGATTGTTTCTGAAAACATTCCTTAAACATCTCACTTCGATCTTATCAAAATCCGAAAATATATTTTTTTGAAGAGTATTTAGAAAATTAAATTATGAACTCTAGTAGCTTGGAAAGTGTTAATGGAAACAAGACAAAAATAGATCCTGAACAAACCTAAACGAACCTTTTTTGGGTTTGATCAGGTTTCCTTATACGTTACTTTCTCGTAAATTACTTTTTCAAAAAGCCGTTGCTTGAAAAAATTAATAACCGAAAAAATTTAATTTCGAAGATGTCCTCTGAAAAAATTTATTTGTGCCGTGCTGTTTTTAAAGCGCTTTAAACAAAATTAGAAAAATTGGTTTTTGAAAAACTGTACTGTCTTAAGTACTCGTATATGAGCAGAAGGCATAAATAAAAAAAATGCTGTAATATTTACACTTTCATGTTAACTAAACCATTTGTCCTGTCTCTTGTACGCTAAAATGACTAAAAACAGCTCACAAAACCCCATACTATAAAGTATGATATATACCTAATATATAATATCATATACCACATACGAACAAATAAACGACTCTGCCCGTTTTTATTTTGCCATGTGTTGGGCGCCAAAAATTACAACCAGCAACCTTTCCTTTTTACTTATTTTAAACACCCTGTATATTTGTTATTTATTACCTTCTGTTTAAAGACAAAGGCAAAGTTCCTTAACCACAAAGTTACTTTCTAGATCACATAAAAAACTGACTAGTCCAGTTAAGTGATTTTTGTGTTCCTAAAAATATGTTTGTATCGAACTATGTACCTAGAATTATCAATTATTCAGTAGAGATTCTATGCTATGTTATGTTATTATTATCCAATAGTACATAATAATATGATTACTGTATCTTTTCGATAAACCATAATAAATTGAAAACGGGCACAAGGATAGTTTTTTGCTCACCTATCGAGGTATTGGACGGTCATGTATTTGACCCTGATGTTTTTTTTTATTGTGTAGTCTTGAATAGTTAGTGAAATTTTTATTATTTAGGTACTAAAACTCTTATTTTCATGTGATTAAACCCGTAAAGAATTTTTACCTTCTTCACAAATCTAAAAAAAAAATGCAGAAAAGGTGCGAAAATGGTTGAAAAACCACTATTTTTCGAAGATTTCGAAAGCACGTTACCTGAAAACAGGTAACATGCTTGAGGAAAGTTGACGTGTCCACCTTCTACTTCCAAACATGTTCTCATTCTTCTTTTCACAGCATCAAAACCATTGGTGAGCACTTGGGGGGAGTTGTTTATCTCCTGAAATTTATTTGTAATTCTAGCCCGTAGGCCTTCCAAATTTTCACAAGGGGTTTTGAAAACCGAGTTTTCAATGTGTGGCCATAAAAAAAGTCGCACTGCGGGAGATCGCAGGACCGTGGTGACCATCTAAGTGGCATATTACGACTAATGAGTAATGATTCGGTCTTCGAAAAATTCGTCCAAAAAATTTAAATTACTAAGAGTTACGTCGCCGTCCTGCTGGAAGTAGCCTTGTCGCATCTTTTCATCGTCCAATGCGTTTACAAAATTTTTTTAAATTTTATTGCGGTATCGCACCGAATTGAGAGTCCCTTAAAAAAATCGATTCAATTAACCTTCTTTTCGATATGGACGCCCACACGCCAACTTTCTGTAAATGCAGATGCTTCACTATAAAGACATGTGGATTTTCAGAACTCCACATTCTCATTTGTTAAGAATTTACAGTAACCAGAGAGGTAAAACCACGCCTCGTCAGTAAAAAAGGTTTTGTCAAATACGTTTTCATTATTATACAAATTACCCATAAACCATTCTGAAAATTGCATTCGCTACGGCTTGTCGTTTGGTAACGATTCTTGGACTGACTGAGCTTATTCGATAAGCGTGTATATGCAGGTCACATTTTAGGATTGTATTGCAGGTTCCGTAGGGTACATTTACTTGCTGGCTTAAACGCCGAAGAGGGGTTTGTGGGCGTTCATTAACAATTTGCCTCAATTCTTCTACTTTCTGTGCAGTGCGAACTTTGGGTCACACTGCCTTCCTTTCTTTTTACACTTCCTGTTTCTCTTAACAAATTCACAGATCTAGTTGAAACTTGGCGAAACGGGTCAAAATCCATGACTATGTGAGGAAATTCTGTTTGGAAATCCTGAATGGCATCCCGTGTTGAATAAACCCACTGGCCATCAACCTTTCTATCATTTCACAGGTAACTTTCGATCATAAAAGGTTTTTGTTCTGCCGTGATTTCCATATTTAATTTTCTTAAAAATAAAAACTTCAGAACTTCACAGTTCTATTTTTCCTTACCTATGTTACTTTTCAAGAGTGATAATTCAAGACATGGGGGATTGATTCCACGGCGTACTTTGAGGACGTTTTATTTGATCTTATGTTACTTATATCCTCTTATGTTCTTTTTATTCCATTAAAATGTTTATCTCTTATATTTTTCTTAAATTTACTGGTTTCTCTTGGAAAAAAATCCTTTAAGAGCCCCCCCCCCCCCCCCCATTCTTACATTTTAGTTTTTTCAAAAATTGTTGTCGATGTGTTTTTTTTTAATAAAACAATGACTTCCAGATGTAGACAAAAAAGATGTAAAAGTCGTCAAGGAAATCAACCGTTCAATTTGTACTTTGCCTTTTAAACCTCTTGCCGCATTTTAAGAGACTTTTAGGGCACAAACAAAATTCTGATAATATCAAGATACTTAGCAGATTTAGCAGTATTAAAAGGAAACAGCCCTTTTATTCGTAGAATTTCAAGAACAGACCCTAAGGTAACAAACAAAGTTACAGACATTTAAACAAAAGCTAATTATATTTTACTTTTAATGTATTTTTAATAATAAGAAGTAGTGTGTGTGTGTGTGCTTCATGTGTAGGTAAAAAGCACAATTATGTATTATAGATAATCGATCTGGGTCATAGTCATTACAAACATTATGTGACCATTATTTTAGTGAAGATTAGTATCGTAAAATCCATATTAGAGCGGGGGACATGCACGATGCATGCGTGTATATTTTTATACAGTATGTCTGCGGAAGGGGTTTACAAGAGGACAAATGGACCAAAATTTGCAAGATACATATGTAAAAATGACACTTCTAATAAAAGTTGTTTCTTGTAAAATAACCAAGTTCACGTTACAAAAATAATTTTTTATATAGGGAGCATAAAAAATACGAAAATGTTATTTTGCGTAAGAGTAAACAAAGAAAGGCGTTTTGGTGCAAAAGGTTGAGGAGTTTTGAAACTTGGTGGCCCTAAGTATTACCCTAAGTTTGCGACCTGGAAGGACCGCCGCTATCTTGAAAAAATGGCGTCCAAAATCAGTTTTTGGCATGTAATTCCGTTCCTGTAGGTTTTAGAAAAAAATTTTGAGGATTAGAGGATAAAATTTGCTACAAAATCGTTTGTGTACGTTTTTTTTATCAGACTAATAGTTTTCTAGTTAAATGGCCTAATAGGGCAAATTTTTTAAAATCGCAGTACCTAAAGCGGCATTTGCACGCTACTTTTTACCAGTTATCTGCCAATTAGCGTAACTAAAGTAGACGAATGCAATTAAGTAATAAAACCACTGCTTCCATCAACTCGTTTCCACACCACCCATGAGGTAGAGTTGAGCGGTCGAGCGGCGCCTTTTTTTTAACGTGGTGTGGATTAGGCTTATACCATGTTAAAAAAACGCGCAGCTCAACTTTACATCATGGATGGTGTGAAAACGAGTTCGCGCGTCAGTTGTTTCAAGCGTCACATGTCAAAATCTGACAAGTGAAGTTGATGATGCGTAAACGTCAATTTTGACAACTTGACAATTTTATCATTTTGACAATTTGGCTGAAGCTCCTCCCCCCGAAATTTTAAGCAAGAAAAAATTTTAAAAAGATTGTCCTTATGACGTCCACCATTTTTTAAACAAGCATCCTTAAAAGAATATTCACCATTATAATTATTCGTGCTGAATATATATATATATATATATATATATATATATATATATATATATATATATATATATATATATATATATATATATATATATATACCAAATATTAAATTCGGTTGTATATATCTTGCTGAAACTTGATATCAAGCCACCCCTCCCAAACAAAAATTCTGGCTACGGGTCTGGCTTAAAGCCGCTTATATGCGAAAAAATGACTAAATAAATATAAAATAAAATTATACGTTTGAAGTAACAAACGGCCACAAGTGTACAGTCGCACACTCCGGTTTTTCTTTATAGATTTATTTTGACGGCATGTGTACTTTATATACGTAATAAAAACGTTAGAGTATAATATATGTGGGTGTTTGAATTAAAAAAAAATATATATAGTCGGTCTTCCTTGCCGATACGATTTATCGGCAAAGATGCCGATATTGCATCACCATAGACCAAATAATACCGAGACGAACACTGCCGTGCAATGAAAAGCGGGTCTCCCTCGAGACATTTGGTGGGTTTACTGGTTTATGGTTTAAAAGTTTGTTTGTCTACCATTATATAAATATATATAGTATATATATATATATATATATATATATATATATATATATATATATATATATATATATATATATATATATATATTTCAAATTCGTTCCTTCTAGAAACGAATTTACTACGTCACTGGATTCTACGCAACTATATAGTAATCAGTTTTAACCTTACCTATAAGTTAAAAGGCATCTGAGATATGAGGGGTGCGTGAAAATGACACATTTTGAAAATCGCCCTGTATATCCGAAACGAAGGGGGCTATGAAAATTCTGTTTGTAGCATCACACGTTTCACGAAAAAGTAGCACAGTATTGCGAAAACCGCAGGTTTCTATCTTTAAAGTTAAACGAGATACCCTGCAAAAGTGTCGAAAACTGGACACCCTGTACATACTAGAACTGATTATGTTGAAATATATTATTTCATCTATGGTTTAACAAAGCATCTATATAAACTTGGACATCTCGTCGTATAATTAAAAGATGTATTATATTGTTTACTCATGATCTTTACGTAAACCAAAAACAGTAAATTGGATATACAGTAAAGGTATATATACAGGGTGTCTAAAATAGGCGATACCACTATTGCTATCTCCGAAATGGTAAAAGATACGAGGTCGGTTAAATTAGAGAAAATGTGCCATTTCTAGTCCCTATTCATATTCCGTTTACGGAGTTGCCAAATTCTCTATAGTTTCTTATCTACAGGGGATTTTTTAAAAATAGTCAAAAATTTAATTCTTAAATATCTCGAAAACTATTATAGTTAGAAAAAAGTTGATTTTACAAAAATGACACGATTTTTTACCTTCTCTAAAGTAACGTTATTGTTTTGTTTATACCATTTGTTTTTACTGAGTTACTGATACTAACTTGTTTTTTTCAAATACGGACCTGGATTTTTTGCTGCATTTTTTGAAAGAATGCTTCATACCCTATACAACTATGTATCACTTGATTATGGTTTTCGCCGTTTTGATCAGAAATAACAACATCATCAGGATTTTCTATCGATACGGACCTGGGATTTTCCATGTTAGGGCACAATTTCACAACCTATCGTTGTGGTTTAAATTATTCAACTGTTAAATTTTAAACTATGTTCATGATTACTAACCAGAATCCTTTGGTCATTAAAGTTTGCCAAATTACACTTAAGCCAATGAGTTATTGAAAGCAAAAGTTTAGCAGACTCAGATCAGATATAATTAGCGGCCTTTATTAACAGCACCTAACTAGTGGTTAAGTTTACTACATATTGTAAAAGGCACCCTTGATGATACGTCTTCATTATTTACGTTTTTAATATTTTCGTATCCAAAAATCACCTTTTAGTTCAAAAGATAATAATAAATAATCCTATTTTACCTAATGGTTTCATTTCTGCTGCAACTCATTCCGCTAGTACAGTTGAATTACTATTTACTGGCTTTGAAAACAAACCATATTATCTCAAATTAAAGACCTTTAACTATATTCTACCATAAAGCCATTGTCATATTTACTGGGTTCGGATTATAACGAATTCGAATCTAAAATCCGTTTTCTGATTTATTTTTTGACGTTGCGTTGAATTATAACATAATATGGACGGGCGGACGAGCAGGTTGATGGACGCGATTGGACTGACCACACGAAGCCAATCACGCCTCTAAGAATTAATTATTAGGATTTGTTATAATTAAAACTAAGCTTATGCTTTTTTCAGGCGTTGGGCCAATTTTACAAACTTTAGGGTCCTGGTTAGTAATCATGATTATAATTAAAATTTACCAGTTAAAACAATTTAATCCATAGTTACTGATTCTGACCTAATTGTCGCCATAATAGGTCGTGAAATGGCGCATTAACTTGAAAAATGCCAGGTCCGTACTGGTAGAATATCTTGATGATGATACTATTCTTCACCAAAACGTCGAAAAACATAATCAAGTGATACACGGTTGTAAAGGGTATGCAGTATTCTTTCAAAAAATGCAGGAAAAAATCCAGGCCCGTATTTGAAAAAAAAAAGTTAGTATCAGTAACTCAGTAAAAACAAATGGTATAAACAAAACAATAACGTTACTTTAGAGAAGGTAAAAAATCGTGTGATTTTTGTGAAAACAACTTTTTTCTAACTATAATAGTTTTCGAGATATTTAACAATTAAAGTTTTGACTATTTTTTAAAAATCCCCTGTAGATACGAAACTATAGAGAATTTGGCAACTCCGTAAACGGAATATGAATAGGGGCTAGAAACGGCACATTTTCTCTAATTTAACCGACCTCGTATCTTTTACCATTTCGGAGAAAGCAATAGTGGTATCACCTATTTTAGACACCCTGTATATATATATATATATATATATATATATATATATATATATATATATATATATATATATATATATATATATATATATATATAATATATATATATACTATGTATCTACAAGTATACATAATGGTGGACCAACAAACTTTTAAACCATAAATGTCTCAAGGGAGACCGGCTTTTCGGTGTATTCGAGTATGTGTCTATATCCTTTATAGCCTGTGATATTGTATTTGTATTTTCAATTTTTAAATTGTTTTGTTGATTTTTAATATTTTTTTCGCAAAGTCATTTTTAGCCTCTTGTGTTATCTTATCTTACGAGAAGTAAACAATTTTTTTTAAAACAATCAATTTTATGAAGTTTTTTTGGAAAATTAATAATTTTTTTATTGGTTGTGGTTTTTGTAGAAACCCTGTATCATCAGTCCACCCAATCTAACCCAACTGAGACTTTCTTATTTACAACGGCAATACTTACAATATTTTCCATATTTACAGGATTTCGGACGATAAAAGGGACAAGTCTAATTTGTGCAATTGGGGAAGAATTTAGTCTATAATTCAGAAAACAATAAAAATTAAAAAGTACTTACCAAATTTTGCATCCTATTTGGGTTTATCAAAAAAAAAATACAAAGTAAAAGGAAACATATATATTAACAATATATTTCAAATACCTATTAAAAAATAAATAAAATCATTGTTTATCAATGTATATTCTTTCTAGAAAAAAAATTACATAATTTTTAAATTTATTTTATTTTGACCTCCAACTGAGACTTTTCTTATTTACAACGAAACTGTGCGAAAACGTACACTCAGCAATATTTTTACAATATTTTCCATATTTACACGGTTTTGGATGATAAAAAGGACAAGTCAAATTTGTACAATTTGGGAAGAATTTACAGTGTTGAATGGGGGCAACTACGGGCAGTTTCGAACCTAAAAAAAATTACAATATTAAACTTTATTTGCAGTAGATAGAGATGGTTTGTTCTGCGCCATCTCCGAGTGACGTCACAATCCAGGTAAAGGTGGCGTAGAACATACCATCTATATCTACTTAAGAGCTATAGGCTAGGACAGTGGTTCTCAACTCGTGGTACGCCACAGCATTTCGGGTGGTACGCAGAAGGGTTTAATAATAATACAAAACAAAAGTACAGGGTTAAAACTTAAAACAAATTGTAGTTGCCGTTTTTTAATATCAATTACATTTTTTCTAGATTTATGGATTTAGTCTTGTACGTAATTTAGGAAACGCCTTGTATAAGCAACTCATCAAACAAATCTGTTTTGTATTATTTTTGAAGGTCATTATAAATTTGTATGCCATTATGTAATAAAGACTGCATGCCAAAATTGCTTTTTACAGGTGCTGTTTGCAATAATTCAGTTTGCCCCGTGTTATGATAATGTAAATCATTAGGTTTAGGACCTAACCTTGTCTTAGAACAAAGTTTTCTGTTTAACACTTGGTGACAAAATTTACATCAGTTGTTACGAAATAGTCAATTTCAAGACGGAAATACCAATAAGTAATGTTAAATTTATTAAAACTTATATAGCTTGACAACTTACTTAAAGCGGACTTATTATGATCATAGGGGCAGTCTCTCTTTGTACATGAACTACCAAATTTACAGTTCGGATGCAGAAATAGACACTTATCGCCGAATTTACACTGGGGGAACATTTCACAATTTTGACTCGGATGGACAAACTCGCATTTATCCCCTTGCCTACATCCAGGCCAATATTTACATCTAAAATAGGATATTATCTATGACTCATGGAGGAATGCACCGTACTCTTACGGTGTGCCTCAACTAAGTTCAACCCAAATTACAACTTTAACGAAATCCGAAAAAAAATTGAGGCAAAGCCTTTGGGTTCAATTTTAAACTTAGTCGAGGCACACCGTGTCTCTTAATCCGGCTTAGACTTTAGCCTCGTTTACTAGTAATGTAAGGATACGTATCCAAATATCCGTTGGATACGGATATTAAAAGAATCCGGATTATCCGGAACCGGCCGAGAACTTGAATACGGATTCGGAATCAAAATAAATTCGCATCGGCTGTATACTAATGCAAAGTGCAAAGAGAAAACGGAATCGGAATCGAGTGTAAGCGAACAACACGGTCTGCGATGTGGCAATTTGATCTTATGCTTTCTCTTTCTAATGGCCTTTCCTAAAAAAAGATAGCATAGTTATCGGGGTAACGGGTAACATATGGGATGAGACCCATTGGTTAAACTAGGCCCGCCTCACCCGAACCGAATTCAAACGAGAACGAACGACGCCGACGGTGCCTTCCTATCCCTAACCTTCGACTTCGAATGATACCGATACCGCATCGACCTACCTAGCAGTGTATCCGGATAGAAAATGTTTTATTATTGCATGCATACGCATACGTATACATGATCTGTCGCGCGGGTCAAGAAATGGATTCGTATTCGGATAATGGATACGGATATTAGCTGATTCCGATTCCGTATTATCCGGATATCTAAAGAATACGGATATTTACAACACTAGACTGTGGCCGTTTGTGTTAAAGACAGCGCAATAGGTCATAGTGTAAGGGCGGCTGAAGTTAAGCTGGGTTAAAATACTACGGTGCATATGGCCCTCCAAGAAGTTCACAAATATTAGCGTAGACAATTCGCAATGGGATCTTTCACTACGTCTTAATCTTGGTGGCATTGTCCTTTTTTAACGTATGCAATGTGATAAGGACATGGTATATCTCATGTCATCAAAAAAAATGATGAATAAATGTAAGAACTCTTCCACTGGGTGGCAACACTGTATGTTTATTTGACGAAGTGCATTTCCAGAGGTGCAGATGATTTTAGGGAACTAGTGATCGAGTTAATCCGAGTCTCAGCTGATTATATATATATATATATATATATATATATATATATATATATATATATATATATATATATATATATATATATATATATATACAGCGTGTCCAGAAAAGTTCTAGACATATGGGAATTTTCTTTATTGTTGATTTTACGAAAAAAAGTTATTCTTTATAAAAAGTTCTGCTTGATTCGCAAATAATATTGACATATCAAAGCTTAAGATATCTTGTACAGGGCGGCAAAAAAATGCAGAAACACAGAATTGCGATAAGAGAGAAGTACCCTCAATTTTTATTTTAGAGCAAATTGTTATAAGAAAACTTTACTAAGGACTACAAAACGAGGTCAGATACAATTTCTCGTTGAACTATTTTAATTTACGGGGTACCATAAAAAAGCCTTTGGAAAATATTTTTTTATTTTATTTCTTTAACATTTACCGGCAACAACTATGTGTAATACTATAGTAACGAATATTGACGTGTTAGTCAAAAATCATTTACTATTTTGCGACTTATTAACAAAAGTTGTTAGTTAGTTGGTTGTAAAGTTAACGCTGCATGAGAAAATAGAAATTGTACTTATCGTCGGAGATCACTATAACTCTATTAGGGAAGCCGCACTCATATTTAATAATAGACACCCTGACAAAATGGTATGTAGCGCCACTATAGCAAATATAATGAATAAATTTATGGCTACTGGTTCCGTCGAAAATGTATTTAAGAAACAACATAACAAATGGTCCACAACAGAAGAAAATCAACTCAATGTCATGCAAGCGGTTATCGAAAACCCGAAAATTTCTTTAAGAAAACTGTCAGAAACTATTCCAAATGACGTCAAGAAGTCTACTGCTAGTAAAATTTTAAAAATAAATAAATTTCATCCATATAAACCGAAATACGTTCACACGCTTCTTCCCAGAGATTTTGATTCTCGTTTCCTATTTTGCGCGTGGTTCCAAGGCGAGTGTGAAGATGATCCTTTTTTTGCAAGAAAAATATTATTTACGGACGAGGCCATGTTTACTTCCAACGGCGTGGGATGCACCCAAAATTGTCGGTGGTGGAGTGACAACAATCCAAATTTTATAATCGAATGCCGTAGTCAATATTCATTTAAAACCAATGTTTGGTGTGGCATTTTTAATGATCGGATCGTTGGACCATACTTTTTTCGACAAAATATAAATGCTGCCATTTACCTGGACTTCTTAAGGAACCAGTTGTCTCAATTTCTTGACGAACTGCCACTAAATATAAGACGTATAATTTGGTATCAACATGATGGAGCCCCATGCCATAGTACTAACACAGTAACTGGGTATTTGAATGAAGTATTTCCGCAACGTTGGATAGGTAGACGTTCAAATATTCCTTGGCCAGCCAGATCGCCTGACATCACACCCCTGGACTTCTTTTTATGGGGCCGATTAAAAGAAATGGTGTATAAGCATAGACCTTTTCAGGATATTGACCATCTTGAAGCAGTAATAACAAACTGTGTCCAAGAAATCACTCCCAATATGATACGGGCGACAGTATCAGAAGTAACAAGACGTACTGTAGTTTGCATGGAAAAAGAAGGAGGGCATGTGGAGACATAATCTTTTATTTTAAACTATCTGTTTTTAGAGTTGATTTTCTTCTGTTGTGGACCATTTGTTATGTTGTTTCTTAAATACATTTTCGACGGAACCAGTAGCCATAAATTTATTCATTATATTTGCTATAGTGGCGCTACATACCATTTTGTCAGGGTGTCTATTATTAAATATGAGTGCGGCTTCCCTAATAGAGTTATAGTGATCTCCGACGATAAGTACAATTTCTATTTTCTCATGCAGCGTTAACTTTACAACCAACTAACTAACAACTTTTGTTAATAAGTCGCAAAATAGTAAATGATTTTTGACTAACACGTCAATATTCGTTACTATAGTATTACACATAGTTGTTGCAAAATTGTTGCCGGTAAATGTTAAAGAAATAAAATAAAAAAAATATTTTCCAAAGGCTTTTTTATGGTACCCTGTAAATTAAAATAGTTCAACGAAAAATTGTATCTGACCTCGTTTTGTAGTCCTTAGTAAAGTTTTCTTATAACAATTTGCTCTAAAATAAAAATTGAGGGTACTTCTCTCTTATCGCAATTCTGTGTTTCTGCATTTTTTGCCGCCCTGTACAAGATATCTTAAGCTTTGATATGTCAATATTATTTGCGAATCAAGCAGAACTTTTTATAAAGAATAACTTTTTTTCGTAAAATCAACAATAAAGAAAATTCCCATATGTCTAGAACTTTTCTGGACACGCTGTATATATACATATATATATATATATATATATATATATATATATATATATATATATATATATATACAGGGTGTTATGAAATTCACTGCATATATTGGAATGGGTGACTCCTGGGGTGGTCTACAGACATATCCAATACTTTTTTTTTCTTAAATCGAACATTTTAAAAATTTTCAAAAATACCCTAAAACCAGTCTATATTCGCCGCACCTGGCTCATCGTACACAAGGCGCTTGACGGAAATTTGCGCGCGAAAAACTTTAAACAATTGAATTGTTGAAACGTTGCCAGACTATAAATCTTTAAGGAGAATTTATTTTCTGTTTTTAAGCGTAATTTAAGACATTTAAAAATTTTTTTTAACCTCTTCCTACGAAGAAACTAAAAAAAATAGTAAAAAGGCACTGCGAAATCAATCATTTTTGTCAGTAGCCTTAGTTTTAAGTAATATTTAAGACACCCTATATTTCGTTATTAATGATATAAGCGTTATTCTTACTAGCTTAAACTTTCTGCCAAGGAAAAGTTAAAAATCAAAACAAAAATACTAATTGAGCACAACTACATAGTACTTACTTCAAAAGTATAACTAGATCCGCTAAATTAGTTTTGCACCGGCAAACGTTACCACAATACGTAAATATTAGTGTTTTAAATTTAGTTTTCAACCCTATTACGCTACTCACTCAAAGAAACTAGATAAAACTGATCAAAATATTGGTTAACAACGGATCGACGAAGATCATTTTCTAGGTAGTGAAAACAAATTACATTATTTAAAACTTTAAACGAAAAAAAATTAAAACATTCATTGTGTGGCTTGTGTGCTGTTGAAAAACTTTAATATGGCGCACGGGTCCCGACATCAAGAAATGATTCTCTGTCCATCTTTCTTCATCATGGTACATGTGTCGTGTCTCTTTGTCACTTCCTCTGTTAGCGTGTTGATGCGGTAGCTGGCGCTGATTTGGCGCGAAAATTTAAAATAGAACGCGTGTTTGTATTAATTGCCTTTGAAAAGGAAAATATTCGCGGAAACCATCCTGAGCAAGTTCCGAACATCATCCGAATCTATTCAGAATAAATAAAATGCGCAAGTCACATTCCGAATGAGTTCGTAATTTCTGATATCCGCGAATGCCCTTCGGATCGGCTTCGGATTCTTAAGGCGTTTTTTGGCGCTTCAAACCCATCAAAACCAAAACCATGTGCTCTCCTTGTTTATCCAACGTAATTAAACGTAAACAAACAAAGATAGTGCCACAAAAATCAAAACCATATTGTTATCCTTATTTGTACAATGCAGTCAAATGTAAATAAATAAAGACAACACTAGTAAACCCTCGGGTTTGGTTTGGATGGTTTGGAATCGCCAAAAAACGTCTATAAACACCTTTGTTGACAGTCGACGTCGACAGGACCTAACCACCAATTCTCAGCCGGTTTGTTTGCATTTTTTAATGAAATATTTGTTGATTTTTTTGGTAAATAATATAAAGTATTTGATTGATTAGTATGACTGAAGAAGGTAAGTTTTCATTAACTTATATTATTAGTTACAATCACAAAGTAGATAACACATTTGATGTAAATACAGTACAGTGTAGTGAAGATTAGTTTAGTTTTAGGTAATTAGGTGAAAATTTCCGTTAGTCAAATTTGGTGGTGCATTAATTGTTTTATTTTTATATCATATAATATACCTTTATTACTTGTCTTTTTATTGAAAAAATAGTCAAATAGATGAGCTTTTTAGTGAACCCAACCTAATACTAGAAATGTTTTTCAGACTTATCCGAATTTCTGCAACTTCCGTCCACTTCACAAGTTTCAGATGACACAGAAAACTACAAATGGAACCACAATACAACACTTATGTTTTTAGACCTTTACAAACAGTATAGAAAATAACTAGGATCACTCAGAATCAGAATTAAAAATCTGAAAAAGCTGTTTGAAGAAATTGCCAAGGAATCAAGATATAAAACAAAACAAATAATTTCATCTGCAAACTGTGAAAATCGCTGGAAGCACCTGAAGAGAACCTACAAGAAGTATATAGACAACAATAAGAAAACTGGCCGAGGAAGAAAAGACTTTCAATATGCAGAAGTAATGAAAGAAATTTTAGGTAATAAAAGAAACATTAACCCAGTTTTGCTCCGGTCATCAGAAACAATTAATGTAGAAGGTCTTGCTGAAAATGAAAATTCACATTACCAAACACTGTCACCCGAGACTGAAGCAGAGACAGAAGATTCAACTACGCCTCATAAAGAACATGTCGATAAAACTTTGTCAGTAGTAGCAACAGCACGAACAACACCTAAACGTGTATTGAAAAATGTATACAGAAATAAGAAGTTGCGGGGTGATATACTTAAAGATAATAAGAAATGACAGACAAGAATTCTACAAAAAACATTTAGAAATAGAAGAAATAAAGTTGGAAGAAAAAAGAAGAAAGAACAGTATCCTAGAAGAGAGAGAAATATATTACTAAGAGAGTATATTAAAAATCAGTTAGTTTTACCTTTTGCAGGCCCTGATGATCTTTAAATATTGTGCTTATTTCAGTTTAGTTATTACAGTTAGTACATTTTTGGGAAATTAAGAGTTATTTTAAAAAAACTGTTTTCTTTACTATTATAATGATGTTTGAAACTTAACCATAGTAATGTCCTAACTACTGTTAAGTTTGAAACAAAAAGTTCCCTTTTTGTGTCTTTAGATATTTAGGTAGAGTAGAAATCATTTCACAAAAGGTCTCAAAAGTGAGATGGCTTTAGTTAGCTAGTTTATTTACTTAATATATAAAATCCACACTACAGTGTTGCCCATGAGGCATATTATTATGTTGTGTCATACAAAATAAAATAAACTAAATACCATTAAATGACTTAAAATGATGAATACATAAAAATACTTAATTAAAATTTGTAATTTACAAAAACGCACATACAGTGCACACTTGCAGTAAAAAGGACACACAAGATAAAAAAACCAGAACTGCTCTTGTGAGTGGTAAAAGGCAGGGTGCTTAAATCTCCCAGTCTCCCCCGTTTAAAAATTCATTTAGGGAAGAAAAAGCCCTTTCCAGCAAAAAATGTTTAGTTTATTTTTCATTATTTTGAAGAATTTCTTACAGGGGGATTTTATTCCATGTTTGAAGAGTAGCATGCTTGGAACGTTGTATGAAAAGTTGGCGCTATTGGTTTTTAGATTTTTTTGTTCTAGTGTTATAATAATGTTAATTTTTAGGCTCTCAAAAATGGTTAAGTTATTGATACATAAAACTGACATATCTATACAGGGATACTGCTAATTTTCTTTCTTTCCTCTGAAATAGAAGCTTACAGACGAAGTTGACCAGTATTGTAAAACATTTTGTCACCACCATCCCACAGCACTGGGCGAACTTTCCTTGGAAGCATTTATTTCAATGAAAAAAAGAACTTCTTCGTTATAGTCATCTCACTCTCGAAGCCTTTTGTAAAGTGATTTAGGCTCTAGTGATAACTGTAATACATTATGATATTTAGAGTATGGTGGACTGTTTATTAGTTTTCGTGTTGTGATGTTCCTTATTTATATAACTGATCTTGAGATTATACCTGTGATTGTTGTTAAAATGATATCATTTTCACATAGTTAGTTTTTTACTTGATTTGTGTATCATTAATTATTACTTATGAGAATAATTTAGGAGTTACTTTAGCTTTTCTACTTGAATTTATGTTACGAGTTTAGGAGCATTTAAAAACTGTGTTTTTTACTATTAATGAAATAAAACTAACATTGTTCAAGGTGTAAATTTATCTTTATTGGATTAACCTACCTAAAAACAGTAATATACCAGCAGTATTTATAAATCTGATGACTAAGCTAAGAACTATTTTTTTAGAGATGTCACAGTGACAGCCGGAAATTCAGCAAATAGTAGCACTTCTCAGCGAATGACAACAATCATGCAAGGGAGTAGTAAATGTCATTTTTCAAAGAAAGTTATTTACTTTTATTAGTAAACACAAGGAACAGTCAGCACCACCCACTCCTACCAAGCAGCATCAGCATTATTTTAGCAAACCTGTGCAAAAATACTAAGAAGGTATAAGAATATTCTCTTGAAATTTTTGCATAGGCCCACTAAAACAACCCCCACTAATACCACTTGGCAAAAGCAAACAGCACCCGCTGTTTCCCACATTTACTAGGAAAAAAAGAATTTTCCTTGAAGTATGATACCTGCTAGTCCGTTCCCGCGCAATCGCTAGCACTCACTAGGAAATGCAACGTCCACTGCATTCCTACTTTCACTACAACATAAATTTCTGGTGGAGATCTATCTATAAATAAAAGTGACAAAATCAAATACCCCTTTTTGTTTATTTATGATAACTATGTATACCTATCGTTAAAAACCTAAAGCTACTTAATTTAGAGAATCACAAAACAATAGTTAATTTGGAATTTTTTTTTGAGATTTTTGGGGTTCCTCGATCAAAGCAAACAAAATTCCACTATGTACTTGATGTTTCAGTTTATTCTGGAAACCACCTTCAGAACTAAAAGGAGTTAAAAGTGTTTTAATATACCAAAAACATATTAATGTAAAAATGACATACAAAATTATAGACACTTCTGTTAAAGTCCACTTTAAAAACCCAACTAAACTATAACTTCAGCCACACATTGGTATTTTACCCCTGTTGAAGGAAAAAACCCAAAAATCTCCAAAAAAAAAAAATTTAAACAGTCACGAAATATCAGAAACACGTTAATTATAATTACTATAAGCGAAAGGGTAGTGCATTCATTATTTCATTTCGTTTTGCTACGCCATCTCTATCATCCCGGTTTTCAGCTCCTTCACCTGCACCTATTTCTACATTGGGCTGTTCCACTACATAATCTCGAGCATCATCTTCGAGGGCAAAATTATTGTCTATTGACACATTATGTAAAACAGCACATGCCCTAATAAAATGCAAAATAAGTGGGATTTTTTGTAATTTTAAATGGTAAAGCTGACGAAACTTCTGTTTGAGCAAACCAAAACAATGTTCAACAATGTATCTATTTTTGGACAATAAATAATTGTAATTTCTTTGGCGCCTTGTTAGATCACCTCTGTCTTTAAAAGGTATCAGAAGATGTTTTAGACAAGGGTACCTACCCACTATCACCAATAATAAAAAGGTCCCCACATTTGTCTTGCAACGTTTCACCCAATGTTGATGCTCTGAGAACTCTACTGTCATGCACCGATCCTGGAAACCCTACAAAAATGTCCCTGATCCTCTTTTTGTGTTCGCACACAACTTGAGCCTGAAGAGAGTAAAACTGCTTCCGGTTAAGGTAAGAATCTGGATCTTCTTGAGGTTTATCGATTCTAATATGAGTACCGCCAATGACACCAATCACCCCAGAAAATTATTTTTCTCTAAAAAATCTTTCGATCTCTACTTTTTCCTCAGTAGTTGGCCAGGTAATAATCTCTGGAGATAAATTACTGAGAAAGTGGGAGTCCTTTTTTATAATTTTATGTAGTGAACTCTTTGCTATATTAAATCAGTCTGCTACATCTCTATAACTAGATGCTTCATTACTGGCAAACCATAAAAAGGTTGTAAGTTTTCAAATTGGAAAAGAGACCCATGTGATTTATACTGATTTTAGTAAAGCTTTCGATAAAGTAAATCACTCTATTCTGCTTTTCAAACTTGCTCGATATGGTTTCTCAGGTCCACTTTTGTCTTGGATGAACTTGATGGACATCTATCAACCCCATTTCTTACAACTTCTGGAGTTCCACAGGGATCCCATCTAGGGCCCCTTCTACTTACCTTGTTCATTAATGAGCTGTGTTCACAGCTGTCCTCTCATTCCCTGCTTTTTGCTGATGACATGAAGGTGTTTACCCAGGTTGATTCTATGCAGGATATGGCTGACCTTCAGAATGACCTCAATTCAGTCTATGACTGGTGTCTAACTAATGAGATGTCCTTGAATATGTAACTTCATGCGATTTAGTAGACGTAGAAGTGAAATTGGTCCTGTCCGATACTTTATAAATAATGTACGTGTCAAAGAAGTGAATGTTGTTAAAGACCTAGGTGTATATCTAGACACTAAGCTAAATTTCTGTGACCATTTTGGGATAATTATAGCCAGGGCGAACAAAATGTTAGGTTTTATAAAAAGGATAAGTAAAGACTTTACATCTTTAGATGCCCTTAAGGTATTGTTTACTTCATTTGCGAGATATATTTTGGAATTTTCTAACATAGTCACCATATTACTCTGTTCATATAGCCAGACTAGAGAACGTACAGCGAAAATTTATTAAATACGCGCGTTTTAAACTCTCTGTCAATGGAATTTATCTGAATGACGATCACACGATGGTTTACTTGGGACTTGCTCCCCTGGAGCGCAGAAGAGAATACTATGACATTTGTTTTGCGTATAAGACGTTTAATAATCACATAAATAGTCCTGAATGTTCACAGCACTTTCAAATTCATGTTCCTCTTCGTCAAACTCGTAGTGTAACTCTTCTGCACCTGCCCCTTTGTTGTACTTGGTTTTTATTGTATAATCCTGTCAATAGAATATCATCAAGTGTGAATAAGTACTGTGATAAATTGGACTTCTTTAATGATGTATCATATTGTAATTTCAAGAATCTGGCCAAAAGGACAATTTTACAATAATATGTTGCTTGTAGTATGTATTTTGTATTGTCAACTTGTAAAGTGGTACGTTAATAAATAAATAAAAATCTGTTAGATTAATTTTTGAAGAGTAGAAATCTGACAAATTTGTGCTGGACACTTTCCAGTCTATTTATATGAACTTGATAGTGTTGTGACCAGACTATGCTTGAACACTCTAAAACGGATCTCACAAAGAAATAAATAAAGTTCTTACAGCGTATGCACTTCTAAAGTCCCTGCATGATCTCTTAATAAAACCAAGCATTCAATTCGCTTTAGAAGTTATAGCATCAAAATGCTCAGTAAAGGTTAACTGAGTGTCCAAGTAAACGCCCAAATCCTTAACCACCAACACCTCCTTCAGAGGAATGCTATTTATACAATATTGATAAGGAAATGGGCACCTTGATCTGCTGAACCTCATAAAGCAGCATTTGTCGACATTGAGCGACATGTCATTAAGCTGACACCAGGAAAAAACAGTGTTTATATCCCTCTGCAGGGAAACCATGTCACAAGAGGATGTCACACATGTGTACAGTTTCAAATCATCAGCAAACAGTAAATGATTCGAAGATAACAAACTACCCAAGTCGTTGAAAAACAAGCTAAATAAAAGAGGTCCAAGATGGGAGCCCTGAGGAACTACGGACGTCGTCTGGAAGGGCTTAGACAGGTAGCCATCTAATTTTAAATAAATAAATAAATAAATAAATGTTTAGTAGGACTCAAACCAGGAGAGCAGAGTGCCAGCCATCCCATACCTTGATATCCTTGAAAGCAGGATGGCATGGTTTACCTTGTCAAAAGCTTTGCTGAAATCGGTGTATATTGCATGAGTCTCAGAATTCTATGCCAAGGATGTGTTAATGAAGTTGACATAGAGGAAAACGTCTGTATAAATAGATCGACCCGACATAAATCCATGCTGTTGACTAATTATTATTTGTTGAAAGTGATTAGTTAATACAGTTTCAATGCAGTGTTCGAATAGTTTAGGTATTGCTGAAAGAATACTGATTGGTCGGTAATTCTTAATGTCATTCTTGTTGCCGGACTTATGGATAGGGCAAACATATGAAAGTTTCCAAACGCTTGGAAAGTTACCAGAAGTAAGAGATTGGGAGAAGATATAATATAGAGGGAGATAAAGAGAATGTGCACATGATTTTAACACTCTGTTGGGAATACCGTCAGGACCTTCACCTTTAATGACATCAAGCTTGAGCAAAGTTCTCTGAATATCAGTAGCACTTACGATAATATTAGTGATAGTGTCAAATGCATCAGGAAAAGCTTGCTGGGGATTAAAAGAGTGTTTGGGGTTGAAGACCGATGAAAAATATTGGGCAAAGAGATTTGCAATGTCAGAACCACTATCAGCTTTGTGTGTATCAAGGTGCATTTCCTTTGGAATTGCACCCTGATTGGATTTAGAGCGAATAAAGCTCCAGAAAAAATTAGGATTTTCTGTAATGGCGTTTTCGGCGCTGCTGATATACCGCTGATAACATTCTTCTGTTAGGTTTCTACATTGCATTCGTAGCTGATGAAAAGTATTGTAATGTTCTTGATTGTTCAACTGTTTGTATCTCTTGTGTGCGATTTTCTTCTGAAATATAAGATTTTTCAGTTCTTGTGAGAACCAGATTGGAAATTTATTGCCAAGGTGAGACCGTTTCAGAGGTACAAACATATCACAACAATTATACATAACAGAATAAAAGTTGTTTACAGTTACTTCTATATTCTCATTTAAAATTGACAGCCGGTCATACAAAAGCTACATCCTAAAATAATCACCTAATTAGGTGATAAATCAGTTGGCAGAACACTGATTTTTAAAAATGAAATAATTTGTTCTAATACTTTTAAAACTTATCAAGATGAGTTAGGCTAAGACCTTTTTTTATAGTTCTAATTCTAAAAGGTCTAGTTCTATTTTATGTTTTCTCAGTTTTATTGCATGTTCTTCTTTTGATTGTTCCATGTGTAATTTATGTTCTTCTTCTTTTATTGTCATCTCCTTTGAAAGGCATTGCCCTAAAAATAATTAGTGTTTAAAAAAAAAGTATAAACAAAACTATCTGTAAAGTATAAATACACTAAGCTGACTCTTGACTATATTAGATGTTTAAAGAAAAGATGTACTAAAAATCCCTACAAAAGCCCTAAATGGATGCCCCTGGCGAAAAGGGAAAAAGGATCATCTGACATTGTAATTAGCTCTGTTCGCAGAAGAATCACAAACTAGTCAGAGCCAATCAAATTACTGGAAACCAGTCCGCAAACTGCCATGTGACCAAATAGCTGAAACTTGATTGGCGCTGATCGGTTTATGATTTCTCTATGGACAGAGCTTATACATATGTGCTTTCACTACTTTACCATCAGCTCTTTACGGGATGTCCTAATTTATTGACAAAAATAAAAATCAATTGACCAGGGGTATAGATTAAGCCAATCATATTTTCATTTAATATAAAAACACTTATAAGCAGCAGACTTCACAAAAATTTCGTAAAATGTTTTGTTTAGTTGATTACCTGTTTTGGTGGGGGTCTGTTCTAATTTGTTTTCGATACTTTGTAACCTTCTTGTTTCATTGCAAGTGGTTGTCACCTCTACTGGCAAAATCACAGGCTGTTTTTTGTTTTCTATATTCAACATACTTTTTTTTTGTCGGCAATGGGATAGTTTGCATCTATCAATAATAATAAATTTATCCTTGGCTGCTCTTAAACCTAAAAATATAATTTTTTTTCATTCAAATTCAAGTTCAAATATTTATTCATCCTTCGGCTATATACATAATATAGATAAGACACGTCACTAAAAAATATATAAAGTTAACAATCACAATCCAAGACGGAAACAAATACACGATTAAGGACAAAAAAATTAAACATTAGCATTAACAACACTGTCATAGTATACAGTAAATTCTTCAATGGAATAAAAACAATTGCTCACTAAAATGTCCTTCAATTTTTTCCGAAATAATACAATAGACGTTTTTTGTCTCAGCGAATGATTAAATCCATTATAGAGACTACAACCGGAGTAAACTGGTGATTTCTTATAGAAACTGTGATTTGGACGATCCAATCGAAAAAAATGTCTACCTCTAGTGTTATGGCTATGAAGATTTCCATTAGCCAAGAAGCTATGTTTATTTTTATGAATATAGACCAAGATCTTAAATATATAAATGCAAGGCAAAGTTAATCAAAAGATTAGGTAGGATTTCCTTACATACATTTATAACATACAAAAACAGATTTTTTAACTTCAGAAAAATAAATATTTTTAGGTAAAACATATTATTAATCTGTAAATACTAACCCCTGTTGTATGTAAGCTCCAATAAATTTTTCACTGCAGATGCCCTCCATATAAAATTTGGTCGAACCACAATATTTGGCATTGAAATTAATGATTTGTAGATCATAGTTACAAATAATTTGGCAATTTTTTGAATTAAATCCGAGTGCAGTCAATGCACCCGATGATTCCAGGAAATCCAGCTTTTCCATAAAACCCCTTTGAGCTTCGTTAATTTCTTGTGGGGTTCTGGGAAACCTAATCCACAAATGACCTAAAATAGTCACTATTGCATTGGCCACTTCATAGGTGCATCTACTCCTCACTACTTACCGACTTGTAGATAACAAGAATTCTTCAGCAATGCCCCATTGATAATTGCCTGTGGCAAAGAACCTTCTTGAAGCAATAATTAGAATTTTTGTCTGTGTGGGTATTCTGGTTGACCTTATTTTCTGCCTCTAAATGGTCCACCAAATTATTAAACAGATATGCCACTAAGTCCTTGTTGAGACGAAATAATTCTATAAACCTTGTGTCGTGTAGCGAAAAGGGATCACTTTCGTCTCTCATCACACGCTTTTGAACCCGATTTTCATACATACGTACATTGTTTTCTAAATTATTAATTAAAAACCTTTGTGCAGGGAACATTTTACTATAATCCAAATTCAGTATTAATAAAAATAAAAAAAATTTGACAATTCACACAAAAATAATAAATAAACAATTAAGGTTATGGCTAAGACCTGACTTCTCTTCTTTTTTGCTAAAAAAATGTATAACTATACGCAACCCATAATACACGCAGGCATGTGTGGTTGCTTATACAGTAAAGCATATTAGCTAGTACATAATAAAGTATTTAAAAAAAAGATATTTCAACAATATTCCCCATATCTTCTTTAATGCTCGCTTTTTTTACAAATCTATTTTTTTGTTCTCGATTAATCGACATAAAATTTTACAAGGCGACACGCTTTGATCATACGTTCGGACGTCGTGCTCTCTCTCTTTTCTCGTTCTCGCTCTACTCTCTCCATCTATTTGTTGCGCCAAGAGGAGCTAACGGCTACCACTTTCACGCTTCAATTTTCGCCGGACGCGTCCGCGACGAAAGCTCACGCTGTGATTGGTTAAATATGTGGCATAGCGACGCGTTAGGTGACTGCGCAACATCACGAGTGCGTGCAGTGGTTCCGCCAGCTCCGACCGCGCACTTTTATCGGCCGGCTTGTAAAATTCTGTCATCCAAGTGAAAAAAAAAGATTTCAATTTATTAAAGGTGCTATCGTATGATTCGTATGTGTTTATAGTGTTGATTATTTATAAGAAAACAAAACATTTCGTAGTGTTTGTCAGACTTTCATGTTTTAACCAAACGGATGGGTTGTATTGTGTAGTAATAATAACCTTTATTATTGTTTGAAGAACAGCGTGCGAGTCCGTCAGAGAAGTTTCATTTTGGACTTTACTTCCAGTCAAGAGGCTCGTAATGCGTCGTTTGGAAGCGCGTTCGTTTTTATAGTTATTTTGTAGAGTTATTGAATGTTGTTTGTCGTAATTTTTTTTTGAAGGTAAAGTTTATTATTAATTTAGTTGTGAGGAATTTCGCTTAAAAATTAAGGACGATATAAATAAACCTGTTAATAAAAGTCAAATTTTCTATTAAATATGATTTAAAATAGGCAAATAAAAAAAAGGACATGCTTAAGTGTTAGGAGTTTTTTGTTTAAAGCTAATTTGGAACCAAAATTTTTGTACAGGTACTCTTTTTCTTCCAAAAATTTCTGGTTGGCCTAGTGGAACAAAATTTTACTCTTGTTTTGAACAGCTGTTCTCTGGCTTTTTTGTGTTGTAGTAAGTATTTTAACTTTTTGAATTTTTGAATGTTTTAAAAGATTTAGTATGATTTCTTACTTTAAAGATAACAAATCTATTATTTTTCAAACCTGTTACATAGGAATATTCTAGGAAGAATTGGCAACGTCACAGTGACTTCTGACGTCAAAACAAAAGAGTTTTTTCTGTAACTGACATTTGTCGATGTTTTTTATATGGCCATGTATTTATTGCCAGTGGTGCGTAGTTACAAAAAAATTTTTTTTTGCGGGGCGATATCTACCATTTTTTATCATGAAGCGCCATTTATGAATATTTTTATTCAGTCTGAATTCATACCAGCATTCACCGGTTTCAATATATGCAGTGAATTTCATAACACCCTGTATATATATATATATATATATATATATATATATAATAAATGTAAATGCGAAGATTTACTTCTTCGCTAGTGCAGCGAAAAGGCCGTGAATGAAAAAAATAGAAATAATAAGGACTATTTTTGATTCTGGTCTGGGTGACCTCCTCCTATCGATTTCTGGGCCCTTACCCATCAGCGGGCAGGCTTACACCCAGGGTGGCTGAAGAACAGACCACCTGGTGGTCTGTTCTTCAGCCACCCTGGGTGTAAGCCTGCCCGCTGATGGGTAAGGGCCCAGAAATCGATAGGAGGAGGTCACCCAGACCAGAATCAAAAATAGTCCTTATTATTTCTATTTTTTTCATTCACGGCCTTTTCGCTGCACTAGCGAAGAAGTAAATCTTCGCATTTACATTTATTATATTACCTATAGGCCAAGAAATCTTCCATTTTTCTACTATATATATATATATATATATATATATATATATATATATATATATATATATATATATATATATATATATATATATATATATATATATATTTATTTACAACTAATAGAGAAAAGTAACAGTTCATCTGCACTGATCGGGTTACTTAGATCATGGTTTCTGCAAATACCTATTATGTGTATTGCTTTGGTTTGTTATTGGCCGCCAATACCCATCATTTTTATATTTAAACGCGTTTGTAACTCTACATTCTTGTATTATTACTAATTTTACCTAGTTTAAATACGTGTTTGCCAAAAAGTTATCGCGAGGTACTATTCGAATACCAATATCATGGTTTAAACAAATTGCATGGTGCGCCATTAAATGGGATTTGTTTCCATGACGTCAGGCGTCCCAAAATACTTATATTCTATAATTTATTATATTAGTAAGTATGACATTCAGTTACAGTGAAAGAGTCCATTGATACTTTGACTTTAAGTACAAAATCTGTAAAAATTTTGGGTTTGAATTTGTTCGTCACTTTGACTAAAACGAAGAAATAGGTGACTGTAGAAGCCTTTTCAAACCTACATAAGAAATATAAAAATGCTACCAAGCAAAAAATTTAGTATTTATTTTTTAATTATTAAAAAACTTGACGATTTGAAAAAGCCAAACTATAGCTAATAAAAAAAAACTACTCGTCAATAAGATGTTAAAAAAATAAATCAAAAATCCGTACCTTTCTTTATTTTTTACCGACAAAGGCGGATGAACTATCGGCAATCTGTCGGGAATATTCGGCCTAGTGCACGTTTCGATACTTTTCGTAGTTTTGTCGAAAATTATTGGAGACGGCGATTTTTTGTCTTCCAATCTAAAACAATAATGAACAGTGAAATACTACCGAAAATATAACAAAAAAAAAACAAGAATTGGCGGCCTGATATAGAAAAAATAAACATCATTCTGCATGTAAATCATTTTTAGGCCCGCGGTCCTTTGGATGCGTTTTCGTGCGAAATATTTTCGTCAGAATTCGGACGAATACTTGCAGGCGAATCCGTTACAGTGCAACGTGGTCGTACAGTGCATCCGAAATCATTCGTCCGAATTCATATGCAAAACCTGCAAAATTATTCGTCCGAAATTTGACGAAAATATTTCGCACGAAAACGCATTCAAACGACGACGGGCCTGTCATTTTTTATATAAAGTAAAGAACACCTAACTGCGAACATAGGAATCTTTAGGACGAATTTATCTATGGTCGTATTAACTGCGATGACGGCCGAAAACTATCGAGCTCGGCCCGATCGCTGCAGTAATACTTGCGTTATCGCTCCCCGTCACCGCAGATTTCGTCGAGCCGCCAGCCGCTGTCAATTCGTCAATACATCAGGTTTGTTATGATGATGATGATGTATTGACGAATTGATGGCGGCTGGCGATGACGGCCAGAATTGATAAGCAAGCCTAGGTATTAACGTACCGTGGGCGTCTGAAAAGAAGGGAAAAGTAATCTATTGACACGGGATTTAAAAGATCGGAGGCAGGGCGGGGAAGGGAAAACATCTGCATGCAATGTGTTCCATAACCTGGAGACCCTAGGTATGAATTATTAGTGAGAGAAGTGGGATGTTCTAGGTTTTGTAGCTGTAGTTGTTCTGTTAGGAACAATAAAGGGGGGAATTATAGCGGCTAGTTCTTCTTCTAGAAAAAAAGACAAATCCCCAACGGCGCACAGTCGTCCGAAAACTCGAAAACGTGCTAGCTGTAACTATTTAGATGATTTTAATTCCAGAACATTCAATGTGATTTATATTTTTATCAAATTTTTTCTGCTTGTCAGAAAAATTCATTTTGTAGTTTGCCACCCATACCTACATCGTACTGTCTCTGTATTTTCTCTAACATGGCTGGAGTCACAGCAGCTTATTCCTTTGGCAGAGTTAAGTACTCATGTAAATATCCATCATGTAAGAATTCCTATTACACTAATGTTCCAAAGGATTATAAAAACAAAGTTTTTTTTTATTTTCCCAAAACTTGCCACATTGGAGGCTTGACAACAATGACAACAGATGATTTGACAGCAATTTCATTATATTTATGTTGACTAAATGAAGAAATTAGTAAAAAACTAGTAAAAAAGGGAAATTGTTGTTTTACTTTTAAATACAATATAATTTTGTATTGCTTTTAAAGGTTAACTGATGTTTCGGTATTTTATGCTTCGTTGTATTTAAACATTTGTTATAGCAAATAGCCCCTATTGACATTTTTTATATTTTCTCCGAAAATTCTTTTATAAAGCCCAATAATAGTATATTATTTAACGAGCGGTAATGTAGGTCATAACTCACGCAGATGAAGTTTGCAGCACGAGCCGCAGGCGAGTGCTGTAATTCATCAAGTGAGTTATGACCATTACCGCAAGTTGAATACTATACTTTATCTACGACTATAACAATAAATACTAAGATACAAGTATACAATAATTAGGTATTAACTTAATTTGAAAACGTCAAAATTATTCGAGTGACATTACTTCCCTCAATAACAATAATGGACTGTTTCCTTTCGGCCAATCGGCTTGTACAGAGCCACCTTGATATTCGGTTCGTAAATCTTTTCCGATTTATTATAGTGAGTTATAGCAGTGAGTTATTATAACTCATGTTGTTTGTTTATAAATACTATTAATTGTTCGAAAGTAGTTGAATAATTAAGATATAATTTAATAGGAGTAGATAAAATATTTTTTAACCATGTAAATGCAAGAAGGTTATAAAATGTCAAAACATTAATTGACCTTTAACTGACCAATGATCATATGGTGGCTTCCCACAGCGTCCCGCTTCCGCCATGAGTACTTTCGGACTTACCACGGAGGGCGCCACCGTTGAACTCAACGTCACGGATGTTGCGACCAATTAGCACGCTCTTAATGTTTCTAACCTGTTGTTCTGTGAAGACCTAGAAGAACATGGCAAGACGTAGTGAGGGAAGTGGTGCAGGAGAGATGGATCCGATGGAATGAAGTCAGAAGTAAAGTAAACTTACAGACTGATGATAGCCTACTCAGGCCGAAACGCGCAGGCTCTAGTGTAATATAAATTTTATAAGGAGGAAGATAGGTTTTTGATTGTTCACCCTCTAATAATTAACCATGTCCCTTCTAGATGGCAGTTACGACTTCGTTATGCTATAACCTATATGAAGGCGTAATAGACGAACTGCGTTACGTTTACGTAAAATTTGAGATAAATTAATAGTTTTAATAAAAGTATAGCAGGTATAATGTTAAAAATTAGGCATTATTAATGTATGAAAATTTATTTTTTTATCTCCAAAAAATTCAGGGAAGCGGTACTTTCCCCGCTTCCATGGACCCTTGCTTAGCAGTAATGAACTTGGCTGTAATTTTTTTTCTTATCAGGCAACCAAAATTCCTTGATTGAAAAGATAGTCAATAGTTGACCAAATTTTGACGTAATAGAACGGAAAAAATGCAAATTAAAATAATAAATACTGTCTACTCAAAAAAACAAATCTGTACCTTAACTTGACCGGCGGCGTTTTCCTTCCGGCATGTTCTAAACTATCTATACCGTCCAACGTGATGATAAATTGTTGTTTGCCATTTTTATTAATATCAATATTATTTCCGGTGCTGTTCGGTTCGTTACTTATTTTTGACGAAGGCGTGTAACAAGGAACAACTCTAAAAATTCACCAACTTTTTACTGATTATGTACTTAATTTCAAAGGTAACTTTTAGTTAACGTCTATCTTTAACAATAATCCATATTTTGGCATTGGGAGTCCCTTAAGGTCAAAATTACCGACAATTCCTAATTTCCAATACACCGGGTGTTTCTAAAACCCAAGGTAAATGATTCCTGGACCAATCTGAAGTGAAAAAGTTTATAAAGGGCGTTCCAATAGGCAGGTACTTGGGGTATTACTTTTTAAATAAAACCAACAATTTTAGAAAAATAACATGCATGTTTATTTTATCAAAAAGTAGAGACATAGCAATTATGTTTTAAGAATAATATTCCCAAGTGTCCCCCTCGACTGTTCCTACAGATGACCATTCTTTGCGTAAAATTGTCAGTAATATTTTGACACAATGGCGGTTCAATTTCACCTATAACTTGACGAATGTTTTGCATTAATCTGTACAATTACCGGATTTCATGTTTGATGTGGGTTAAACACAAAAATGTTGTTGACCAAGTAGGACAGAATCGGAATTTTAGTTTGTTGTGGTCGGCTTTTATTTCTTAATCTTAATTTGCACTTTTTTTAGGAAAAATAAGTAAACGTGGCAGCACCGCATAAAATAATAATGTTGACAGGTGAATAAATAATGGCGGCTAATAATAGCGATTTAAAAGGAATTTTCAAAGGACAAAAGCAATTTTCTGAACTATTTTTGCCAAAATGTGATATTTTTCGCTACAAAAAAAAAAAGAAAAATTATAAGTTTACAGATGTGTTTAAGTGAAACTGTAGAAATGTAAAGATATTGGTAGAAAAACCTACCCTAAATCCTACAATTTTTTTGGAGAACCATATGAGACCGCCAAAAACTGATTCAGATTCGTGTTCTACCACCCAAAATTAGGGTATATGCAAAATTTCATCAAAAAATTCGGTGTTTCCATTATTTCGAATAATTACTAAGGCTGGCACTGTTGGTTAGTTCCCAGAGGCGTCGATGCCGAAAATAAGTACATATACGGTATTTGACAAACTAATTTAATTCATTGTGCCAAATAAAAAAAAAACGGCCAAGTGGGGTAGGGTTCCACGGGTTGTTGACCTTTTCATCCCGCTTCTGTATCTCAGACCCCTACCTGATTGGTTCGCTACCGTGCCTCCGACCTCCCTGATTGGTCCGCCGAACACGTGCGTCGTGAGTTAGTCGTTGAGTGTGTTGTGATGCAAATATGGATGTATACTGACGAGTGTAATAATACCGTGTAAATGTTTGCTTTCTGTTTCTTAATTTGTGAAAGAAAAAGTTTTAAGGCCTTTTAGTATTAACAAAATATCGTACGCACTTAGTGATGTGCATTATAAATTAGTAAAACACTATTTCCTGGGTGTTTAGTTGAAGTTGAGATATTTATGTTTTGGTTTAAACAGCTGTTTTCTGGATTGCTTTATTTGTGTTATAGGTGAGGTTGAAATTGACAATTTTGGGAGAGTTACTAGGAGTTCTTTCTTTAAAGGTAATGTACAAAAAATATTATTTCTTCAAACTTGTTACATAGAAACATTGTTAAGAGACCTGGCAACACAACAACTTAGCCCACTGGTCTGTTGTTCTTTATATGGCCATGCATTTTATTATCAGTGGTGTGCAGTGATTGAAAAATGTTTTGAGGTGCAATACCTAGCTTATTATCGCGAAGAGCCATCTATGACTATTTTTCCCTAATCGGAATTCAAATTAGGATTTAGAGGTTTCAATAAATGCAGTGAATTTCATAACACATATTCTACAAAAAAATCCCAGACAACATATGTCTATCTTTGACAGGTTGGCAAAAAAAGCCCTTTTGTGCTGAGGGCACAAGCTTAGTAAAATACAATTATATCAAATTTTCAAATTATATCAATATATATCAATTATATAAAATTTGTCGGTATTTTCGACATTATGGAACTCCTAAACCCCATTTACCTTTCTACACTTTTCACTGGTTTAGGGACATACCCGCCGTCGCTATCGTACTCGTCACTACTCTGTTGCACCCTACTTCTCATTCTATTGGAAGACTGCTGAATTATATTTTTAAGCCTGCTTTTATCTTCCGGTAAGAGTTTGCGGGCGGTAGATTCTTTTTGCTCCGCCGTGTCGGATATTTTTTCTTTGTATTTCTTTGTATATAACGCGTCGGGCTGTAAAAATAAACGTAGAATGAATATAACAAAATTTTAAATAATTTTTTATATATAAATTTATGGCTTTAAATAAATAAATGTCAGTTCCGTGCTTGTCCCAGTCAGGGATTGAAAAAAGAACAACTAAAGTTATGTTATTTCTAACTAAAAAAATTTTTGATGCCTTCAGTTTTTTGGATCTAAGTAATTGTCCCACACGTGAACCATCCTGTTGCTTTGCTCGGAAAACATTAAAATAACCAAATTACAAACAAAAATTTCAAACTCTTAGTTTGAGTACAAATATGTGAGATGTACTTAAGAATGTTTATTATAAATTTTTACTTCAAACCTCTCTTTTAAACAAATTAACCGCAATATGTCAGTTCCGTGCTTGTCCCAGTCAGGGGTTGAAAAAATAACAATCAAAGTTAAAATGTAATTTCTAACTACAGGCAATTTTTTGATGCTTTCAGTTTTTTGGATACAGATAATTGCCTTACAAGTGAGCCATCCTGTTGCCTTGCTCGGAAAACATTAAAATAACCAAATTACAAACAAAAATAGAGTTGGTTTCAATACAAAAATTCGTCAGATGTGCTAAAGAATGTTTATTATTACTGTTTACCTCATACCTCTGTTTTAAACAAATTAACTGCAAAATGTCAGTTCCGTGCTTGTATTAGTTAGGGGTTGAAATAACAGGCAATCAAGAATCACTTCTTTTCCACCGCGGTCGAAAGTCTCTCCTAAGTAAATAACGTCAGTACCGTGTCACCATATGAAAACTGTAAAACGCGGGAGTAATATGAAGGCGGTATCGCGTATTCAGGTCAGAAGGCGTTTTATAGTGTTTAATCTCCTTTCTGCTGCAGGTGAGTGCACATAAGGTTAATTTTATTATCAAGACAAAAATGTCAGTTTCGTGGCAACTTTTAGTCTGGAGATTTAAACTATAATTGACTGGTTATCACAGAAAAATAAAAGTATAGTTTATATCAAATTCATAGAAATCATTATTTCTGTATTATTTTCACCCCATTCTAGCAATCACCCATACCTTCTACTGCTAAAACTTACCTTCACTTCTTTCCCAACTTTAGGCGTCTGTGCAATACTTCTTTGTGCCTCTGCCATTGCTTTTAATAGTAGATTTTTGTTTGGTTGCGCCGCATCACTGGGTATAACTCTGGGTTTGACTTTTATTGAGCTAGAGACTTCCCGGACAACTTTCTCTTCTTCCTCATCGCTATGGCGAGTTACTTCAGGTTTTTTAACGACAGCCACTTTGGACTGCACACCCACTCTACTAAAAATACCCTAAAAATAAAATATTTCAAAGGTGACGAACATAAATTTCAAATAACAACTTTTACCTCATTTCTAGACTCCCTCCCTCTATCCTTAGACTTATAAGGACTCCTATCTCGACTTCTGCTTCTATCTCTTGAACTATCTCTCTGTCTATTTCTACCTAACCTACTTAAAAGCTTATTAGGTCTGTCTCTATCTCCCGAGGAACTTCTTTTTCCATGTTCTTCAGAATAGTATCTAAAAAACAACAACAAATAATATTTTAAAAAAATTAGTTCAGCTACCAAATAGGGGTGGGCAAAATAATCGATTAATCGATTATTAATCGATTGAACGATTACAAAAAAAAATTAAAATCGATTTTTCAATTAATCGATTAATCAAGTTTTCGGTTAATCGACTTTCTGATTAATCGATTTTTCGATTAATCGATTTTTACGTTTAATCGATTTTTTCGATTCTTTCGATTAATCGATTTTTTCGATTAATCGATTTTTTCGATTTAGCGATTTTCTCGATTAATCCATTCTTTCTTTTTTAGACAATAAAGCATATATCTATCTATCTATCTATCTATAATCATAACTCGACTATGAAACACGTATTCAACGAAATAATTTGAATATTTTTCGATCCGCGCTCCTTTAATTTTTAAGGGTCTAAAATTTAAATCGCCCGCCGGAATTGTGTTCAAGATAGGCAAGTGGTAAGCGCTGGAGTCGCTTTCATTATGTCATTAGTAATGACATAATTTCGACTAGTTCAATAATCGATTAATCAATTAATATAAATTTTACCGATTAATAGATTTTTCTATTAATCGATTTTGTTGATTAATCGATGTTTCGATTAATCGATGTTTCGATTAATCGATGTTTCGATTAATCGATTTTGTCGAATAATCGATTTTTCGATTAATCGATTAATTTCGATTAATCGGAAATAATCGATTATTTCAAATAATCAAAAATCGATTTTCTTTTTCGATAATCGCCCAGCCCTACTACCAAACACTACAAAGCTTACCCTGAAAATCGGTCTTCATTCCTCCTCTCCAGACTTCCAAGTCTCTTGCCCAATCTATCCAATACTGAAGGTCGCTTACCACTTGCCCCTTTACTAGGAGACCTATTAGGAGATCGATCACGAAACCTTTCCTGTGACCTATCACGAGATCTCAAACCACCCAATCTATCATGCCTTGTTTTTGAGGAACTTGATTCTACATCATCATTGTCAAATGTTATTCGTTTATGTGGAAGCTTCTTCTCTCCCACTCTGTCTGCTTCAGCTGGTCTATCTTCTACCAGCTGTTCTCTTTCAATCTCTATACTTCTGTCTTTGCCTAAAATATTTGTGGTGCTACTTGGTTTCTCGGCTTCTCTGTGTTCTGACTCAATTATTTCATTTTCGAGAATACTTAGTTGTCTAGTGTTGGGGGTAGCAGCCTCTTGTTCTTCCTCTGTTTGCTTAGACAACAAATCTAAAACATTATATAATATAATTAATATCCTTACAATATATTTTTTATAATTTTCCTACCTCCTTCAGATTTTAAAATTTTAGAATCATCTTCATTGTCACTTTCAACCAGAATACCCAGTCTACTTTTAACACTTCTTATCTTCCTTTCAATGTCTTGCAATTCTTGCTCATTTGAGCTTTCATTGACTTCAGAAAGAAGTGGGATATCAAAATTATCTTCTGCTAAAAAATAATAATTTATCCTCGAATTTATCTATAAATTTGCATTAAAAAAAAACGAAAAAACTAAGTTTCAGCATTAGTTTTAAATTGCATTAGTTTGAAAACGAATTGACGGATTTTGATGAATTTTTCAGATCCTGAAAGACCGTTTTATTTACATTTCGTTTCAGGAAGACGTTTTGCATCAGTAAGAATATCTGGACATTAAACAGAGTGGAGAAGAAAGTAGTGCAAAAATTTAAAAAGCTTAAGTTCTTGTATTTGCACTAGTACTTGTGCCTGTGCGCCTGTGACAGACGGACGGACGGACACCGAAGTGGTTCCATAAGTGTTCCATTTTGCTAATTTCAGCTCTCAACACTAAAAATTACTTCTGCTTTAAGTGATATACCTTTTTTTTAAATACAATTATGAGGGAAAAAAGTTGGTTCGAGAGTAGGTTACACTTACCAATATCTTCAGTTGCTTGCCTATTAACACCATCATTAGTTAAGATGATTTTACGATTCTCAGCAAATTTATTCACCGTTATTGGAAGATTATCAGTAAGAGATTTAGAATTAGCTTCTTGATCAGCTGGTTCGAGTGTTTCTTCATCACATTTCTCTGACTGAGACTCTTTCTTTACCTACCAAACAAAGTTAAATAAGCACCAAAAAATTATTTTTTTCAATACTTTAAATTACCTTCTTATGCCCTTTTTCCTTTTTAACTTTCAGACTACTCTTGTCATCTGGTGGTACTTCAGAACTTTTCCTTTTGGTGGCCTTTTTGTAGACTTCTGGGTTGGTTACCGTAACTTCTTTCAATTTCTTTAAGACAATATGTAACCAATTAACGAAGGTTGATGTCTTTGCTGACAAAAATAAATTTAGGTCTTCATTCATTTGAGATTTTGTTCTTCTGTTAGCCACCATTACCATAATGTAGTCTGGGAGCTCCTCATCTAAAATAAATTAATATTAAATTTATTTCTTTAAAAAAAGCTTGGCATTTTGCAATAAAACCATTATCTCTATACTTATATAAAAGAAGAAACTGACTGACTGACATATCAACACACAGCCCACACCGCTGGGTCTAGAAACTTGAAATTTTGCACAAAGGTTTCTTACATAATGTAGGCATCTACTAAGAAAGGGATTTCAAAATTCAACCCCTAAGGGGGTGAAATGGGGGCTCAAAGTTTGTAATGGAGTTACACAAACACAAAAGTATATTTAAAAAAATCCACATGCTTCACATTATCTGGAAGCTGGAAATAACCTCTTCTATTACAGAAATGCTGCATTTTCTTGCCGCTGAACTGTTTAATAGAACCAAATGGATAATTATAATTATGTATAAAAGGAACAACTCCACATGCAGAAAATTTTGTCGAGTACCTACTACCTACTCAAAAAACCTTTAAAAACTAGAGCTACTTAAAGAAAATACACTTGTAATAAATGATATTCATAATATTTCAGTTGGCTTACCCACGTAGCAGTCCAACTCCATAAGTTTGGCTTTAATAGCGCTCTAAAAAAAATGGTATTTTTAACTGCAAATTCTAACCTATTTAAAGAAAAAATCAATACATACCCTCATTTTTTGGCCGACTTCGGCCCCTATGGAATCCATTATGAAACTGTTCGTCTCACATCTATTTAGACACAAAAATACTGCCTTCCTTTAATTACCAAAAAATAATTAAAATTTTATTTAATTTTTTGGTGTTTTTGACATATTAAGGGGCCATATTTCTTTTACAAAAGAGTAATAAAAAGAAAGAAAATACTCTTGTCGTCTTTAGACGTTTTTTGGCGATTCAAAACCATCCAAACCAAACCCGAGGGTTTACCATTGTTGTCTTTATTTATCTACATTTGACTGCATTGTACAAATAAGGATAACAATATGGTTTTGATTTTTATGGCACTATCTTTGTTTGTTTACGTTTAATTACGTTGGATAAACAAAGAGAGCACATGGTTTTGGTTTTGATGGTTTTGAAGCGCCAAAAAACGCCTTTTGTCGAACTGTCAGAATAAATTCTGCCCGTTTTAACGTCCTTATCCTAAATTCTGGAATACTTAGTTGTCGACTAGGAGCATTCATTCTGACCTGTGTTTGCTTCTGCTCTTTTCTCAATCACTTTCCTCTTAATGTGTATTCAATTTGTTTAAATAAGGTAAAATATTATTATTTCTTAGAATTCCCTGATAGAGGCAACCATATATACAGTGAACGCTAAATTTTGGCAACCCTGCAATTTGCAAATGGTACGATTTGGCAACGCTGCTAGTGTGTGGTGGTGTTTTTGGATTGTGGTTAATTTTTGTGAGAAATTTGCCATGATTTAGCCAAAAACGGCCCAATTACGGGAAAATCTTGTGAATTTTTCATTTTTCTGACGTTTTCTTTAGTTGATTATTAGTTTAAAACTTCACCCCAACTTCACCATGATTGATATGACTGCTTCCCATTATCAAGATGAGGTAAGTAGATTTAGCCTAATTTGAGCTTGGCAAATCATTACTCGGGCTCTTCTCTATTATACAGGCATCCAAATTAACGCTGTTATGGTATTATTAAGGTTTTAAGGCAAATTTAAAGGTATTTTTTAGTAATTTTTCTTTGGCGCCCTGTAGCATAACCTCACAATCCTCACATTCAAGGCTTGTTCGATACACCTATTATTTTGTAAAAACGTAATGTGGGCGACTATCTTAGACATACGTCCAATTAGTTTCCGCGTGCATTGGAGAAAGATGGAATCGATAATGCACCTTATCTGAAAGTGTGGCTGTCTGAGCAAACCCAGCTGTTTTCTGTGTGTGGAATGGTGTGGATGTTCAATTTCTTTAATTTTAGGCAAATAATGCTGCCAGTAACAGGACCAATATGCTATATACTTCTCCAACCTGGGACTATTTCTGCAACAACAACATGCAGGAAATAATTCCTGGAGTATTTTTAGGACCACACTCTGTCGCACAATTACACTGCCTTACGAACCTATTGGAGAAAGGAATTAGGTAAAATAAGCCATATCTTGCAGAACATGCCTGTAAATGTACGAATTTCAAATGGTAGCTCAAGTAAAATATCACGCTTGCAAATAATGCAGGAACAATTATTTAAATTTGCTTTCAGGTATATAATTTGTGTTCGTCAAGATTTAGAAGCACATTTTATAAGACCTCAAATCAGCGATCCTTCTCTCACTTACCTGACCTTAGATATAGCTGACAATGTCACTGAAAATATCATAAGATTCTTTCCAAAAGTTTATAATTTTATTGAGGATGCATTATCTAAAAATTTGAAAGTACTGGTCCATGGTAACAATGGGAATTCTAGAAGTGCTACATTGGTTTTAGCATATATTATGGAGAAATTTGGATTAGGAGTGAGGTATGGGTTCCTGTTAAAACTAGAACTAATAGTTTTGTTTTATGTTGTAACATCTGGATTTTGTTTTATGCTAAGAATTTTATTTTTTAGTGATGCCATTCACTATGTAAGAACAAAGCGAGCATCTGTCAACCCTAATGAAGGCTTTAAAGCACAATTGTCAGAATATGAACCCATTTATAAGGCAAGGCAGATGTTAAGTAATGGAGAATCTTCATACTCCAACAAAACTCGACATAAGAGAAAGTCTGAAGAACTTTTTGATAAAGGTAAATATCTATTATGGTATCGAAAGTATATTGTTTGTATTTTAATTTGAATACCTAATACACAAGTTCTAGGGCCTAGTCATGTAGTAATATAAGTATAAAAGAATTCTTTAATGTCACCCTGTATACATTGGTTTAAATTTTCTTTAAATTTCTATTGAGCTGATATGAAAACAAGTAATTTTTCTGTAGTGACTGATGTGTGTGACTACGACTTAGTCCAGCCCCCACCGAGCCCCATTGCATGTGATAATAACAATTTTGAGGTGAAGAATAACAGCCCCACTGCAAAGGAATTTTCCAATCATCTGTATCGTCTGTGGGTAGAAAAAAGGTAGAAATAAAAGATTTTTTTTAGGATAAATTTATAAGAGATTTATTTTTGTAAAGGACAAAAATTTATAAGAAATTAATGTTTTTCTCTGTTATGGGCAGCTGTAATTGGCGAAAATCCTTTACACATGAATTTTTCCTCCTTGTTACTAGTTGTTATATTGTTGTTACATGTTATCGGGGTTACTATTGTTGAAAAACACTGACTTTTATGATAGTTTTGTGCAAAATACTGCATATTTACACTAATTTCCCTTTAATTTACTTGTACAAATGCCCTGTTTCCATACTCTGCTTGGCTTTAATCATCTGCGTATACAGAGTGTCCCAAGTAAAAATACTTGGTTTTTGGCTTCAACAAAGTACCCTACTTTTTTCGCCCTTATTTGAAGCATTTTTAACCTTGATCTCTTTAACTTTTAAGTCTCTAGGTTAGTTAGGCACCAGGTTTGCCCTAAAAAAATCATTAAAAATATGTAAAAGCCTTCAAAAATTGTATATTTGAGGGTCCCTTTACTGTCTTCAGAATTTTTTTTCTCCAAAAAGTACTTTTTGTGCAATAATATGCAATATTTTCGGAACTATTAGGTTTTTCGAATAAAAAATTATATGCAGAAAAGTAAGTTATACCTACCTATTTTGGCATTTTCAAGTTTTACATTTTTAAAGTTTTTCTTTAATTTCGATTTTTCAGAAAATTTCTCTTCAAAATATATTAGAAATTAGAAAGGAGTATTAAATTGGTATCTAGATTACCTAAAACAGTTTTATGTTTAGATCTGCACTAAAAATCATGGTTATTTAACCTTTATTTCTGAACCTGAACGGACTGAACCTGTTTTAAATTTGAACTGTTTATTTGTTCACCTTGTATAAAAACATATAAATACATACATAGCATTTTCAAACGAAAATATTTATTTTTCTATTTTTGTATAAAAAATTATTCCAGTTTTAGTGGGAATGTCAGTAATATTTGATTTTGCATTTTTTCGTGAAATGTTTAAATATTGTCTTAGTCTAGAATCGGTTGTCATCATAATATGTCATACGTCCAGTGCCTGCTCATGAAATTTCAAAGTTGTATATCTCTGTTCCCACTTACAGGACCCGTACAAAATTTAGGGGTTTTAATAGTGAGCCCCCTGGGAATGTTTTGGTAAAGAAAAAAAAACATTTTGTAATTTGCGAAAAAAAGTTGAATTTTTTTAGCCCCTGGGAAAAAAATGAAGGCGTTTAGGTATTTTGTTTATTATTTTTTCTAGACAAATTATTTACATCATTTTGTCGAGAATTTTTGAATTTTAAGAGAAGAAAATGTGTTAGTAGAAAGTTTGAATTTTTTTTTTAATTATATTTTGGGTTTAAAAAAAATCAAATGACTATACTACTAACATCTTTTTTTCTTTTAAAAATTAAAAATTCTCGGCAAAATGATGTAAAATTTGTTTAGAAAAAATAATAAATAAAATACCTAAACGCCATTTTTTTTCGCAGGGGGGGGGGGGGGGTGCTAAAAAAATCAACTTTTTTCGCAAATTACAAAATGTTTTTTTGTCTTTACCAAAACATTCCCAGGGGGCTCACTATTAAAACCCCTAAATTTGGTACGGGTCCTGTAAGTAGGAACAGAGATATATACAACTTTGAAATTTCATAAGCCGCCACTGCATACATCTGCTTAGGTTTGCTCCATATAAAGCTCAATTTTGATGATGCAGGGTGTTAAAATTTTATGTTTTCTTCTAGTTTTTTTTTATTTTATCTTAAACAATTTTTGATATCATTTTCTCAAAATTTGAACGGGGCTAAGTTTTAGCACTTTTTATCAAAAATGATTTAAAACTCCAAATACTATAGAGTAGGGTGGGTCGATTTGTAAACGTTTTAGAAGGCGCATCATGAAAAATATTTAAAACTTGTGAGGTATCCCAGTGCTAACAAAAATGAAACCTTTAATTTAAAAGTACAAGAATTTAAAGTTGAAATCAAGAAACTATTCTGTAAATGTAAGAACCTTGAATGATGTTCTTGTATTAAAAACAGTAAGTTCCAGTAAAACAAAACTTTCTGTTCTTTGCTACAAAAAAATCATTCAAAGTTCTTACATTTAAAGACAGTAACGTCAACATAGTTTATTAATTTCAGCTTTAAAGTCTTTAATTTTTAAATTAAAAGTTTCTTTTTTTTTTGCTTACTTGCGTACAAGCTTTCAATATTTTTCATGATGCGCTTTGATCAACTGTAAAACACGGTTTCGTTTCACTGTGGGAATTACTGATTTGAACCATAAATACAAAATTTTGTCTTAATTCATTTTTCAATTTAATTAATTTCAATTTTTGTTTTGGTATTTTGCTGAGAACAACTTTTTTTATGATACAAGGAAACTTTTTGTAAGTATTCCAAATCGAAATTCTAAAACTTTTAAAAATCGACCCACCCTATTATACAGGGTGATTTTTTTTTGGGTTAGAGCCCCCTTTACCCTCCTGAACTTTCTTTGACACCACTAACTGCGTTTAATTAAATAATTGGTACAGTGGCGGTTCCTGGAATTTCAGAATGTCGTATCTCAGTTCAAACGCATGGGACCCACACCAAATTATAAAATATTTTAGGGTAAAAATTTTAAAATAATTAATTTCAAGATATTAGAGGTAATTCAATGAAATTTGAATTATATCGATAAAATCTGATAAAATTTATGAAAAAAGCTTGGAAGTAAAATTTTCTTCAGGACTTTCTCAGATCTCAGGTGAAGCGGCACAAAAAATTAACTTTTTTTCGCAAATTTTAAAAGTAAATATTTTTTTACGAAAATGTTTCTGGAGTACCCAATTTTTTTTTATCTAAGACATCACACGTAGACTTCAAGCCTAAGTACTAACGTACCGTGGGCGTCTGAAGAGAAGGGAAATGTAGTCTATAGACACGGGATTTGAAGGATTGGAGGTTGGGACGGGAAGGGAAAAATAGTAACATCCTATAATTTGGTGTGGGTCCCATGCGTAGGAACTGAGATATGACACATCTAAAATGTCACGGGCCGTGCCTGAATTGGTACTCATATTTGGTTCTAAATCTTTTTGGTCTTTTGCAATTTTTTGATATCTTGCATCTTACAAATTATTTTTCATTTCGAAATTGATGCTAGCCTGCCGGAGCCGTAGTCAGCAGCAATTACAAAGAATTTTGAATGACGATTCATGATTTTATAATAAAATTCTGTATTATCAGACGTTGCTGACCCTTAGGATATTATTTTTAGTTTAAAAAATGTACAGCTTAGATATAAGGTCGATTTGTAATTATTTAAATAAAACACTTGTTGATACTTTATTAAATTTTCGTGTTTTATTTCAACTATTGCAGTACAAGAATATGTATTTTATGCTTTTTATGCAAATTTTGCAGATTAACAGTGCCTCTACCCTTGTACTAATTTTTAGTGCGCAGCCAGTGGCGTTGCATGGAATCTTTTTTTTTTCTATAAAAATGCTTAAGTTTTATTTGATTGGTATTGATGTTACAATTTCGTTCATTGGCAACACTGATAATACTGGATATGCGGCAGTTTAGCCTCATGCTTTAAGTATATAACAAACAGGGATGGAGAAACTTTTCAAACATAATAAGGAGTGCCAGTATTGTACTTATAACCTTTCATTTCCTGTCAACGATTTGACATAAAAACAGTGCCAACATTAAAAATAGAAATAAAAGGCAATGTTGCCATCTTAATTTACTACATTTTGACTCTGACATATTTTTATAGAAAAAAAGTGTAAGATATTTTTAAAAAATATTGAGGACACTAATTTAAATTTATTTTACTTAAACAGGATTATTTTTTAATTATTAAATCAGTTAGAGACTCGAATTATTTCTAAAGATTTTGACAGGAAAATTTCCTATGGTTTTCCAGATGAGTTACTGGATTTTTGAGGGAATTAATATGCAAAAAATGTCGGTTCCGGCGTCATCTTGGAGTTCCCATTTGACATCTACAGTCACCTATTAAAAAAAAGAAGTTTATAGATTTTTGTAGCTTTAATTTATGTTCGTGTGTTTTGGGATTTTAGGTTTTATTTTTATTAGTTTCTAATTTACCCTGTTTAATTTTCACATGTTACGCCTATGAAAGAAGGTCTGGATATTTGCAGAATATTCGATTCTGGTATTTTCTGCATGGAAAGCCTATGGTAAAACGCATAGAATTTACCAGAGTATTCCATTTTCGTCTTTTAATGTTTTTTTATATCTAAGACATCCCACGTAGACTTCAAGCCTAACTACTAACGTACCATGGGTGTCTGAAGAGAAGGGAAATGTAGTCTATTGATACGGGATTTGAAGGATTGGAGGTTGGGACGGGAAGGGAAAACATCTGCACGCAATTTGTTCCATAATCTGGAGACCCTAGCCCTAGGTATGAATGAGCGAGAAGTGGTCTGTTCTAGGCTTTTGTAGCTGGACAGTAAAGGGATGCATACGTAACGCGCCTCTTGTTCTGCTGTTAGGGACATTCAAGGGGGGAATAATACCGACTAGTTCTTCAGAGCAAAATCCGTAGAAGTAGCGGTAGAAAAGGGATAAATCCCCTACAGCGCGGCGATGTGCGAGAGAAGGCAGTTTTCTCGTGAGGGCTGGGTCATTGATAAGTCGAATGGCTCTCTTTTGGATAGAATCAAGGATCTTAAGTGTCGAAGGTGATGCCGCTCCCCAGATGTGGGAGCAGTACTCTAGGTTAGGTCTTATTTGGGAAACATAGAGAGTGTATAAATTGGAAGGGGAGAAGTATTTTCTGGCTCGAAAGAGAAAACAAAGCTTTTTAGCTGCCGATATGGCTACTGAAGTAATGTGTTTGTGCCAGCTGAGATCATGTTCGAAAACGACGCCAACGAGATAGAATGTCTCGTTGTTTTGTAGGGTTTGGCCTTTCATGTGGATGGGGTAAGCGTTGCCAGATTTTTTGCGTGAGGGGGAGCAAGACTGGGTTTTGGAGGCATTGAACTGAACAAGGTTCTTGGCACCCCAGTCTAAGATTAATTGAAGATCTTGGGAAATGGATAGGTACATAGATCTGCGTCTTTATTATCCAACTCCTGATTCGAAACTTGTCTGGAAAAATGAATATTGGAGTGAAGAGTACTATCGTCAGCATAACTGTGGATGGGATTGGTAGTTGAAGAGAGTAGGTCATTAATGTGAAGAAGAATTAGGGTTGGTGCCAGGACTGAACCTTGGGGGACACCAGCATTGATAAGATGGAAGTTAGATGAGTGACTGTCAACCACAACAGATATGCGCCGATAGAGAGGAAGCTGCCGACCCAAATACATAGTTTGGTAGGAAGACCGTAAGAAGGTAGTTTGTTGAGGAGTGCGGCATGCCATACTTGGTCAAAGGCCTTGGAAATATCGACAGCAACAATCTGAGATTCGCCATGAAATTCAAGAGACTTGTTCCAGTGTGTGTGTGTGTGTTTGTTGTATCCTAAAATGTTTCAGAATTCTCCAGCAGACCGGCTTTTGTGGTTGATTTTCACTTCAGTCTTGGATACGCGCTGGTTTGTTGTCATTAAAAAGGTTATTGTGACATTGGTAGTGAAAAGAAGGTTATAGTCAGTGAATAAAGATCGGAAAGCCCGGTACAATTGGTGTCCCTGACCTGTCATAGTTAAAGCCTATTTTACTTACCCTTGGATAGCTGGGTTGGATCGGTAGCTTAGCCGAATATTTGTAAGTTTGACCCGCTTGAATTGGACATGCGATGCCAGCCTTACATGCGTTTGGATCTGGAAGGTCGAATGGTACTGGTACTCCCAGGATAACTCCATGAACCACTGCTGTTACATTGTTCGAGGCTACTTCTAAAAATAAAAATTGTTTCCAATAAAGTTTAGTAGGAATGGCTAGGGCCTAGGATTTTTCTACTTCAATGTTTTTGCCACATAACTAGCAAATCAGGGGTACTACTACGTTCACAGTAACTGGCAGTATTCTTGACTCTAATGATATTTTTCCCGTGACCAGTTAATTGTTTCTGTCAGGTGCGGCTCGTCCATAAGGTCATTGGGTCAATGACCCATCTAAATTTATTTCCAATGATACCTAATAATATTTTATTTTTTCTTTCAAAAAAGTGCAAGTTTTATGCGAAAACTCCCCAAGAAAGAATCAAGCCAAGCTTGCTCCGGACTAGCCGTATTTTAAATTGACCTCGTAGGTGTATATGGGCTTATGGAATATATAAAATGCATTAAAGTTAAGAGAGAAGCAAACATACGCGCTTTAGGAAGTTAAAAAGAGACAAAATTTGTCGACGGCCCACCAATAATATCGCGTGGCCATCAACGCCGCCACGTCGGTTTTCGCAAGTTCTGACTCACTAATAATTTAAATCTGACCAATTTATTAGAACAATGTTCACGATACATTTAATAATATAAGCTTACCTAATTTTATTTTAAGATATTCAGGTAATTACTAATAATAATACTTGTAACTGTGCCTAAAAAACATTAAAACCTACAGTAATTACGACTTTGACAATAACTTGGCAACGCAGCATCCGACCCGTCTATCGATTTAAAGCTGCGGGCGTGCGCTCTAGGTTGTGTTTTGCTTTCTAGTAGTCGATGTGTCAAAATTCGGCGCATACATAACCACAGAATATGGATAGAATAGTAAAAATTTAAAGTTTCGGTGAATTCTCAATCTTTGTATATGTGATACATATCCTTGGCGATGATTATAACATATTTTTGATGTTGTATGTCGTCTGTCTACATGTAAAAATTCGTGATGTGCAACGTTCCAAATTTTTATTTTTCCGGCCATTTTCTTCAGTCAGATCAGATATACTAAGCGTAAAAAAAATATGTTACTTAAAAGTGCGGTATGCCGTAGGTGGCGTCCTCTACTAGCGACATCAAAAGTATGGAAGAATTTGAATTCCTCGTCTAAAGCAACCCAAATCCCTAATGTCATGTCACTTTTTTGAGAAATTATTGAAAAAGATCGAAAACAAAATTAAAATTTTGACACCCTGTATCGCATTATTTCGACATAAGAAATCTGCTGTTGCTATGTATACCATTACTTTTGGACCACCGTGTATACGTAAAAATTCATGTGATGTAATGCACAAAATATCACTGCTGGAGTTGTAGAAAATGTATAGTGCACAAACACGTTTGGAAATAACTTATTTTACACTAGTTTGACTTGTCACAAACGTCACATTCGTATGAAAAGAGTTGTTTTTAAAACTTGTACAATATACTGTTTTTAAAAACAAAATAGTAGTAATAGACGCTGAGACTCCTCTTGAGAATCACCCTGTATACTCAAATTGCTGTTGTTTTTTCACGGTCAAACATGGGTTAATTATATACGTTGGTTAATTAGTTGTTCTTTCCTTTTTCTGATTATTTAATCATACGTTGTTTGACATTTTTTTATACAAGAGAACGTGATAGAACTTTTTAACATTTCCCACTGCATCCATACCTGCATATCATTGTTATATAAAAAATGAAAACTGAAAACAAATAGTCATCTCTAGAAACAATTTAATATTGAGCTACTGCAAAATAGTATATAATGATTAATTTATTATAAGTAGTAATAACTCTTAAATATTAGTTGCTTTAGTGATTTGTGAAGGAAAAAGTTTAGTTCCTCGGGCATACACAAAATTCTTCCTAACTTTGCAATATATCCGCAGAAAATTCTGTTTTTAATAAAAGGAAAGCTGTAAAATAGCACAAAAATGTTTTTTAATTCAAAAGCTTAACTTTCTGATTTTTCGACCGCAATAATATTAAATTTTGTGTTAAGACAGACATCGAATATTTCCTTTTTATTTTAATAATATGCATAATTTTTCAATATGTACAATCTACATGACTAATCGACCATAATCTAGTGGTTTCAAATTTAAACAAATTAAATTGAAAACCCCGACACCACAAAAGTTACATATTGTATTTGTTTATACTCTATAAAAACCCTATTACGAATTCGAGTAAATCGATTTTTCCCGAATCTCACAGAATTTTTTATATAAGCATTTTTCTTAACTTACTCGAATTGAAGGTAACTTCTATACTAGCGTCAGTATTTCTCTTTAAGATGCATCTTCTTGCAGTGGGTTTACAGTTTGACACTTCAATAGAAACTGTGCTGCCAGTTACTGAACCTAAAACAGAGACAAAAATTATGTTTTAAAATGATGTATTTAAATACATAAAAACTTTGACCCTGAGCGATAAGAGACGATTCCAGGCGCGGCCCGTTCATAAGGTCATGACCCACCTACAATTTTTAACGATCTACCTAATAATGAATTTTTTAATTTTTTAAAACCAAAAAAGAATCTTTTGTTTCAAAAAAGTGCAAGTTCCATGCTAAAACTACCCAAGAAAGAATCAAACCAAGCCATCGTCGAAAGATTATCCAAGCTTGCTCCGGGCTGGGTCGTATTTTAAATTGACCTCATAGGTTTATATAGACGATAGAAATTCATTAAAACTAAGAGAGAAACAGACATAAGCGCTTTAGGAAGTTAAATAGAGACACAATTGGTCGACGGCCCACCAATAATATCGGGCCACTCCCACCATGGAAATACACTCAAACCGCTCCGGAAAATATACTCTTTCAAAACATTTGGTTTGGAAAAAGAAAAACGAATTAGGTAGCTAATATGCGTATTGTATTTGCATTGTATTAATGTATAATTAATTAGCGGTTAAACATAAAAATTTATAAAAACGATCACAGCCAAGCCAGCGCTAGTCATCAGATATCGCGTCGGACAGGACTAGATATTTCGTCCATTATGAAAAAGCATATACTTACTATATAAATATACAACAATGTGAAATGGAGATACATAATCTCGCATAAGTCTATCCTTTAGTCTGATATTTCGTAAACTGCGATTGCGCTAAATCTTGTGTTGCTATTGGCCATCTAACGGCGCCACGCTTCATACGTTTCTTGACAGGGCTGGTTTTTTGGTATAATTGAACTAGTTTATTACTTTTTGTACATCAGGGCATAAGTTCAAAATCAACCACAAGAACACCGAATACAAAATACAACACGACACAAAGAAAAAATGGCGAATGGCGATCCAACTGTAAACTAAAAAAAAAACCGAAAGCTGAAAGAAGCCGAAATATACGCACAACAGCCGATGATTAGTACAATTCACCATCTAATTCTGTACTATTTCTGACCAATGAAAAAATTCGTATTAACGCATGCGCATATACAGAAATATCAGACTAAAGTATAGACTTATGCGAGATTGTATATCTCCATTTCATATTGTTGGCATCAAGAATTCCAGACAACCCGCGGTATATTTATATAGTAAGTATATGTGAAATAGTGTGGACATTTCTTAGAACACTAAGCAATAAAAAAAATAACGGCGCATACGAACTTGCCCGTTTTGTTTGGTCTATACTTTTGTGTACCTTTACAATTTTGGATTTCAGTTCATCATAAAATTTAAAACAACCATTTTAGTTAACATTTTGCATTAAAATGACGAACAGTGTCAGTTTATTCTTGGCACAATTTCACGTCTGTATTTTTGAGGCACCCCGTACAAACAATAAACGTTTTCTTACCGTCTGTCTTATGTTATTGTAAAGCAAAAAATTTTAATTAAGAATATCTTTTTTTCGTATTTTTGGTTTACATCATTTTGTCGACAATTCTTAAATTTTAAGAGAAAAAAATGTGTTAGTAGAAAGTTATAGTCATTTGAATTTTTTCAACCGAAAAATAATTTAAATTTTCGGTTGCAAAAAATTCAAATGACTATAACTTTCTACTAACACATTTTTTTCTCTTAAAATTTAAGAATTGCCGACAAAATGATGTAAAATTTGTTTAGAAAAAGTATTAAATAAAATATCTAAGCGTGTTAATTTTTTACCCAGGTGGGTCAATTCAAAAAATCAACTTTTTTTCGCAAATTGCAAAATATTTTTTTTCTATACCAAAGCATTCCTAGTAGGCTCACTATTAAAAAACCTGACTTTGGTATGGGTCCCATAAGTAGTAACAGAGATATGGAACTTTGAAATTTCACGGGCCGCGCCTGGTGGTAACAGCAGGAAACCTGCAATGATTCGATTTTTTGGGGTTTGGTTATGTTTGCTTACGCTTAATGAGGCTCTTTTCTGCAATTTTTCTCAACATTTTCTAAACTATATATATTAAAATCTGATACCTACATAGAGAAAGCATTATGGCCCCCGTGATATATTCTGAGCACATTAAACTTGTCCAATAGAGCAAAACTACGTTAGTCTATGTTTTCAAAAAATTACATTTTCAATAAAGCATCTTTTAACAACAAAAAAATAGAAATTCCTACTTACCGCAATCCGATATTTCAGCATTAAATTGAGCACACAAAATCACTATAACCGATGCAAATAAAACAGCTTTGCAAACCATTTTAAATCTAATTAATATGAGTAATAATTTTTTTAAAACGATCTACTGTTATTGCGTACTTAGTTTTATAAGTAGCCACCAGAACCTATTAGTTTATAAATTAATAATTCATACAGCTATTGTGGCGAGATATATTGGACTATACTGAATATTTAATGAATCTAATACCAAGAGTTTGTAATACTAGGCAAAAAATTAGCGGCGACACACGAAGTTGTGACGATTTGAGATAAATTGAAATAACAACGTTATTTCTTCAATTACAGCAGTTATTATCGACAAAGGACAAAAGTTTATCATCATCTCAGCCAGTTGACCAGAGACCACAGTCTCAGATAACGATAACTTAGTGGTGAGCTGTTCCTTAAGGATCCCAATACTTTTATTCGGGTGGGGGGCACTGAAATTTTATAAATTTTTGAAATATGAAGAAAATAAGGGAATTCTTACTTTCCAGGAACCGTCTCAGATAGCGTTGAGCTATTAGTTAAAAGTTTATGAACACTTTGTAAGGTCTTTTATTCAGGAGAGAGGCACTTAAATTTTATAAATTTGGGGAGAGTAAAGAAAATAAGGGAATGTCATCATTCCAGATGTCCTTGTGGCGAAATGTTTATTGAGAGTCCAAACATTTCGACAGGACTTTATACGGGAAGGGGCACTTGCATACGTTTTATAAACTTGAGAGAGCTCCAAAAACTTCGTACCCAGCCATGAACGTCGAGCGGACGATATAGATATATAATGGTGAACAAACAAATTCCTAAACCAGTAAACCCACCGAAATGTTTCAAGGGAGACCCGCTTTCGGTCCCATTTCGGTCTATTCGAGAATTTGTCTATATTCTTTATAGTCTCTGATCCTAGTTACTGGGTATTTTTCTTTGAATAATGCATGCTATTATGGCTTACTTACATGCAGTTGCTTATTTACGTTTCCGACGCCTATAGTCGGGCAGCATGATTTTGAGCTCTGAATGAGAATAAGTGGATGCCGTCATAACAGAGACCACAGTGCAGATACCTTAGTGGTGAGTTGTTTGTTAATAATTTCAACACATCAACAGGACTTTTAGCCGAAAATTGAGGAAAATTAAACAAAATAAGCGGATGCCATTATACCAGAGACCACAGTTAAGATATCTTAGTTGTGAGTTGTTTGTTAAGAGCCCAAACACTTCGAGGGGACTTTTATTCGAAAAGGAGGCATTTAAGTTTCACAAATTGGGAAAAATTATAGAAAATAAGGAAATGCCAAAATAATAGAGACCATGCACAGTCCAGATATCTTAGTGGTGAGTTGTTTGTCAATTTCAAAACATCAAGAGGATTTTTTTTTCGAATAGGGGGCACTAGAGTTTCACAAATTGGGGAAAACTAAAGGAAATGCTATTATACCAGAGACCACAGTCCAGATATCCTATCGGTGAGTGTTTGTTAAGAATTTCAATACATCAAGAGGACTTTTATTCAAAAAGGAGGCACTTAAGTTTCACAAATTGGGGAAAGTTAAGCATTTTCTTATTTTCTTTAACTTTCCCTAGTTACCCAATTGTGGTCTCTATTATGACTCATAACAGAGACCACAGTCCAGATATCTTAGCGGTAAGGTGTTTGTTAAGAATTTCAAAACATCAAAAAGGGGGCACTTCAGTTTCACAAATAAGGTAAAATAAAGAAATTAAGGAAATGCCATCATACCAGAGACAACAGTCCAGATATCTGAGTTGTGAGTTGTTTGTTGAAAGTCCAAACACTTCGACAGGACTTTATTTGGAAATGGGGCTCTTAAACTTTATAAATTTTTGGGAAAAGTAAAGGAAATATGGGAGATCATATCTGTCAGAGGCCACAAGCCAGATATTTTAGTGGTAAGCTGCTTGTTATAGATCTGTGGAATACGCTGAATTGTCCTGGCAGGGCTAGCGAAAAAAATGCACTATTTTCATAAGAAAAGTTTCTTAATCTCACTGAATATCGTCTAGGTGTGACCATAGGACTTACAAATTTAATATTTTTATATTTAAATCAGTAAACCGTCTGGGAGTCTTAACTGTAATTACAGCCCACCACACAGTGTGTAATCACAATAACATTCATCGCCTCAATATTTGGCCCCGCACGAAAACGAGATAAAAGTAAAAGTATTTTAATTTGTTTAATTTGATTACAACAAATAATAAGAAGCCTTATCGCTTTAAAGAAACCATTCATTTCAAATATAGGGGAACAAAATAAAATTGTTAAAACTACCATTTATACCAGGGTTTTAAAGATTTTTTTGCGTCACTTAGTATTTATAGCACAGGATTTTTTTGGAAAAAAATCATTTTTATTTTTATTTTATTAAAAATGTAATATTTCAATGTTAAATGAAAACGAGTTTATTGTAATCCAGGAAAATTAATTTCGTTTGAGGCCCGTGCTTAACTGTCAAAAATAAGAGTCGCCTTCAAAAAATGCAAAACCAAGCTGTTCGTTTTATCGTGGATGTTTCTCGCTTCTCACATATCACTCCCTTTATCTGTGATCTAAATATGTTAAAGCTCATAGAAAATTCTCGTTAACAAGTCACCTAAATATCTATACAACAAATTAACTCAAAGGGGGTGTATTCATCGTAGGGACCTGAGAGACATACAGAGAAGATTTGAGGTGCCTATAAGTATCGCACCAGCTCTTTTAGGTCTTTTTTTCTCGCATGCACCAATAGCGGGTCTCTCCTGAGACATTTGGGTGTGTTAACTGATTTATGATGGACAAACAACCCTTAAACCATAAACCAGTAAACCCACCCAAATGTCTCAAGGGAGACTCGCTATCGGTGCACTTCAGTGTTCGTATATAGGTACTTATTCTTTATAGTCTCTGCTTCTACGAACGTTTAGAAACCTGTTTCCACCGCAAAGTATGTCGACACATCGTGGAGTTCTAGTTCCACTTTGATTTACGAACCCTATTAATAAGTCACCGGTTTTTAATAGTAAATAACTAATCAACAATTAACGAAAAACAAAATAGTGGTAATGGCAGTTCATGAATTTTCCTGCCACGTATAAATAAAACTCAAAAATTCATTAGTTTATTAATTTTTATTGAAGCTTCCATATTTTAAACATAAAAGTTTTTTTTTGCATTTTGAGATCTTTACAGGAGGCATATGGCATTTCGCTAAACATTTATTTTACACAGAAACACTGTATCTTTAAAGTTATTTCTAAAAATTATTTTATATGCTGAGAATATAACTTCTTTTTAAATAGAAAAAATGGCTGCTAAAAATTTGTGTTGCAGCGGAACAATATTTTATAGGTTTTTTCAAATCTATTCCAAAATTTGGTTATCGAAATTTCGCCAATCAAAAATATAATATTAAAAAATGTTATAAAACATTATTGCTAGCAATACACAAATGTTATAGCAGCCCTCTCTTATTGGCAAAAATTTAACCTATTTAAAACATATTAAAATGAAAACAAATTTATAAAAATCACAATAAGATGAAAATTTGCTGGCAAGCAAGCGCGAATTAATCAATTATACAGGACAAATAAATTAAATAATATCTCAATAAATTAATTACTAAAACTAAAAATATGTTACATCACTTTTGTACAAAATATTGAATTATGCTAAAATCTTTATTATAACTGGTCAACATTTGATATAAAGAAGTAAAAGAACTGAATAATTTATTTTCCTACGACCACCTATGAAAGTGAGTAAAAAAGCACGGTTAAATTGGCGAGAAAGTGCCTTACATCACACGCGTGTTGAAAAGTACTTTTCAACACGTACCTATGTTGAAAGGTACTTGTCAACATGACATTTAAATAGATGGTGCCAATTTCATTTGTTTTATTTTCAGCACACTTGATGAAAATGTTAGTGTTGAAAGTGAGGGTTTTAAAAGACAGAAATTGAGTTTTTTTGAAAATATTTTTGTGGTCGTCGGAAAAAATATTGTACATTACTCGTGTCAAAGTAATTTTCGCACACTCGTGGGATTATCGCACTCGGCTGTCGCCTCGTGCGAAAACATTCCCACTCGAGTGAAAAATGTCACTTTCAACACTTGTTATGTAATATACTACCTATAAAATATTTTGTCACTTTTTTGATTGGTCAAATGTTGCACAGTTTTTTTTTTACAATGAATGGAATTTCATATTTCATATTAGGAAACAACCGATAACGATTTTGTTTGTATAGTTATCTAAGCTCGTGAGATAAGAACTTCTTGTCACATTAATTTTGCGTGCGGTAAGGTGTTCATTACCGCACGCGTTTTCCTTATCTCCCTGCTTTTCAATCAGTCAAGTTAAGTCATGTCATATATGTGAAAATGTATTTAAATTCGTAACCAGGGGCATATCGAAAGCACTATATTGGGGGGGGGGGGGGGGGGGTTGTAGTGAAGGAAAAATATCCAATTATGCGAAGATAAAAAACCAAAATTTTGCAAATTCTCTCAAAACAGTCGACTTTTTTTTATAACTGGTCGAACTTTTTTGTTAATATACTTGTGTGAATTCACACAAGTATATTAACAAAGCTCATATCCCCCTTAAGCCGTCAATATCTATTAACAACCTCTTATTCAGGGGGTCAAATATTAAATAACTCCCCTCCGCCGCACCACTTGACAAAATGGCGAATGAATGTAAATTTTAAAAGTTTTTTGGAACCACTTACGGAAATTTAAAAGTCCATCCACTGCATTTGAAACTCTGAAAATGCTTATATTCTAACATTAATTTGTGCAGGTAATATTGCACTACAGTTTTAAGTTTTTATTTATTAACGGTACAAGTTTAGTATTATTGTTATAGAAAAAAGATTACAAGCCAAAACTTTACGATGATTCCGGATAGATCAATGTTTTAGTGTTTTTTTTGATTGAGTATCTTTTTTTAAACACCTAGTACATAATCGTTATAATATTTCCGTATTTACAAGTTTGGGAACCATTCTATTATACAAAATGGTTCAAAAGTAAGGCTCTCAACTCAAACTTTTAAACAACTCTGTACAAATGTCTAGTTCAAAATTTGGACAGGCCGATCACATTCTTAAGCCTTGGACTGTGAACGACCCTAACACTTTTTGAAGAGGCAAGGGTACGTTTTAGGTATTTTAATAAAGGTTTGGAAAAAATATTAGTGCAAGATACAACATAATTTCGGCAGAAAATCGTCACACAATCGCAAGTCAAGTAATCACAGAAAGCCTAAAAATGAACAACCAAATAAGGAATTCACACAATAATATACAAATACATGAACTTAATATCATACAACATTAAAAAACCTAAATATAAAATTTTGTCTAAAAATCAGTAGACTAGATTCAGATATGACACTTTTAAAAGTTAACAAATTTTTCTCCGAACAAAATCAAAAATACTTGTTCTAAGAAAAATTTAGTCAAATTATACCAATATATTAGTTAAAATTATGGAAATACCTACTGGGTAAGTAGTATTTTAAAGGTAAAAATGGATGGATAAAGGTCCGGCCGGCAGTCGGATTTTCATGCCAAAGAAATAAATGCCCGGAAATTAGTTTTACAGAACTTTATTCGTTTGGTAAATCGACATCCGGACATTGATCCATTTTCGCATTATTTTTTTATATTAAGGAACAACAAAAAACATATTTGACGATTCAAAAATACATATATATCTATAATGGTAAAATTCTGTGCTGTCGGTTTGTTGTCTGTTAAATGCTAAATCTTACAAACTAAAATATTAGACTATTGGTGTCAAGAAAATAAGATCTTTTCTTGTGCGCCGGCGGTTATTTTCTAAGGGAGGTTTACGTTGGACATATCACTAAAAAATAAAAAAAAAAACAATGAAAATCAATTAATAAACAAGTGAAAAAAAAATAAGTTTTCTCCTTTCTAGGGTAATGTAATGTTACAGAGGAGCAGAGAGTTTATTTCGTATGTTTGGCGAGTAAATCCATATAAAATGACCACTACGATCGCACAGTAGTTCCGAGTATATGAAGAGTGCAGTCACAATTATTGCAATTAATATTTTTGGAAAACTAATAACTGAAAATGCATTTTCGTACTCAAAAAAGGGTTATTGGAAAACCATACAAAAAAATGCTGAAATATGAGTCCAGCTAGCGTGTGTGCGTTACTATACAATCCCTTGACTTTTGTCAGATTTGTTCTACTCTGATTTTACAAAGTGTAGGAAAGAGATAACAGTTTTTATAACTTTTTTTCGAATTTTGCATAACAAGGGTTATGTTAAATAAGCAAATTATGTTGAATTGATGTAGCCTTTACTTGATGAAGATTCATTATAAAACTATTTAAAAATAACAACAAACGTGTTTAAATCTTCACTAAATTTTTATTCTTAAAACATGACAATTGTTTCGACACACAGTGTCTTCGTCGGATGGTTGGCATAAACTCAGAGTTTATGCGCCTGGTAAGTGCCAACGTTTTATTGGTTCAAGTAAATTTGGTTCTTTTTGAACCCAAAGCAATTCCTACCAGACAGATCCCTGTCAAAAAATATTTTGAATTATGACCTATTGCCGGAACTACTGTGGATCGCCTGATTTGGCATCGGTTGACCTTTTTCTAATGCGTAAACTAAGAATACGTACCCTTAAGTATATAATCTGTAAGCAAGGTGGGTACTGTGGGGCTGTCCTCATTAATGGCTTTTAGTACTGAAAAAGAAAACAAGTTAGTGCAAATTTATAATATTATATACAATGCGTGTGAAAAGTCCCGGAGCAGCTGATTGTTTTAAAAACTAGACAAGTTACAGATAAAAGTTTATTTTAAAAATCTATGTCTTGAAAATTATTTGGAATACACAAAGCTGTGGCGAATCAAAGTTATTTTTTCTCAAATTGAATGGAATATAAAAAACTAGCTTACTTTTTATTAAAACTTGAAGTGTCTGGTTATCTGGGGTTCCATTATCTATGTGGTATGGAATAACTGTAGTTAAATACTGGAAATAAACAGAAAATAATTAAAATATAGGTTTTGCTGTAGAAATTTCAACAAACTAACAATAAAATTCACTATCTTAACATGCAACATTGAAATTTTGTCGCAGATGCTAGGTAGATGACTCGCGCTCTTTGCAAAGTTTATTGTCACTTGTTTAGCTGCGATAGGCCTGTCGATTAATAACGCTTTTCTTGCAAAGGATATTTTACACCTGCTAAACTTTTTTTTTCTGACAGCCCACGTAGACTGCAAGTCTAAGTAGTAACCTACCACGGGCATCTGAAGAGAAGGGCACTGTAATCTATTGACACGGGATTTATAGGACTGGAGATTCGGAGGGGAAGGAAAATTTGTTCCATAATCTGGAAACCGTAGGTATGAATGAGCGAGAGAAGTGGGATGTTCTAGGCTTTGTAGCTGGGCAGTAGGGGTGCATATGTAACGCGCCTCTTGTTCTTCTGTTAGCTGCTGATGTGACTACTGAAGTAATATGTGTTTGTGCCAGCTGAGATCATATTCTAAACCGATGCCAACTTACTTTTGGATCCAATCCGTTCGGAGTTTTGACTGAATTACTCTTTGAACTCCTTTTTCTTTCAACGTGGTACTGTCTCCTCTTATTCTGCACAGCCAGTAACAACGAGATGAATGTGTTTTTCAGTTCTTTTTCGTACTCCAACTCGTCCCTAAGAGCTAGCTCTGAAATTAGAGTTTCTGAAAACTCTCGGATCAGAACTTCCAGTTCCAGGAAGAGTTCGTTTAGTTGAGAAAGACTCAGGTCTCGGAGTTCTGCAACAAATAATATTCTTAATAATTCTAGTTAAATTAGTAATGCTTTGGCGCCATTTTCTAATGGTTGTATTTTTTAAAATCGACACGTTTTTAGTGTTACATGAAAAAACAAGTATTCAAGAGTATAGGTAGGTAACCCCTGCACGATGCCGCAGGACTTCTTAAATGACACATTTTTCTACTTACTATCTTCATACAACGGTGAAGCCAAAACTTCCTTAGCTTTCTCCATAACTTCACTATTTTCAAATGAATCTCGAGGACTGTCATCACTGGAACACTCGTCTTCTTGCATCATATCATCTATTTCTTGAATAACCTACAATAATTTGTCAGAGTCAAGTGAAGCCATCCAAAATACACTAAAAATGGCATATTTCATTATTTATTTCATATATGATGGCCTTTTTAAATTTATTTTTGAAGCAGTAAAATGTAACTGTTAACACAAAACTTAATAACTTCTATTTTTGATCATTACAAGAAAAATGGTCTAACCATAGGTATTTCTATAAACAAATATTCACAAACTACATTCACTATACCACAGATCTAAATGCTATGGATTAATTTGGCATCCAATAAAATAAAGTTAATTTATTTTAAGACTTTTGGCACATTTCACTTTTTTCCATCAGAGGAATAGATCAAGTGTTATTAGAACTGGCAATCGTCTCTCGTATCCAGTCTACATTCGGAGAAATCTTATCGTACATTCTGGGACGTTCCATACCATTCTTAGCACAAGCAATACGCCATTTTCTATTGTTAATTTTAATTTTACCTCATCGGCAGTCTTCAGTGGTTCGGCATCTTGCTGAAGACCTCCTAAAATCAGAGAGTGCATATCTAGGTCATTCGCTACGGCTTCGTCTTCGGATGAAAGATCAAGGTCGTCGTCTGGTGTCTGGGGCTGCTAAAAAATGAAATACACGTTTAATAACTTGGGCCTAAATTTGAAAAGTACATTGTAAAACAGATTTAAGGAAAATTTCCGAAAAAAAATTTTCTAAAATTTTTTTTCGGATAACAAATTTTCAAAGGTACACTTTTCGAAAATAGAGCTTCCCAAAAATTGAATTTTAAATTCTAATGGTAAAAAAATTGTAACGAAAAAGACAGAACAACAAACCTGGACAAACAGCTATTTTTTGGGGTTTGGTCTGGTTTCTATTTTTAGCCTAAAAGCTAAACAAACCTGGTCAGGTTTATATTTTTAGCCTACAAGTTAAACACAACTGGTCAAGTTTTTATTTTTAGCCTAAAAGCTAAACAAACCTGGTCAGGTTTATATTTTTAGCCTAAAAGCTAAACAAACCTGGTCAGGTTTATATTTTTAGCCTAAAAGCTACAGAAACCTGGTCAGGTTTTTATTTTTAGCCTAAAAGCTAAACAAAGCTGGTCAAGATTTAATTTTTAGCCTAAAAGCTAAACAAACCTGATCAGGTTTATATTTTTAGCCTAAAAGCTAAACAAACTTGGTCAGGTTTACATTTTTAGGCTAAAAGCTAAACAAACCTGGTCAGGTTTATATTTTTAACCTAAAAGCTGAACAAACCTATTTCTATGAATAAATCCAACCAACCAACCCAACCTGGTCAAGTTATATTTTTAGCCTAAAAGCTAAACAAACCTGATCGGGTTTTTTCGAATAATAAATTTTCGAAGATGTACTTTCTCGAAAATACAGCTTTTCAAAATTTGAATTTTAAACTTTACACCTACACCACCTAAAACCTTTTTGCCACCCGTAAACCAGTATTTTTTTTTAGTTACTACGGCTCTGAACTGCTCTAAATCATCATCAACTTTATACGTTTTCTCAGTAATCCAGTTTTGCGTAGACGGAATTGTGTTACAAATACATAAAATCATGTCATGAGTCACGGGCACGAATTTTTTAATGAGGAAGCCTATAAACCACATTTTATTTGCTAATTGTGTCTCATCTATGGTTTCCTTTATCTAAATATTTAGCCTATTAAAAACCTCGGAAAATTACGTATGAAAAACAATATTTTCTTTCTTTCTGCGTCAAGCAAATATACCTATATATATTTTTGGGGCTCTTCAACCCCCCTAAAATTTAAGTCTAAGGCCTAACGTCCCGTAGGCGTCTGAAGAGAAGGGAATTGTAACCTATTTATACGGGATTTAAAGGACTGGAAGGAGGGAAGAGGAAACATCTGCAGGCAATTTGTTCAATCATTTGGAGACCCTGAGAATATTCTAGGTTTTCGTAACTGGGCAGTAAAGGGATGCATAATATGTTAAAAAAAAAGTAAATTTAAATTATTTATACTGAAATACATTTCGAATACAGGGTCGCCGGAAAAGTTATTGCTAATCAATGTTTATTTATTTTTCGATGAACACTCCCTTGTGTTATTTATTACAGCTTGTAGGCGTTTAAACAATTTTTAAAACTGTGTTTTTGATTTAAACCTGTTTTTTAAATATTTCAAAATATTTAATTTGGATTTGTTTAATGGAGGACTTTTTAAAACCATTTATTAAGCAACAAAGCCGCTAAAAAATAATTTCTAAAGGCTTACGTCACATCTTAAGTAAATAAGCTCCAATTTACAATGATTATTTTAACACATGAACTTACAGTCGTGTCTCACTTCATCCTTGAAATTTGAAATCAGCATGTGTGGGACCAATATTAAAAGTTATGGAACATCTGTGGGTATGTTCAAGTTGAACAAAGCAATACATAACAGTACTTTTTTAATGAATTTTTACAAAAGTAAATTATAAGAAATTAAAAAGATGCCAAAAATTTGTTTTTTTGTAGGTACAGGGTATGCAAAAAATACAAAAACGTAAAATTTGGTTAAAAGTAGTTGCCTTTTTAAATTTCAATGCAAAACGTTAAACAAAAACGTTGTTTTAAATTTTAAGAGGATTGTTATTCCAGATTTTCAAGTAAAAATTTAAAATTTTTATAAATTATGCTTTTAAAATCAAAATTTTTAAGTCACATTGTCGCCTTTTTTATGTGATTGGTATTATACCTTTGATATCTGTGGCGTACTTGTCAAAATAATAAAGATATTGTCTTTAGAGCATACAAGAAATCAAAATAATATTGAAATACCTGTTCATCAAACTGAAAAATATAAAACATCATTTAAATATACTTGTCCCAAAAAAAATACACTTGATCTCAAAAAATTAAGTTATATAAATTTTAAAATAAACTTAAAAAATATTTGCGTGGGGTAGGATTGGAAGAATGATTAATTTTAATCAAAATTTCTACCCATTTGTGCCAACTAGTATGTTTCCGTCATTTTTAATTCCTTTAGCTACTAGTCTGGCCTGTTGGAAGCTTCCAGAGCCATTGAAACTTACACACACACACACACAATTCCTTTAGCTATTAGATACAGTTTTTTATTGTTATTGTACTTGTTATTACAATTCTTTATTATTATCGTACTTGATATTTTTCTTTGGCACAAATAAATGTATTTATTATTATTATTATTATTATTATTATTATTATTATTATTAATCCAAAATTCCGTACTCATACAGGTTAAAGAAATTTACTAATAGAATATTAAATAATAATTGTAATATTCCAGAAATATTTCTTATTTTATTAAACTTTAAAGCAGTTAAGGGCATATACGCATTTTTCTAACTGGCGTCGAAAATAACTAAAGCTTCTTCTTATTTCTTCCAGAGAAATCGATTCTATCGCTTTTGAAATTCTCTGCTTTAAAACTTCTTTCTCATTTTCAATGGGTCTTTCATATGTTAGTAACAGTTGTTTAATGCGCCCCCAGAGAAACATATAAATTGTCAAACAAAACAAAATTGGACCATTTCGGCCCATCCATCGATTTCCAAATTTGCGTCAATCCCTTACTTCTGCAGCATAATGTGCAGGACACCAATCGTGCTGAATATACATATTTCGGCGATATTGAAGAGGCAATTCTTCTAACTTGTCTGACGAAAATGACTCCAGATATGTATTATGAAAAAAATATGTTATTATTCCATAGTAGAAAATGGCACACCAAACATTTACTTTTTTTGAAATACTGACGGCGGCGGTTCGCAACTCTAAACTCTGGTTTTTCCCTACCCCAGTATCTCACATGCTTAGAAACTGCAGTGCCATTTGTACTGAAGGTTGCCTTACCTGAGAACATTATGAGCTTGTGAAAGTTTACGTTATTATTTAGAATTTCATCAACAACCCACAAACAAAAATCCAAGCGTTTGTAAATGTTCCCATCTTCCAAAGTTTGGTTAAAAATTGGTTTAAAAGGACGAATTTTATTTTAATTAAACACATTTTGAACATGGCTTTTTTAGACAATTGTAAACTTCGTGCTCGTTTTCTTAAAGACGTAATAGGATTTTCATCAGCAGATTGCAAAATTAATACTTTAGAGCATCGTTTTCGCCGTATCTTTTCTTGGTCTTTAAATCACTAACGGACCCTGTTTTTTTAAATTTAATTACTAACTTCTGCATAATTGTACATTTGGAAACTTTCCGTGAAACTTCTCAATCACGGGACGATAACAATTCTCGCCATTTCTGTAGTTTTGGTTTTGGATTATAAATTCTTTGCTCTAAAGACAACATCTTTATTATTTTAAAAAACACGTCACAGTTATCAAAAGTGTAATCAAATAAAAAAGGTGACAATGTGAAAAAATTTTTTTTTTATTTATTTTATTTATTTTAAAAGCGTAATTAACAATTTCAAATATTTTTATATTTTAAAATTTAAAACAACTTTTTTATTCAACGTTTTGTATTAAAATTTTAAAAAAGGCAACTTCATTCTTAACCAAATTTTACGTTTTTGCATTTTTGCATACCCTGTACGAAAAAAAAAACAAATTTCTGGCATCGTTGATCTTGTTTAACGAAAACTTTAATAAGGAATGACTTTTTTTCGTAACTTTCACTTTTTGGTCCATTTGTCGTCGTGTCTACCCCATCCGTGGACATGCTGTATATATATATATATGTACATACAGTTGCTCACAAAATTGACCGTACATAATAATCCAAAATGTATTAATTTAAATAATACCAGCTCTATGATATGATTTTTTCTATATTTTAACAAAACAATTACACCAAATAAAAGAATAACTACAGAACTATAAGAAACGTAACAAACGTCAAACAAAAACCGTTTGTTTGTGAAGAGAAAAATTAAAATCAATGGAACAGTTAACATATCAATTGTAAAGATATACACAAAATTAACCGTACAAGACGAAAATGAGTTCTTAAATCTATTTTATATTTATTTTTTCAAAAAATTAATATATAGTGGCCCTCCTCTAGCTTTACTTACGGTCCTTAAACGAAGTGGCATGGATTTCACCAACTTTCTGGTTATGTTTGGGGATATTTTTTGCCATGTAGAAAAAATAGTGTTTCTGAATTCTTTATGGTTACTAGGATTGCAACTTTGAAGTTCTTTTTTAAAATTTGCCACAGCTTCTCAATCGGATTGAGACCATGTATCTGCGGTGGAGTATTTAACAATTTTGGTATACTATGCAACAGCCACAGCTTCACCATATATGCGGTGTTTTTAGGATCCTTATCCTGCTGGAAATAAAATATGCGCGCCATATTTAATTTTTCGGCTGATGGTCTCAAATTTTGTTTTAGAATATCTAACTACATATTTTTATCCATTATTTTTTGAATTTCATGTAAATTTCCAACGCCGTTAGCTCCCATATCCCCACATAATAATATGGAACCTCCACCGTGTTTAACAGTTTTTACGATATTTTTAGTTTGAAGCTCGGTATTTTTTTCCGCATCACAATTCGACCAATCCTGACCAAAACTGAGCAAACCTGAAAAAATTAGTGGCGGAAAAAAAATACCGAGCTTCAAACTAAAAATACCGTAAAAACGAAACGAACCACGGAGGAGGTTCCATATTATTATGGGGTGCTATGGGAGCTAACGGCGTTGGAAATTTACATGAAATTCGAGGTATAATGGATAAAAAGATGTACTTAAATATTCTAAAACAAATTTGAGATCATCAGCCCGAAAAATTAAATATGCCGCGTATATTTTATCTCCAGCAGGATAAGGATCCTAAAAACACCGCATATACGGTGAAGCTGTGGCTGCTGCATAGTGTACCAAAATTGTTAAATACTCCACCGCAGACACATGGTCTCAATCCGATTGAGAATCTGTGGCAAATTTTAAAAAAAGAACTTCAAAGTTGCAATCCTAGTAACCGTAAAGAATTCAGAAACACTATTTTTTCTACATGGCAAAAAATGTCGCCAAACATTACCAGAAAGTTGGTGAAATCCATACCACGTCGTTTAAGGGCCGTAATTAAAGCTAGAGGAGGGCCACTCAATATTAATTTTTTGAAAAAATAAATATAAAATAGATTTAAGAACTCATTTTCGTCTTGTACGGTTAATTTTGTATATATCTTTACAGTTGATATGTTAACAGTTCCATTAATTTTAATTTTTTTCTTCAAAAACAAACGGTTTTTGTTTGACGTTTGTTACATTTCTTATAGTTCTGTAGTTATTCTTTTATTTGCTGTAATTTTTTTGTTAAAATATAGAAAAAATCATATCATAGAGCTGGTATTATTTCAATTAATACATTTTGGATTATTATGTACGGTCAATTTTGTGAGCAACTGTGTAAACTAAATTTAAACCAATGCTAAATCTTAAATCTTTTTAGTGAGTCCTTGGGTTAGTGTTCTATGTTAGTATATTTACCTGTTCTAAGTGTAAAGCGTCAATTTGTATTTTTCTGGCGTAGGATTTCGACCAATCAATGGGCAAGATATTTCCAAAGTTTCCTGTGATTGTCCACCACATTCTGAAAAAAAAAAAATAAATTTTTAGTTTTAATACGAAACTTCGTCTAAAAAAAATTAATAACAGTTTCGTCGCACACAGACCTTATAATAACTTGCAAGTAATTAAATATTTATTCTTTATAGAAAAACTGGATCAAATATTTTAGTAGATATAGCGGCAAAAATCTAGTTTAATAAATTATTAAAACAGACATGCACGCTCGTACATATATATTTAATGTATGCACTCGGTGCGCGGTGCTTACATAACCTTGTTTATTAAGTAAACATTTAAATAAAATATTAAACATTAAGCTTCTGAAAAATTCTTCGCAGTAAATACACTTTCTACAATAAAAAGGTAAGAAACAGCGAACCTACTAGTAAAACAGGGCGTTTGGCCCTGAATGGGCTTAATTTAGGCCGATTTAGCCTAACTTACCTTAGTACAATAGTTGATAATAAGAGAGATACAGGGTGTTAAATTTAAAATTTTCTTTTACATTTTTATCGATAGGTATGTTTTGAAAGATACTAAATTAATTCACAAGATTTGGTAAGCGATTTTAAAACGATCAAACTTTTTTGTGCTTCAGTGTACACAATTCCTGAATAGAAATTCTAATTCCCCTGCCTTTTTTACTTAAAAAAGCATTTGAATTCGGCGATGCACAGAACAAATAATAAGATTTTGTTTCACTACTGGCATTAGAAATCAATTTCTCTGATATCAAAATCATGAAACAAAAGCAAATTATTTCTTAGGTAAATAGTTTTTGAAAAAATTCTCTAGGGAGTTTTCATTATAAATTAAATAAAAATTTAGGAATGTGAGAAATTTAACACATGTTTATTACAAATTTGAGCCACTCATTTGTATCATTTGTTTATTTACATTATTATTAAGCGTTACATGTTTACAATTATTGTAAAACCAGGCATCTTATTAGTGATAAGATATGTGAATGATCCATAAAAATTCCCAAAACATTCATATTTAACATTTTTTCCCATCTTTAAAAATAAAAATAAAAAAGTTATCACTGTTATTTGGATATCCCTGTACATGTGCAAATGAAGCGACCTCTGAGATGGGAGGCTTCCATAAGAATATATAGATTTACGTTCGTCTCCTAATGGCGGCCAAATCAACTCCAATTGGGGTTGTCAATTACGCTTCCTTTTATTGGGCGTTCTTTACCTTTCCATTATCAATGGTACCAGCAAAAATTAAACCTTTTTGTTAAGGAAATGGCAACATCTAAATTTAAATGCATTTTTCTCAGGAACAGTTGCTTCCAGCGACTATAATAAAGTATATCTTTTCTAAGTAAAAAAACGTAGGGAGTAAGAATTTCTATTCAGAAATTGTGTACACGGAAGCACAAAAAAGTTGAGACGATTTAAAATGGCATTTAATGCTGTATGTAGCGCCCCCTACAAAATACATCAAATTTGAGAACAGAATAATGATTAGAGGAACCTCCTCCTGACGCTCTGTACCACAATGAATTAACGTCCTGTATATTCCCAATCAGTTTATCCAAACTTCATACTCGTTAAAAAATGAAAAATTGAAAAAAAAATTCAAATAACGTCACCGTTTTTTTTTCTAAGAAACTAATAAGCGTTCTCCATATACCTTTCATTAAAAATGAAAAATAAATTAGGTTCATTACTAAAACAGAACAGGATAGTCGGGCAGACATGGAGGCGTCTACCATGAGTGTACAACAGCGTCGCGGCGCCGATGAAGCTATTAAAAAGTTTTCGCATCTGTCACTGTATAAGATCTGATTTATGTGTAAGGTTTAATTTTTAAAGAAATAAAAATGTACAGGCTCAGTTTGTTGATCAAAGTCAATAGTTATGCAGAACAGGTTGAAAACCACATGAAAACAAATATATAGGAATAAAAGCCAGATGCTTCAACATGAAAATTCGCAAGCAACAATATAGAAGTTCATTCAAGGTTGAGGTTAAAAGAACGAAAAGCAGAAAGCAATAGTTTCCAAAATATGGAGACAAGGTGAACCGATGTGAAGGTTCTCCAGAATGGGTAACAAATGTTCCGAAAACACTAAATGTTCTACACCAGAACATTTAGTGTCTCAGCAACAAAACACTGCCAATAGAGTTGTTTTTAAGTACTTTAAATGAACAACAAGATATGTTACGTACAACAGAGCATTGGCTTAAACAACATGAAACAGAATTTGTAAAAATAATGGGATTTAACGTGATCTCATTTTATAGAGATGTGTTCATTAAAATTAGTATCCTAACTTTGTATTACTTATATATTTTTGAAATTGTTAAGCTTATAGTAAAAAACTTTCTACTCTTCAGAGATCTACAGAGACAACACCAGTACGATACTCGATTTAAAGGTAACTTGAAAATTGAACAGGCAGATTTCTCCTATATTCAGTAAAATGTAATCTTTAATATATTAAAGATGTGGAATATACTTCCTATAAACTTTAGAGATCTACCGACTAATAGGATGTGGTCTACGCTAAGAAGGTTTCTAATTAAAAAAGCTTATTACCTATAATCTTAATGAATTTTATGAGGTCAAAAGGCAGGCGGGGCCCGTGAAATTTTAAAGTTGTATATCTCTGTTGCTACTTATGGGACCCATGCCAAGTTCAGGTTTTTTAATAGTGAGCCTACTAGGAATGTTTTGGTAAAGAAAAAAAATATTTTGTATTTTGCGAAAAAAGTTGAATTTTTGAATTGACCCACCTGGGAAAAAAATTAACAGGCTTAGGTATTTTATTTATTATTTTTTCTAAACAAATTTTATATCATTTTGTCGACAATTCTTAAATTTTAAGAGAAAAAAATGTGTTAATAGAAAGTTATAGTCATTTGATTTTTTTTAAACCTAAAATATTTGAGGCTCGAGCCCCATTGAGTCCCATGCTTAACACGGACCTGGGGATAGAAGCAGAGCATATAGAATACTTTAAAAGAGGGCAGGAACATCTAAATAATAAGGAAAATAAGGTTCTTACAGAGCTGTACAAAAACTCCCCCTATTGATCTTAGGGCGCCAATATCGGGGTTTATTGAGGTTGTCACGAAACCTTTGTCTGGTTACCTGAACTTTTTTGCCTACAAATATGACTATGAGTAGCTTATTTTCTACCTGAAGGGAAAGTGCATGGCTTCAATCTGATTGGCCCCTATTTTAAAACGTTTTGTGAGGTGTAGGAGACGCTTTCTTCGACTTTCTAACCAAGTAAAAATACGTTAAAATTTTTCAAAAAGTGATTTCTTATTAAGGTCCCGTGAGAGGTCCTGTACAGAAATTTTTCATATCAACAAAACTTTTATGCAAAAAAGAGACAAGGTGAAATATCCTTCCTTCCCATTGTTTTGGCAAAAGGAAATGAGCAACGAAAATGCCTATAAATATTTATAAAAACAAAGTTATATTATGTAAATTTTATTCAGTCTGGCTGTTAAATAGCATTATATCAAATTCATACACAAAGTCGTTGCGATATTGCATGTAATGTGCTGATACCGATTGAAAATTATATTTTGACCGACTGGCATAAATTTTTGATAACCAATTTTGTATGTTGTTGACCCTGCCATAATTACATTTAATAGCTACGTGGACGGTAAAGCAAATCGTTTTAATTATTATCAACATATTTTCAGAGCCGTATTAGTATGGGGCTTAGTGGGTCTCGGACCCAGAGCGCTTTTTAAATAGGGGCACAAAACTATTTACAAAAAATCTCAACAATTTAGTTCAGGTTTAATTTACCGAAAAGTCAACTCATAGATTCAGATTAGGTAAACATTTTTATTATTACAGTTACATCTATACACTAGCGCAAATTTTTTTAAACTATAGCTTCTGTGTATAACAATAAAGAATACGGAAAATAAAAAAGGATGACTAGATCGCGGTAGGTATGCGACCCGAACATCCTAAAGCACGGTTGACAGATTTATTTAAGTATAAACTAAAAATGTTTGTACATGGTGTTGCCCCCTAGGGATTAAATTACAGCCCAAAAAATTGGTTCTTATCTAAAAAAATAAATAAAATCGACATGGTTCGGCGTTTGTCAATACAATTTGGCATTTTGGAATAAAAAAATATTTTAATTTTTTGGGAATGACTTTACCCCTTAGCAAGAGACTTTCATAACACCCGCTACTATTTTGCACCAAGACTGTAAAGCAAACCTACATGCAAAATTTTAAAATTTCACACGACGGAGGGTTTAGGAGATCTGATGAGGGGGTGTTTTTACCCCTTAGACTCCTAAGGGGTTTGCTGACTAGTTCTAAGACAAAAAATAAATAAAGTCGACGTGTTTCGAACTTTTTCGTAAAACTAAGTGGTTTTTAAACTAAAAGATTATCTAATTTTTAGGGGTTGATTTTACCCTTTAAAAGGCGAGTTTTACAATATCCTTTCTTAGTGGACGTCTGGGGCCCAAGCTACTTGTAATCGATTCAAAGTTTTGTTCATTATATTTATCGGATCGCTTCCCCTTGTATAATTGTCATCGCACGCCAATGGAGTATGAGTGGATTAATCTATACTCTGGGAGGTTTACCCTTATTCTAAATTTAGCCTAAGTACATCTTTATTTACGTCAGAGGTTCATCGTATCTTGGTCTTGCTTTCGGCTTTCACTGGATTTAGTATTTTGTTTATGGAGTCTTAATGATTTCTTTGATTTGCTTCGAAGTTTACGTATAAATGTCGGTTTCCGGCCAATTTCTGCCTACTTGTTTCCGTTTAATAGATTGTAATTTGCATAATAACAACTTTGCCTGTACAGTGCGGCGCTGTTTCCATAACAAATTACCAACTATATTGTATCCAATAAATTATTGTATGTGAGAATGATGACAGAAAAAGCAATTGAACAATAATTCACCCTATTGGTCAGTTCCGTGGACATTTTACACCAGAACATATTTTAGTGATCACAATATTCATCTTTTGTTTCCTGATAATCACGGAGGAATCAGATTTCTTCCTATCTGTATTGGCGAAAGTGCATTGACAAATAAAAAATGAATTTGTTCAAATGTTTATCGTACCTTATTTGCTTGTGGAAGTATTGCTGGTTATATACTTCGAAAGATTAGTCATCGCAAAATTCTGTTTTTTCCTGATAAAATTCCCAACGCAATCCGATTTCCTTCTATCCTTGTTAGCAAAAGGGGCATTAGTAAAAGACAAATAAAAACGATGTTGTTGCCAATAAAAAAGAATAATCAAACATTTTATCACAGTCGGCATTGTTTGTGCAAGTATTTCTGGTTGTCTACTGTTTTAGTTTAATCGGATTACTGTTGTACTGTTCTAGTTTAATTTCTAACCAGGCAAAATACTTACGTCAGTTTTATGATTTTATAGCAAAAGACCTTTGTTTTTACTGAACACAAACAGCATTTGCATTTGTTTTTATTAAGCAAAAACAGTGTCAGCATAGCCACAATAACCTTCTTATTTTATACCACTTAAAATTGTTTCTTACCCAAGTAACAATACTCCCTCTAACCAATAATTTGCAACAAAAGGATCGGAGGAAATGTTTTTAAATAAATAAAGAAAAAATTGCAAACATCAGTAAATATTTTTATTAAGATAAACAATTTATAACAAGGTTAAAAATATTCCCTGTTCTCCGATATAAATATAATGAAAATGGATCTATAATACAGCCACCGAATATATTCGGTGATACAGCCTACCTGCGAAAAGTGACGTTTGTGTAAGTAAAAGACGCGATAAAAATTGTTTAATCGAATATACCAAGTAGTTTCACAATTTTTAACTGTAAAAGTTGAGTCTTAGTTCCAGAAGGATAGATACACTTTGTAATGGCACTGTGACTTCAGCTTTAAACTGAAACCTAACGTTTCTAGGGCGCAATTTTCTACTTTCTCAATAACTAAAGAAATCTTGGTTTCATAACACTATCCGGACACCTTTAATTTTGGAATTTTAACACTTTTCTTTATTGATATCGATGCTACTTACGTTTATAAATCATCTTTAATGTGGAAAATGCAATATTTTAACTCAGAAATTACTTTATTAGTAAAAAAACATGATTTTTATCACCTATCTGATGGTTTTCCAACATATTTGAGGTTATGATAAAAATCAATTTTGAATGACGTTTTGGATTTATGGGAACACAGTGTTGCCACATTTGTAATTTTTTTGGTGTATTAATTCTTTTTTGTCAAAATTTGGCATTAAAGCTGTTGTTAAAAATAATATAATTTCTTCTTGTGGCCAAGGAGTTGTGAAATACATTCTCGGACAGGTTTGCTCAGTTTTAGGTTTCATCAGTATATTTTTAATTTGTTTTATCTTTGTTGAGATTTTACTGTGACTGCGTGATACGTGTGGGTATAAAATTTTGGCACCACCGCATAGAACTGACATTTTATTGTGCAATTTTTCAAATTTCAATAATTTTTTTTAAGAAAAATACTGAATATTCCGCAAATTTTTTTGCAGAAATATACTATTTGAAATCCTTATTTTTCGATGACATGTGAAAAGATTCTTAATTCGGGTGTCCGGAAAGCGTTCCGGACCCGAAATCTTTTGTAATGCCCACTATTCTCAACTTTATATCGGGTCGGCGTTCCTGTTACTGATTCCCATAACGCCCGATCCAAGTAATGTAAAGGAGAACAAATGTGTACCTTGCGTAATATATCAATAGTTGTTAGTCAGTCGCAGATTCATAGAACACAGGAATTTAAGCTGCTAATACGTCATATATACTTTTTAGGTATACTTTTACACTTCAAAAACAACTTATGGGACAGGCTTCAAATAATATGTCATGTTTATCTTTCTCATAACCTAACTTTCTACCAGCTGTATTAATTTTACGAATATGAGGGAGAAAGAAGACGAGAGAGAAAAAATGAGAGAGAAAGAACATGAGAGAGAGACATAGTTGATCTCTCCGTTTTAAAATGGGTTTCTGTCATCATCATTACATCATTCATATTCAAATATCAAATATTAAAATCAACGTTCCTGTCAACTATGATCGCTTTTCGCGCGTGTATAATATACAATTTGGATGTAGTAAAAACAGTTGGAATTCAGTACACTACTACTCTTTTTAACGAAAGTTCTTTTAATTGAATCCCTTTTAATCGATATCGACAGTAATATTTTCATATATGTATCTTTGTTGCGCTCCCCAAAAATTTCTTTTGTGAGTAAACATCGTATGTTTTTCCATTATGTCTGTTGCGTCAACTAAATAATATCAATTAATTTACCAAATGCAATAAATAACTTTATCCACGACTCGTCTATAATTTGATTATTATACATGAGTTTATGAAATAATAATAATATTCATTATTCACTAGTGAATAATGGTTTCATTATTCACCGCTTCCACGGATATCTCGATCCAAACTCCAAACAAGAGCTGTGCTCGATCCAAACCGGCTTGGAATGCGATTGTACGCACAAAATAAAAAACAAAGGTGGCTATGAAAACATTAGCTTCGTCACGTTGCGTTGTCGCGCTGTTGTGGTTACTTTAATTCCGAGTTTAATTCAAAACGTCACCATTTAAAAATAAAAACATATACTAATATTATCTAAATTTTTTTGATAGTCCTGGGTAAAGTATAGTATTCTACTCGCATATAATGGCTGTTATTCACTTGGATGATTTATGACACTCGCCTGCGGCTCGTGTCATAAACTTCATCCGCGTGAATAACAGCCACCATTATATGCTCATTGAATAATATACTATTATCTCTGAATTCTATGAATTTTAAATATTCTTCTTCTATGATATACGATGACATTTTAAGTCACTTTGTGTATAGTGTATGTGTAATTTGTAATTGTTATTGACCCAAATTGAAATTAACTTTATGACTGGCGAGATTAATGGAGCAGGAAATTTTCAATTAAAACAAATAATTCAGTTAATATTTAATAAAAATAGAAGAGGAGGAAGAATAACACTATTTTTTCTTTGTTCTTGCGACAGTGGGGCATATATTGCGTCGCTGTACCGGTCCTCAACCTCAACTACGCTGACTCCCCGGTTTTCACCCCTCAGGGGCTATCAACCCCTGGTTTTGCGCAACCTTCAGTTATCTGTGTAGTCCACCACCTGGGGAGACAAGACATCCGTACAGATCGTCACAACCGTTCTCGAACCGTTCTCGAAGGGGGATTCGAACAAAAATCTCTTTCCGGAATTTTTTCCATCACGAACTAGTTGGCATCTGGTCTATTTAATATAACTAATTTTTAAACTATTTTATTTATGGTATTTAAACAAATGTTACGGTATGCAGGAAGCGCGAAAGCCATTAAATTAACATTTTTTAGCTGTTAATTGTCATTGTTTTTCGTTTGAATTACCGAAAACGTAATTCGAAAGTGAAAATTAGCTGCGTACACCGACGGAATTAAATTAAAAATTGTAGCTGCAAGTGTAACGCTGACAATTCCATAACATTCACCAGTGGCGTATAAAAATATGTTGTATAGTAGGGATATTTGGATTTAAAATAGTATGGCATACACATACTATTTCTACAACTGCGGTAGTGATATCTTGTGCATTGCATCAGATGCTAAATTTTTACGTATAATATTTATTTCATTTATTTATTTCTACCCACAAATTACCTTTTCTATAATACTCAAACAAGTCAACAATTAAAAATAAAGAAAAGTTTGCTTAACCTAAAATTTCAAAAGAACATTGACCATAAAAACAATAACAACAAACAAAAACAACAATCTAAAAAAATAATTACAATTTTTTTTTAATAAGTTGTTGATTTAGACGGTAGTGTAGCTATCAGATTAAAATCTCTTATTTCTCCAAATTAAAATACTAATATAAATCTTAAGTTAAGTCACTCCTACAGAAACCTCACAGAGTGCGTGTGATGCTACCAAGCAGGCGCGGCAAGTGAGTTTTTTTACAGGTGGGTCAAAATTTTGTGAGCAACTAGTGATATCAACGCATCAAGCAAAATGCACTTTTTTGATCAAGAAAGGTTTTTTAATGTATCTAGTTTTGCCAAGAAATAATTTACCCACAAATAAACACCGCAAAAAAATAGGTAGGTACTGTAGTTACTACAGTACCGTACAGTTGTTACGTACATATATGTACGTGACGACATGCTACAGTTTAGGAGAGAAAAAAAGTAAATTCGGTCAACTTTTGAACGTTATGGTTTTATAAAGAATTCAGTTCAGAAATTCGAAAAAGCTAAATTAAAATTGTTTTATTTTGGTCTTTTTTAACAAAACTTTTTATTTGATAAACTGTACACTGTATCTCCTATACTAGACCGAATTTCCGCGAATATTGCTTTATTCGATAGCAAATGGAGATTCCAAAGCCATCTAACTTTTTAAGGTTTGATTAAAAATTGTATTCATAAATTCAAAAAATCTGATTTAAGGTTGAAAATTCCAATTTTTATGACCCAGGTTTTAAAAAGTTTAAATTTAAATGACTACATCTTCTAATCTAAAGCGAATTCCCGCGAATATTGCTATATTCGATAGTAAATTTTCTGGAGATTCCAAATATATAACCCATTAAGATTTCATTAAAGATACAGTCCCGAAATTCATAAAAATTGATTTAAGGTTGAAAATTTCAGTTCCACTTTTCAAAAAGCTTTAATTTAAGCAATTGTATCTTCTACTCTCAAGCTAATTTCCGAGAGTATTACTTTATCCGATAGCAAATTTTCTGGAGATTCTAAAAATACCTATATAACTTATTAAGGTTCCATTAAAGATTCTGTCCCGAAATTTATAAAAACTGATTTAAAGTTGAAAAGTTCAATTTCTAAGACCCACGCCTCAAAAAGTTTTAATTGAAACAACGTTTCTTCTAATCTACAGCGAATTCCGGCGAATATTGCTTTGTCCGATAGCCAACTTTCTGAAGATTCCAAAAATATATAGATTTATTATTAAGGGTTTATAAAGGATTCAGTCCAGAAATTAGCAAAATTTTAATTTTTGTAAGCCTATTTGAAAAAAAAAAAATTAATCAACTGTACCTTCTTGTCGAAAGAAGAACATCTGTTCAAATTTGACAATAAAATTAAGAATTTGAATTGACAAGTGTATAGAAATAACACAACAAAGTTTTGTAATATGAATTTATTTCTTCCTAACATCAATCCCAATTCTCACCAAGACCAAAGAATTTCTATTGACTCTATAACAACAGACTATTACCGTATTACCTGAACAAAGCTAAGCAGGCGGTGATCTTCAAAACGGTAAAGTCAAGATTCTTCCTCTTCTTTAATGGTCATTATTATGCATCAAATGCATTTTTCGAAAAGAGAAAACCCGTTCTTGTTTGGGATCGTGCACGAAGAGTTACGGTCGGCTGCTTTGAGATGCAGCATCCGAAGAGAAGAAATTGAAATATCTTGAACTTAAGAGGAATGAGGAACTTATAATACGGCAATTCTCTGTTATTACGCACCAGGAATTTAAATTTTTTAAGGACTCAATGGCAATTTTCTGTTATTACGCACCAGGAATTTAAATTTTTTAAGGACTCAAAAATTTTCCGAAGCAGATTATTATGTTTTTCGATCAAATAGCTTTTTAAATGCGCTTTTCTGCAGGTTAGGTACCTTGTAAATAGATTTCTATGGCTCTACAGGGTGTTAATAAAGTATGTAGCCAAACTTCAGAGTATTATTCCTTTCTCCATTTTAAGACAAGAAGTTCATATAAACATAGGTCCTAAACGACTTTGTTTTTAATACACAAGGTGTAGAATTTTTTTTTTGAAACGTTTTCCCTAGATATCTAGAACACGCAAATTAGAATCAAGTTGAAACTTGGTGACAATTTTGAATGCTTCAAGAGGAGTCTGTTAAGCAAAAAACTGTTTTTCTCATTTTACCAGTGGCGTGCACAGGGGTACCGCTCGAGGTTTAATTTAAAATATATATACATATAAGTACGCCACTTTTTTTCAATCTGATATGATTTATGATTTAGCAAATAAAGCTACAAGAAAATCATCTTTTGAATTTTTTCGCTCAGATTAGCCGTTTTCGATAAAGACGAAAAATGTAAATAACAAAAAGTAAGAGAGCCATGAACCATGATTTGACAACTAGCAAGACTCCTCTTTATGCATTAACAGTTGTCCCCAAGTTTCAGCTTTATGCTAATTTGCGTCTTCCAGTTATTCAGGATTTAAAACAATTTGCTCTATTGTCATGTCAGGAATTTCTCTGTAGTATCAGGGAAATGTCACGGATATGTCAGGGTATTTCCTTTTAGCAAATTACTAGAAACCCTGGTAGATCCTTTCTTAAGTTAACCGTTATTGAACCATAAGTTTCTAAAGGCTTCTATCCTAATATCAAATAAAAAAAATGGATTTTATATTCTTGTACATGGCGTCTCTGTCTCAGTTTCAATCGTATAGGGATTTGTTTACACGATTCCAGCTTTTATTGTTGCATAGCCCAAAATTTATAAAATCTAAAACGCACCTGTAGCAGTTGTTGTCTAAGAACAAATTAAATTTCGACACTGAAGCAGCCCCGAAGACATTCTTTTGTGGAAAAAGAAAAGTTATAAATATGAATTCTGCTTTTCAAAAACATAATTTTAATCTTGAAGGCTCTTTTCTTATTTTAATTTTTAATTTGTTAATTTTTTACTTTTCGAACATCTACATATCTAAGGAAAGTACTCGTAATATGTATTTGTGCAGACTAATATCGACTTCCGGTTTTTGACATATCTTTACAGCCCAGGATTAAATATTAGGAAAGGAAGTATTGTTTATTCATTTACAGATATTTAAAAATAGAAATTTGACATTATTTACCCCAAATTCCTTGTATTATTAGCCTATCTCGCGCATGAGTGCCAAGACGAGAAGGTCACTGAACATCCCCCGGAAAATCAATAACCTCCGTGAAGGGTAATATGTCATTACAGGGGTAGAATAAAAAATATAATTTAATTAAAAGCATTAACAGATAATAAAAGATAATTAAGATCAAAATACCACACATACATACATATGTTTTAATAAAGAAAGAAAGAATATCCATGCCATCAGTTACATTCAAAGTGTCTATTTGTATTTAGTCACGTTGAAAAGTATTAAGTTCAGACACCATCGTTATTGACAAAGAAAGATAAGCAAAGAGTCTAAGGTAGAACAAATCAACAATTCGATAAGGAATGGTTATCGGTTTTCTAGGGATTTGAGAAATAGGTAATTTGTAGGCGTAATTTTGCTGCATTATTTTTACAATCATGTCAGTGAAAATATTAGATAAAAAAGATAAATATTTAGGCTTGTAAGGAATGTATAGGTCAAAATATTAGGAGCAATATCCAGCCCCTAATTTTAGCTTTTTGACTACTCTTGTTGCCCAGTTTGCTTTAAAAAACCGATGATTTTCCAGTGTGGGTGCATTAAAAGACATTATTCGTTAATCAAATTTTGCAGCAAGAAACCAAAATGGACGCTGAAGTACTTTTAATAATGGGAGTTTAACTTCTGCATGTCGTACACTCATAATATGACTCTCAAATGTCTTATGTTATTTAATACAAACGAAACTGTTTGTTTCTACTTACTTAGGAGCTTAAACATGTGGCGAAAATCTCATAGAATGACGGCAGTTAAAAGTACAGTAAGAGAAACTTCTTGGTATATTACGTCACAGTTGTATAGTCTAAATTGGGAATGTTGTTCTTAAATGAAAATAAACCTTAAAAATATGTACCAAAACAGTTTTATGTAATCAAGTATAGTTCCAGAATTCGCATCTTGATGTGATTCAGGGTGTGCGGTGGAATTAATGCAAAATGGGAAGTAAACAGATCATGAATAAAGGTTTTTTCACTTAGGGGTCCTTTATATTAAAACAAACATCACATAGTGGGTTGTAGCAATAGCCTAAAATATGTAACAGCCGGTATATAAACTGACCTGCACGCATGCGCACTTTAGTTTCAATAGAAGCTAGTAGCGGTGACGGTGTAGTGGATGGCTGAGATGGACAAGTTGACGGAGAGTACGGAAATATCTAGTTTTTAGGTTTCGTCTCTGACAACTGACAATGCCAAAAAAATACAATTAGCTGGACAAGTTATGAACGAAAAATGTAATATAATTCCGTATGTTGTCTTTCAGACGCACTCAATTTGCTGTGTACTGATATAGTTAAAATTAACAGTATTTCATCTGTAATAGCCGAAGGTACAGAAATTGAGAAACACATTTGACAAAAACAAGTTTTGTATGAATATGAATTATTAAGAACAAATCAAACTGGAAACAAGAATGTCAAAAGCAGGTGTCATTCAGTTGCCTGTGAAAGCTCGGTGGTCGTCAATTCTGCTTTGTTTAAAGAGCGTTTGTAACACAAAGCTCAGTTTAAAAGGCCTTGCTGTTAGTCAGAAAGCAGCACAAGAACAAATTATTGATAAATCTGTAAAACAATGGATCTTAGACGACGAGGTATTTTGGGTTCAAATTGCAAAATTAATTGAAGTTTTTCAACTTGTAACTAAATGGTTAAAAATTGTAGAAGGATACTACTTAATATTGCACAGTTTACTTTGCTGTTAAGGCCTTTAATGATATTAAAAAGGTGATTTGAGTAAATCATTCACCTTTATTCCCACTTAATGAAGAAGAAAATCCTGAAATGCCGAAGTTAATTGCTCAGAGAAAAAAAATTATCATTTGACCTATAATTATGCTGCATAATCCTTTAATCCAAAATCACAAGGAGCTGAGCTTAATGAAACAGACATACTGTTAGCCATTGAATACGTACCTACTTCACATTGGCAAAAGTAAACTTCCCTTAAAAGAGAAGGACCTTATTGACGAAGTCGCATAGTATTGTTGACGAAAATAAAGAAAATGAACAGTATATTATTGATGAGGATGAAGATATACATAGATGAAATAAGTGAGGAATGTGATAGCCACGAGAACAGTAGCGATAATAATAGCAAAGATTTAAGTAATAAAAACAGTTTTGTTGATAAAGAAACATTATCAAATATTTAAGAGAGAAGTTTAACAAATGATGACAGTGATGAGGACATGCCTCTCTCCCAATTTGCGACTCGCATAAATAACTGATTTTGACTAGTACCAATTTCTTAACAGGTTTTCGGTATTTTTTCATGTAAGTATTTATTTTTATTTGTTTATTTTTGCTGTAAATTTTGATTTCGATGTTTTTTTTTTGAGAAGTTTCTTTGTCTTTAATAAACATTTACAATGTTTCTAAGTTTCTATATACTGACGTATATATCACAATATTTCCGGAAATATTTCCAAAAAATATATTTTCGGAAATTTTACACTAATCGTATACCTATAGTTTATGCTGAAAAAAAAAAGAAAGCACATATAAGAAATAGAAAAATGAGAGAATAGAAATATGTGTCTATATAATTTTATGGAATTTTTGATGTTGTTGGTGTAGGGGAATTGTGCAATTTGACTAGTATTTCACGTAATTTTGTCATAACTTTTGATGTACAAATAAAACTTTATTTTTTATGATTTTACAAAGAGATTACATTAATATTGGCGAGCGTACAACAGCAAAGCAGCACACAGGTCTTGTTCGTTCAGTGTCTTGAGACCAGCTACCCGCCCGGGGTGGTTCGACGCGTCGAAGCCGTCTTGCGTCACAGCCAGCAAATCAGCCGGTCACCAGTGGCGGCGTAATAAGCACTCAACATACCGCCCCCCTTGAAGGGCTCGTGTCCTTCAACCAAAAAAAAAAAACAACGAAATTGGTTGAACTTAGTTTTGGCCGGGTAACACGCACAACTTAACCACAGGGCGTTTAAATGTTCCCGACGAAGTTTTCAAAGTCACTGTTCGGACTACATGGTCACATCCAGGATGTAGTTCCGTTATTCTACCCAAGTACCATTTTAAGGGTGGTAAACCATCTTCCTTCACAAGGACAAGGACACCTGGTTTCAGCAATTGTTGTCTAGTCGAGTCTTCTTTCCATTTCACACGTTCTTGCAGACTGGAAATGTACTCTTTGGACCACCTGGACCAGAATGATTGTACAATTTGTTGTAGGAGTTGAAATCGTGACAACAAGGTCTGTTTAACATCTAATAAGCTCCTTTCAGCTATACTTGTCATTTGTTCTCCAATTAAGAAGTGCGAAGGTGTAAGGGAAGTTGGATCGGAAGGATCATTTGACAAAGGATATAAAGGTCTGGAATTCAGACATGCTTCCACCTGTGATAAAATGGTTGAAAATTCTTCGTACGTAAGAGGTCTGTCTCCGATTACTCGCTTTAGGTGATACTTCACAGACTTGACCCCTGCCTCCCAGATGCCCCCAAAATGTGGCGATCTGGGTGGAATAAATTTCCACTCAATACCCTCGTTACTAAGATTGCCCGATATGGTCTTAGTATTGTCAGTAAGGAATTTAGAAAGTTCTTTATTGGCTCCAATAAACGTAGAAGCGTTGTCACTTGTCAGAATAAATTTGTTGAGACTTGCCACGTCTAGCAAAGAAGCGCCGTAGTGCTGCAAGAAAACACTCAGTGGTCAGACTACTAACGACCTCCAAATGCAGAGCCTTTGTGGAAAAACATACAAAGAGGGCAACATAACCTTTGACTGGTTTGTAATTTCGTGTAGTTCTGTCCTTTAGAGTAAATGGACCGGCATAATCCAAACCAGTAATCAAAAATGGTCGTGTAGGAGTAAGTCGTGTGTCGGGCAAGTTTCCCATTTTATAGTATTCCGAGTTTGCGTTAAACTTAAAACATCTAATACAATTATGGACAATTTTTCGAGATAGATTATGCCCAGATAATGGCCAAAAACGCTCTCTGATTGAAGCAAGGAGCAATTGAGGTCCAGCATGCAATAATCTAAGATGTTCGTGTTGTGCTACAAGTGTTGTAAAGTGATTATTTTTAGGAAGAATAATGGGGTGTTTTTTATTATAAGGAAAAGTAGAATTTTGGATTCGTCCACCTACACGAATAATGTTTGTTTTGTCGAGGAATGGATTTAAACTTAAGAGTGGACTTTTCTTATCGACCTTTCCATATTTTATAAGATTTTTATGATCAGTCGCAAAACTGCAACTTTGTACGATACGGGTTATACATATAAGTGCATCTTCAAGTTCGATCGGTGACAAACACTGAAGATTCTTAGAATGTTTGTGCGTTAAAGTATTGTTTTTGAATCTTAATATGTAGGCGAAAATACGTTGAAGTTTTAGTACAGACGAATGTTTATGAATAACATTTAACAAATCATTTGTACCCTCAGTGGTACTTAAGAGAATGGTACGAAGTTCAGGTAATTCTTTAACATCCTCAAGGGATTTTGAATAGTTAGGCCACTGATCATTTGAAAGTAATAACCAAGACGGGCCGTGAATCCACATATTTGAATTCAATAAACTAGATGGAGTGATACCTCTAGTAAGAAGATCAGCAGGGTTATTCAAGGTGTTCACGTATTTCCATAAGTCAGGAGGACACAACGCTTGAATTTGTGAAATACGGTTAGCTATAAATGTTTTTAGTAAACTGGGAGATGTATTTATCCAAGCAATGACAATAGTCGAATCACACCAGTAATATATGTGGCTAAAATCCACTTGAAGTGACTGCTTGATCTTATCAACAAGTTCTGCCAAAAGCAGGGCACCACAAAGTTCCAGGCGAGGAATTGTTACGTGCTTGATTGGGGCTACGCGTGTTTTCGCAATCAAAAGATTACAATGATAATTTCCAGACTTATCCAGGGAACGAATATATACGCAAGCACCGTAGGCAACATTTGAAGCATCGGAAAAACCGTGCAGTTCAATTGAAACTGGATTTGTACATATAACTTGCCTTGGTATTTTAAGATCGTTTAGTTTTGGAAGTTGAGTATAATAAGATGTCCAAGTTGTGTATAAATCGGCAGGAATTGATTCATCCCAGGAAAGCTTTAATTTCCACAATTCTTGGAGTAATATTTTTGCAGAAATAGTCACACAAGAGAGAAGACCCAACGGGTCGAAGATACGGGCTATAGACGACAGAATACTTCTTTTTGTTATTCTATAGTTAGTACCTTCTGGCAAAGTAATGTCATATTGAAGAGTGTCAAAATTTGGGTCCCAAATTAGCCCAAGCGTTCGGCTGGTTTCATCTGTCGCTATTGGAAGTGTTTCAGATGAAATAGTTGTATTATCAAGAGGTATATTTGATCGCCATTTGCGTAAAGAAAATCCATGCCTTTCAAGAAGGAAGGAAACATCATGCTGAATTTGTTGTAATTCTTCAACAGAAGAAGCCCCTGTCAACAAATCATCGACGTAAAAATCGTGTAATATAATCTCAGAAGCATGCGGGTACTCTTCTGAGTGTAAATGGGCAATTTCATGTAAAGAACGAATAGCAAGAAAAGGAGCCGAACTAGTTCCGTAGGTAACTGTGTTCAACTGATATACTGAAAATGGCTGTTCAGGACTTGTTCTCCAAAGAATTTTTTGTAGGTGTCGTTCATAATCTTTTATGAGTACTTGTCGGTACATTTTTGCGATGTCCGCGCTAAGGACAAAAGTGTGTTGTCGAAATCTTAAAACAATCGATACCAGATCATCTTGTATGGTAGGGCCTATCATCAACAGATCATTTAATGATACATTAGAAGTAGATTTTGCCGAGGCATCAAAAACCACGCGAAGTTTGGTTGTAGAACTACTGTCTTTCATGACGGCGTGATGTGGAAGAAAAAATCCAGAATCATGAGTAGTATCGTTACACAAAGACATATGATTTAGGGAAATGTATTCGTTAATGAAATCAGTGTATTGAATTTTAAGATTTTCGTTACGTTTGAACTTATTTTCAAGTGAAAGAAATCTTGTCGTGGCAGAAGTATGGGAATCACCAAGTTTGGAAACTGAATCTTTAATTGGAAGTGATACAATGAAACGTCCGGTTTCATCTGTAGTAACGTTGTCTTTATAATGTTGTTCACAAGTTAGTTCCTCATTGGAAAAATGTTTTATTTTTGGCAACTCTTCTAGTTCCCAAAATTTTCTTAGTTGTAGATCCAATTGGTCATTAACACTAAGATTACATTGTATATCTGAACGTGATACAGAAGTGGGTAAAGACATAGGTCCAGATACGAGATAACCTAACATGGTTTTCTGCAATATTGGTTTACCTGAGCCAAGTTTAATTTGACCAACACAAATAAGGTCCCAAAATGTATCAGCACCTATAAGTAAGTCAATAGGTGAAGAAGTATTTTTTTGCTCCCACTCACGATGTGTAGCATGGTCTAATTTTGTCATAATCAAGTGTATGATAAGTGGATCCCAACCAGTTGTATTCAAATATAAAGATTCAAGTGATCTTAAGTGATGCTGCAGACTGTCAAATAACTGCCTAAGTTCCCGATGCGAATCTTTATGCACTGTAGGTAAATTGAAAAGAGCCTTGACATGACTGCCAACCAAAATATTTTTATTTTCAAACCTTTCCTGTAATAACTTCCACGCTGTTGCATAAGTCGCATCAGAAACCTCAAGCGAAGCAATGGTATCAGCAGCAGCGCCCTTTAAGGATAACCGTAGGTAATGGAATTTCTGTATATTACTTAATTGTGCATTGTTATGAATAACAGACGTAAAGGTATCGCGAAAAAATAACCACTTATCATAGTCACCATCATACACAGGGAGATTTATAGGAGGTAACTGTATATTAGTGGAACTCTGTGTACGTAAAACTCCATCACTGGATGCGCAAGAATGTCTGTCAGAGTCCGCCACTGAATGTTTTGCAAGAAAGCTTTTAGCTTTTGAAATAATATCATAATATTTATCTTCAAATGAACTGCGTTCATCTGCGTGTAAAGTGTCAGCATTGGTTTCATAATCATCATCAGCAGCTTCAATAGCCAACTGTGCTTCATTAAAACCGTCTAGAAGAGATTCAGACCTTAACAACCGGGACTGAAGCTCTTCAATGTTTATCTCTTCAATTGGTTTATCTTGTATCGTTTGAAACCAATTTGTAAAACGTGTAAGAGCAGATTTAGCATTCTTTCGTTGGATTTTAGCTACATTAGCCATCTCAACTTACAATAAAGTATGCCAAAAAATGCTCAAAGTTATTGTAAATGATGTGAAAACTATCAACAACAAGTGTGTGTAATAAAACAAAGTACAAAACTTTATTTCCGTAATAAATTGTATAGAAATGCAAGTAAGACGTTAATTGGTGTACTTACCTATTGGTACTGTTCAGTGCAAAATAAGTAATAAAATACCAAAGGTGTAATGACAGTAAACACAAAGTGTGACAATAACTCAAGTGTACTGCCGTGAAAATATCCCGACGTGAGTCAAGAACGTAAAGTATCACCAAATGTACTAAAATGTATCATTAGATACAACATATAGCAGGTAAAACTTATAATATCATCCGAAAGGAATAATAATTATGCAAAATCCAACGCATGTATACGTTAGCAACTATATGTGTATGTAAAAACAGTCAAAGTTAAGCAAAAACGTCTGTAAACAATGCGAAATGCATGTAGGTAGAGCTGTGTTAAATTTCAAAGAATGTGTAAAAAACCCACAAAAGGGACAGCCTGTACCTACGTATGACGTCAGCGTGGCAATAAAATTGCGTAATAAAGTAATAACTGAATGTAATGTGTTTTATCAAAAACGGAAATGTCTGAGCTGGTTTGGTCAAAGGTAAAATAAGTAACAAATAACATGGAACGCACTGACCTTGTTTCTGAAGTCTTCCAGAGATCAAAGATTTTGATCAACCCATCAAAATGGCTGCTGCGCCAACAATTCTTCTTAGTTGAATATTATTTTTTAATTTTACAGCTTCTCCATAACGGAATCACTAATTCATTCGTGTCGAAGGACCAAAATATGTAGGGGAATTGTGCAATTTGACTAGTATTTCACGTAATTTTGTCATAACTTTTGATGTACAAATAAAACTTTATTTTTTATGATTTTACAAAGAGATTACATTAATATTGGCGAGCGTACAACAGCAAAGCAGCACACAGGTCTTGTTCGTTCAGTGTCTTGAGACCAGCTACCCGCCCGGGGTGGTTCGACGCGTCGAAGCCGTCTTGCGTCACAGCCAGCAAATCAGCCGGTCACCAGTGGCGGCGTAATAAGCACTCAACAGTTGGTTATTTTCGAACCCTCGGAAGTACATGTTTCTTTTTCGAAAACACGAAATTTCGGAAGTTTTCGAAAATTAAATTCTGAACTGTATTAGTTTAAAAAAATGTATTGAAACAAGACAGAAAGAGATCTAGAGCAAACCTGACCAGGGGTCTTCTCAGGTTTGTTCAGGCTTATGTTCTTTTATTAACACGTTCCAAATTATTAAAATCTCATATCTATATAAACAATTATTGCGTTATCCAATAACGCATTTTCAAAACGGCATCTTTTGGAAAAATGTATAATTAAAAAGAATACTTGCCAAAAAAGAAATACTTTCGAATAAGATGTTTTTCGAAAAAGGGGGTTTCGGAAAAAAAAATCTATAAATGTCTGTAGATCTATCGTTTTAGACCAACGACTTGCTTTTAGACCGGGAAAGAGATCTGTTAATGATCCTGAAACTTACTGATGTGACCATCGCAGCGGCTGATCTAGTAGAGTTCATTTACAATGGAGTGGATAGAGGTACCATGTCGCTGGTCTCTTTTTCGACCTGTTTAGAGCGTTTGATTGTTTGGACCACGATTTTCTACTCAGAAAATTGTCATACTATGGCTTCTGAGATAATTTATCTTGAATCTGTTGGGTTCGTACTTGGGGAATAGACAGCCTGTTGATACTGGGGCCTCTCTTATTTTTGGTCTTTGGTCTTTGTGAATAAAATACCTAAATATATATCAGAAGGGCTTACAATCATGTTTGCTGATGATACCTCGGTAGTGGTCTCAGCGCAGAGCTTTAAGGAATTAAGCCGAAAGGTGGATTAAACAATAACTAGAGAATTCAGTAATTGGTGTGCGAAAAATATTCTTATCTTAAATACTGAAAAAAAAACATTAATGCGAATTTTAGAAGCTCAAAATTAAAAGAAGAAATCAATTTAAATCATTTCGAAGGTACAACTAGCACGAGGTTTTTTGGGACTATATTTGGATGAGTGTCTATCTTGGGATTCTCATGTAGACTACGTGTGTCAAAAAATTTACGCCAGTTCTTATGCGATTTGTCAGATGGAGGACCTAGTGGATGAATCTGCTTTGGTCAGTATTTACTACTGCCTAGTGTGTTCTCACCTTAGTTACAACGTTATCTTATGGGGAAATAGTACAAATAGTCAAAGGGTTTTTGTTAATCAAAAGTATAATTAGACTAATATTTAAACTAAATAATGGTTTGTTTCTAAATCTATGGATGTGACTGATCAAGATGCTTGTTGTTCAAGAGGTACACCTGACTATTGACTATTGGCTCACTTTTTTATATATCAATTAGGTTTGTTAATTAGGTTATATAATTAATTATAGGTTCTTTATAATTCGTCCAGCTCTTTTTAAAAGCTAATTAAGCGAAATCTATACGTGGATATATTACCGTCGCGTCGTGGGATAATGTGGTTTTCCTTCAGATTTGTTTGTTGCACAAGAAAGCGTGCGTGATTTTCCATCTAAGGAGATATTTATTTACTTTACCTACATAACTTTTATGTATGGATTGCTTATTTGTCTATCACCAGAGTTTATTTTATTATTATACAACAAAATTAGCAAGTAAAGGTCGAGTAGTACTTATGAGGTTCTGTTTATTTAAAAATATTTTTAAGCGCATTTTGCAAATGAAAAATTGAGCCTTTGTAAATATTTGCATGTTTTTAACCTTGCGTTATACTAGGTCGGACTCATGACTGAGATCTAAAAATATACCTACGGATGAATTGAGATGTAACTACAACTTTTTCGAATATTTCTGTTTCATGCAATAATTATTGTGTGTAAGAAAGTTTATCGACAGAAAATGAATAAAAAGAAAAATATGGGAAGCTTTGCCAATAGAGGTAACAATAGCGGACGTAAGGCTTTTTCATAATTTTTGTTGACCTATTTATATTTGATCTACAAAATGGTTTCATGAGGCCTGAAATAGAACATAGACTATTTTTTATCCCTATAATTAGGTTGTGTCTTTACAAGTTTTCTCAGATTTGATAAGGTAGCTTGCGGTCTTGGCTAATAAATATTATAAGGGCTATATCAATTTGGACCCAAAACTCCTTGCGCCTAGGACGTGGAATATGTAAGCAGCGTAACATACGCTTAGGGTTTTTAGTCGGTTTACTTATTAGGTACTCCAGGCACGTGCTTAGGGGCGTCGAGCAAAAATAGCTGCGCCGAACAAAAATAAGTATTTTATCTGTACTTTTAAACAAATGGAGGTTGCTATGAATGGTGGATATGACGGAGAGGGGGCGCCAAAAAACGTAGAGCATTGGGGCGCACAAATTTATAAACCAGCACTGGTTAACTACCTATACAAAAATCTGTCTCTTTATACACAGGGGCTTTAAGCGAGAAGGGTCACAGGGTTTGTTACAAATACGGAAGGTTATAGTAATAAAAAGTGAACCAGTGGGTACTTCGAGATATACAGGGATATCCAAATAGAAGTGAACAGGCCTTATACCTTTTTTGATTTTAAAGATGTAAGAGAGTAAACACAAGCGAAGCCGCCGGTATTCGCTAGTATTGTATAAAAAGCTTATGAAGCTATCAAAGAACAAAACAGTTAATGAGGAGGAACAAATATACATAATATATTATAAAAATAATATTATAGAGACAAATAAATATCCTAGGACCAGTGTCTATAGAAATCCTTCAAGTAACGCACACGCTTCTCTTTAAGAATAATTAATGTAACAAGTGCTCAGTGGATGATTCATCAACTGTTCTGCCCGCCAAATTAGGCATTTGACGGCTTTAATATTCCTCTATTAATTGTTATTTAAAAAATGCGTATTTTAGATGTCTAAATTGAAATTTTAATTAACTAAATGTGATCCGTTTTTCCTTATTTACTTTTTATGCCTTCTTGTCGAAAACACATTCAAACAGGAATCAGACTTTACTGAAAGGTCATTATTCCTTCCCCTCCAACCCTAATCCTATTGAAGCCCTTGCAAATGACCCAAATTTCAAGATTTAAGGGTCTCAGTTCGCTAATTCTTTGTGACTTCGAAACTAAGTCCGTCTCTGGACTCTGGAAGAAATATAGATATTTCCATCCCTTTCACTTCCTTTCACAGGTTATTACTGCAAACATTTCAATGGAATCACCTTGTTTTGACTGGCTCAAACATTTGCCAAGAATTCAGGGACGAGAAATTGATTTTCTGGGAATTTTACTGCTTGCCAACCGATGAAATAAATGAAAACGTCAAAACCAAGGGAATAAAATCTGTAAATCACAATATGATACAATAAAGAATATAGGCTATAGGCCATATAAAAAACCGTCCCTAAATAAATCTGGTGCCACGACTGACTCTCATGCGAGTTAAAAGGAATATTCAGATCTGTAATTATTGTGATTTTTACTGTTCCGTGCCAAAATTAGCAAAACCGAACACTCGTGGAATCACTTCGGTGTCCGTCCGTCCGTCCTTCCGTCTGTAACAGGCGAATTGAGGCGATTTTCTCTGAAACTATTCGACGAAAAAATTTGAAATTTGGCACAGAGATAAAGTGTGGTAGCCCAATTATAGACGTGAAGTATAAAAAGTTAAATTTTAATTCTGGGGATTAATTTCAGGGGGTAAATTGGGAAATTGAAAAAAATTCAAGGGCATCGTGTAGTGTGTCAAATGAAAGCTTCTTGAAACACGAATTCAGCAGTATGTATACTGTATTTCTTATGCATTTTTTTAAACATTTTGAGATTGAGCCAAAATTAGTACGATTGAAAAATTCTAGCGCGATCAATTATTATAAACAATGTAATTGTTAATTTCCGTATAACTGCTGAACTATTGGTTTTAGAGAAAAAGAACAAAAAATATTTCTCACGATGTAAGGAACAACTTTTGCCCTTAAAAGTTTTTCAAAATTTTTAATTTGGGTCAGACGAAACCCTCCCCCACTTAGCTCCGCGCATACGCGATGTGATACGGCGTTGGTGCCATCGGCGGCGGGTAGCGCGGCAAATGGGAGGAGATCGGGCGACCGAGGTTTGCTCAGGTTAAGTGGAGGGCTGATGGCACGGAACACTAATTGTGCAAGTATAGCTTGCACTTGACCGAATTTTTTGAAATTGTTTTTGTACAGTTATTTTCCATGGAGAAGCAATGATTTTCCGTTGTAGATACTTAAACAGACGTATAACTCGTTGACTAAATCAAAATTGTATTCATCTAAAACGCGCCCCGCACAAATTCAATACGTCTCTCGAATAGCTACAAGTTTAAGTCCTAAAACACACCCATGATCACCTTTACCTTATCCGTATTTATACGTATCGGTAATTTCCGTTTTTCTTCGACAAGTGACGAACCATGCTGACAGGTTATCGATTCTACGAAAATACCCGATTGTTATGGTTTAGACTTTATTACTAGCTTTTTTTAGTGATCATAAAGGACGATAAACTTCCAAATACTCCATTACAAAAGGTTTCTTAAAAGTCTTACACCCGAAAATCGTCAGATCTTCATCGAGGCAAGAAATAAATACAATCAAAGCATCTCGGAGATAAACCGTATGATATTGACATTTCTAAGGCTTTTGACCATTTATGGCGTTCTCAACAAGCTATCTTCTTATGGTCTTTCTACCAAACAATGTACTTGGATCGGCCTTCTTTCTAACATACGCATAATAATATCGTGGTGGACGGTTACTCATCTATCTTAAATTATCAATGATGGCGTACCCTAAGGTTCAGTTGTGACACCAAACCAACCCTATTTCTCCTTCACATTAATGACCTGCCATCTTCAACTACCAATCCCATCCACAGTTATGCTGACGATAGTACTCGTCCCTTCAACATTCATTTTTCCAGGCAAGTCTCGACTCAAGAGCTGGGCAATAGATGCAGATCTATGCACCTATCCCTTTCCAAGGATCTCCAATTAATCCAATACTGGTGTAACACGAAATCTTGTTCAGTTCAACCCCTTCAAACCCCAGTCTTGCTCCCTGTCACGCAAAAAATCCGGCAGCACATGCCCCATTCACATAAATGACCTAGCCCTAAAGAACAACAAAACGTTCGATCTTCTTAGCATCGGTTTGGAACATGATCTTAGCTGGTACAAGCCTATTCTATTCTATTTGCTTAGGAATGTGGTGCATTGTCACTTGCACTGAAGCTTACTAACAGCTTATTGTGCCCCTTAAAAATCAATCTCCTATCAGTCGAGTGTTCTCCACATAGCTCAAAACACTGGTGATATAGGGGCTTTCGCTATTTCTTCGGGTTTAGGATATGCTTTCCCGAAGTGCCTAAGTCTTGCCGTGCTTATTAGAGCAGGGCAGTGGTATACTAAGTAGTAAAGAGTTTCTTTCTCCTCTCCACTTGCTCTACAACTAGGATCCTCCTCTAATTCAATGATACTGAAATAGCAATTCTAGCGACAGTGTCCCGTAAGGAGTCCTGTTGCCATTTTAAGTTTCCTCCTGCTTATTTGCAGGAGTGCTTTTGTTCTATTTTTGTCCGGCTCCCTGATAAATGATCGTGATTGACTTAAACCAGGGAGGCCCATCCAGTACAGCTGATGTTACAAGCATATTACTTCAATAGACACATCATCTGCACAAAAAGCCGACCGAGCCAGAAAATACTTCTCCCCTTTCCAACTTATACACTCTCTATGTTTTCCAAATAAGATCTAACCTAGATGAATGTTCCCCCCATCTGGGGAACAGCATCACCTTCGGCGCTTAACATCCTTGATTCTATCCAAAAGAGTCATTCAACTCATCAATGAGAACTCGCAAGAAAACCCTTATATCGCTCATCGTCTCGCTGTTGGTGATCTGTCTTTTTTCTACAGATATTTCCACGGATTTTGCTCAGAAGAACTAACTTCTATCTTCGTCCCTTGACTGTTCCGAACAGAACAACAAAGGCGCATTAAATATGCATCCCTTTACTGTCCGGCTACGAAAACCTAGAACATCCTAATTCTCTCGCTCATTCATACCTAGAGCCCCTAGATTATGTAACAAATTACCTGCAGAGGTTTTCCCTTTCCTTCCCAACCTCCAATCCTTTAAATTAGTCAATAGATTACATTTCCCTTCTCTTCCGGCTCCCATGGTACGTTAGTACTTAGGCTTGAAGTCTACGAGGGCTTTCCCAAAGAAAAAACAAATACGATATGTTAAAAAAAGTACGTAAAAACCGAAAATTCAAGTTATCAAAGCCACAGTATTTCTGTACCATTGAGTCATAGTAAAACCAGGATATAACAATTTTATACTGAATAAATTTGATAGCATTGATTTGCTGTTCTCGTCATGGTAGATTAGTGCTGCCCCGGCTGATACACTTTTTTATCTTGAGATTTTTAAAACTGATTAGTTCGCTAATAAAAACATAATTACTATGCTTACTGAAGGTAGTACGTATGTATGTACTCTTTCTGTTCCTTAGGGGACCCACGTGCTTTTTTATTTCATTATTCACATTTCCTGTCTCTTTGTTAGGTATTAGTGCTGTATTGGAACGCTACTTTGAGTGTTTGTCTCGATATACATATTATAAACTGCGGTAAAATACGCTGTTTTACTAATAGGGTTGTATTTTCTATAAAAGGACGGATAAGACAATGAATCAAAAAACAAAAAGATCTACAACCATTAGGCTACCAAATTACGTCTACTAAGTTTAATATTGCAGGTAGATCATTCTACAGGGTGTATCAAAAAATGAAAAAATATATATCTTGATTTGCCCCTGAATAATTAAAAACAATAAATCGTACCTCGTGTCGTACCATAAAAGTAATGTGAAAAGACATACGTCAATAAAAATTTAAACAAAATTGAACAATCTATTCAAAAGTTATTCCATTTTTAAATTGTTGAATATTTTGTGCGCGCCATTTTTTTTTTGTGAGGCAGCGTAAAAAATACTGATACCTATATAGGGTGTCCCAAAAGTCTTAGTATGGGCCCATTTGATATTAGTGAAGATGGAGACACCAAATTGTAGGTGTATCTTATTGGTTAATTAATCTACTTTTTATGTAAGTAATTTAACTTTTTCAACCCCGTTGAGGGGTGAAGCTAGGTAGTTAAGGTAAAAATTTTAAATGCATTTAAAGGTCTTCAAAAAAGAAAAATTCTACCGCAAACCTGAGGTCCGTATTATTCGTTTCTAAATGCAAGCCTTTGAAAATCAAAAATTTTAATACCTTTTCTCTTATTTTCTTATTGTTCAAAATGACCACCATGAACGTCTTGGCAGTAACAAAGTCGGTTTTGGAACTTACTTCTCACATTTTCGAGAATGGCAGGTGTTACTTCTTGGCAGAGTTTCAAAATCGACTTTATTGCTGCCAAGAAGTTCATGGTGGTCATTTTGAAAAACTTTTAAAGTAATAAGAGAAATAAAGTTACTGAAATTTAATTTTTTTACGATTTTTAATTTTTATAAGCTTGCCATTGACAAACGAGTTCAGATTCGGACCTCGGATTTGCGGTAAAATGTTCCTTTTTTGAAAGCTTTTAAAATACGGTACCACACGGCATACGGTTGCGTTTAAAATTTTTGACCTCAATTCCCTAGCGCCACCCCTCAAGGGGGTTGAAAAAGTTAAATTACATAAAAAAGTATATTTATTAACCAATAAGATACACCTAAAATTGGGTGTCTCTATCTTTACTAATAGCAAAGATATTTGTCCATATACCAACACTTTTCGGACGCCCTGTATATTAGACCATAATTACGTTAATCTACAATGCATTTTCAAAAAATTATATTTTCGAGAAAGCATCTTTCAAAAAAATGTATATTCAAAATGTTTTTCGAAAAAAATACGTTTTGCAAAATGTGTGTTCGACAAAAAAAATGTTAAATAAAGTTCTTTCTTTTGAACAAATTTTCATACACGTACTTTTTTAAATAACTTGAAGTATTTTCAGGTTGGGTTGGGCGTGTCCCACGCGTTTTCCTATAAATATACCCAATTAATAAAAAGTGTTCTTCGACATAAAAAACAAATAATGTTACAAAATGTAGTTTCTTCTGGAAAAAATGTCGTAAACCTACTTTGAAAATAATTTTAAGTATTTTCAGCGATTTTTTTAAGTGTGACACACGTTTTCCTATAAATATACTCAATTAATAAAAAATGCGTACAAAACTATTTTGCTGGATGTCAAGCGCCATTCAAAATATTTGGCACCGAACTCTGGCCGATAAAAGCATCAATAACTATTTTTCATCGCATCTCGGCGTCCTCAAAGTAATAGTTTATTTTGAAAGAACCGTAAAACATGAAAAATTTGTACGTCTGTATATTTTTAGAACATGTTTTACCAAGAAAAAGACAAAATTTAAAGGTAATTAATGGCTGTGGAATGAGGTCTATCTAGACTGGACGCCATAAGTAAAATGCGTCTAGGAGACGAGTAAAAGTGTCGTAAAAAATAAATTAAAAATTTCTTTAAGTTGGTTGAAACAGTCTGTTAAAAGCAGGAATTATGATTTTCTAATTACTTAATTCAGGATTTAGTGTTCATTACTAGGGGAAACTGTCCTAAAATGACAGAGTAAGAAAATAACATAACTAGGGTATTTTCTCCAGGAAGCAAAATTTAGAACATATTGTGTCATGTGTAAAATAAAAATGTCACTTTTTCAGATTTGTAGATCATTGTGTTTATGTTTGTTCTAAACACTTGTATTTTTCTTTAAAACGTAAATGAACTTTGGTATTTTTATATATTTTTTAAACGTCCAACTCTGTTAAAATGACATGGCAGTAGTGTATCTAAAATGACACAGGGTACATGGATTTATTAAGAATGGATACGGGATGATTTAACATTCTTTGAAGCCAAAACAAACCATTCTAAACGACACTGTAAACACAATTTGTAAACATTGGCCACATCTTATTTTACCTTGTATTTTTGCACAAAAAATACGTTAGAAGCATCACAAGATTTACTAAAAGTAATAAAAGCCCTAAAATATTGTATTTTTCTGCTAAATAATAATAAATTTAAGTTAAAAAGGTTTTATTATTTATAGGATATATTACTTCTAAAGGTTTATTTAAAGTCGCTCCGAGTCATTTATAAATAATGAATAACAAAGAATTTCTAAGAATGTTATTGCCATTGGGTAGAGAGAATCCTCATTAGGTTACATAGAAACTTTCAACTCATAAGCTGAGTAGTTTATTTGTACCAGTGCTAGAACGACGTTGTATTCAAGTAATTGGTGAAAATTAATATTGGGCAATAATACAGTTTTTAACCAAAGGAGTGTCACCAATTGAGATCAAAAACCGCTGTTTACGGAAACTCTTCTCCATCATTTGCAACAATAAACTGGTCCAAGTTATTTCGCTGGAGATGAGAACCGTTAGAAGATGATACATGCGAAGGGGGCCTCGTAATGGTGATTACTCCAGAAAATATTCAGTTTTTGGAAAAAATTGTTCTGAGCGACCCACGGCTAAAGGCAAAAGAAATAGCCGCACAAACTGACCTTTCGAAATCAATTATTGTCCTTCGGATCCTTCACGAGCTTTGAAGATGACAAAGATTAGCGCTAAATGGGTGCTTGGATTCCCAGTGCAGTTCATATGGTGGAGCAGATTAGTTTTTGGTACGCATTGGCGTACAGCTTGAGGGTTTTTAAGAGGGTCAAATATTGAAAAATATTCTCAAAATTTAAAAAAAACGTTCAATTTTCAGAAAACTTTTAGAAATATTTTGTCGGGGTACATGTTTGTCTGTAATTAGTTTTTGGTACTCAAATTTTTAGAGTAACCAATTTTGAAAGAAAAATCAAAAAACAGTTCCATTTTATTAAAATGTTGTTTGAGAGTTTTTGTGCGTTTACCGTTTATAAAAATACGCATTCTGAAACATTCAAAATAGCGGATTGAATATTGCAACTGAATATAAAAGTCTTTTAATTCCGTTGGAATTTAGAATGTCTGGATTTATTCGCAAAGTTTAAATGTGAAGTCTGTTTTAAATCGCTAAAAATGAAGTTAATTATATTGCTTGATTGATTGTGTGTGTGATTAAGTTTTATGGATCAGGTTTAAACCAACTGACCAGCAGCTTTTTTGAAGAATAATATAGATTTAATTCTTTTCTTAAAAATATTTCAAAAAATAAGTTACTTCTTCAGCGCACCCCGTACATCGTGTAACCCATAGATAAAGTAAATAATGGAAAATTAGATGTTTTATTATGATATGCTTTTTGTATTGCATATATATTATAAATATCTTCCAACATATCCTCACGTTTAATTATATTCGAAAATATGTGAGATTTATCAAAAATGTTTATTGGGACTATACACTGGTATTGGTGCATTTTGGAACAATACAGTACTGATACGAACCTGTTACCTTAGGCCTGACTTTGATTTTCAAACGATTAAAATGTTACACCAGCAAAAACTACAACGACGTTACGCAGTGTCCTGTCCGGTAAGAATAATACTAAAAATTAAACGGGCGCCCATTCCGCTGTTGATCGAGTCGTGTGTTGTGACGTCATCGAGCCTCAGCCAACGTAAGCGCGGCATCTTTGGAGGATGATAACATTTTTATTTCTACAGATAATTAAAAAAGAAAAATCCAGATATTTTTACATTTTGGGGACTATTTATTAAGAGAAAATGAACAAAATGGAAACTTCGTAAAAGGCAATGGTAGGTACATAAGTAATAATTAAAACTTAATTAGTACTTACTGGCATTCATTCATAATTTCTTCCTGAGTCCTCACTTGAACTGGAGCTAATTTTTCAACCGATTCCTCATAATTTCCAAAACATTTTGTTATTTTCTCGTCGAATGTGTTCACTAAATCTTCCAAAGATCCAGAAAAAGTTTCAGTGAAATTATCGTCGGAAACGTTAATTTGGTCCGAATTTGAGTTATTTTGAGCAGCATTCTGCTCATTTTTGAGGAGAACTTTAGAACTGTCCAGTGTGTTAGAGTTGTTGATGAGATCTTCGTTGAGATCGTTGAGGACCTGCAAAGGGTATATGAGAAATTAGTAACTAGTAGTTTGTTGATAGGAGATAAGGAGATACAGGGTCATAAAGGGAGAATTTTAATTTAGATTTTCTTCGACGTTTTAAAAAGGTTTTGACATATTACCCTGTATCTCTATTAATATCGGTATATCGGACAAGCTGGGCTAAATCGAAATATTCTGATGCCAGGAATCCACCGTTGCGCTATGTCTTATTACTTTTGGACCACCCTGTATCAAATCTAAGCTTGTAGCGAATTATTGGATCAAAATTAGCATTAAGTATTATTTACTGTACTGTTTATTTTGATTAACTTTCAATACTTTACCAAAAAAATTCACTTGCAGATCCGAGTTTGTTAGAAAAATATTAAACAAGAAGTAATAATTTTAATATATCTTTTTTTTTAATTTCATCCAGACGTATCATGAATATGAAAACACTTCTATTTTGTGAATTTTAATTAAAAGATTATCATCAGAATAAACAGTCAAAGATTCAAAAAAAGAATAAAGCGGTTTTTTGTTTTGCTCCAAGTTAAGCGCCTAAATCAATATAATAAGTAATTGTTTTAATTTGAATCATTTACAGTTTATTTTGATTAACTTTCAATAAAAATTCATCTAAAAATTTACTTGCAGCTCCGCGTTACTTCTAAAAGAAAAACATTAGACAAGGAGTAACAATGTTAATAATTTTTTATTTCATTCAGACTTATCTCTATACAGGGTGATCCAAAAGTAGTAGTACACAGAGCAACAACAGATTCCTTATGCCAAAATAATGTGCTTAAAAAAGTTATGTCATTTAAAAGAAGTGCCTTAGGTAGCGCCCTCTACTAATGGCATTAAAAGAATGAACGAATTTGAATTCCTCTCCTCAATGAAACCTCAAATGCCTAATTTTGTGCCGCTATGTCGTTTTGTTGAGAAATTATTGGAAAAAATCGAAAACAAAATTAAAGTTTTGATACCCTGTATCTTGGTTATTATCAACTTTGGAGAGGTTTACAGAGGTTCCGTATATAGCGTAGGCATGCACTAAAGAAGGGTTCTTCACAATTCAACCCCTAAAGGGTGAAACAGGAGTTCAAATTTTGTATGGAGAAAAAATATTAGATGGTCCTATTAACTCGAAACTTCATAGATGTACTCCGAAAAATAAATGTTTCAGGTTTAATAAATCAATCCCTAAGGGGTTGAAATGGGGGTTCAAAGTTTGTAATGGAATAAAATTATTATACCGCGGACGAAGTCGCGGACGCAAGCTAGTAATAAACATATGAAAACACTTGTACTATAGTTGTTATTAAAGACTCATCATAAAAAACCAAAAAATAAACATTTTTTCGTTGAGCACTACGTTGGACGCCAAAAATTAAAAAAAAATCGTTTTAATTTTTGACGGTTTACGACAGCAAATAACCACTTTCTTAAATTCTGTCGAAATTATTTGCTGTTTATTCTGATGAACTTTCAATAATGATTCATAAAAGTTCACTTGCAGGTCTAGGTCACTTCTAAAAGAAAAATATTAAACAGGGAGAGATAATTTTAATGCGTTTTTTCTAATTTCATCCTGACTTATAATGGATATGAGAACACGTCTATTATAAACTGATATTAAGAGCTTATCAATAGAATAAATTTGAAACGAGCCACAGAAAGAATAAAAAAAGGTGTATTTTTCTAAGCCCCACGTTGGGCGCCAAAAATTTAAACAATTGTTTTAATTTTTGGCGCTCAGTGAGGGGTGAAGCAAATAATCCCTTTAAATTGTCTTTAAAATATTTGCTATTTATTTTGATTAACTTTCAATAATAATATAATTCATAAAAATTCACTTGCAGGTCGGGGATACTTTTATTACATTTTTTAAAATTTCATCCAGACTTTTAACGCACATGAAAACACTTCTGTTATGAATTGTTGCTAAAAACTTATTATCAGAATGAACAATAAAAGATACACAAAAAACAAGTGTGTGTTGTCCCAAACGTTGGGCGCCAAAAATTAAAACATTCGTTTAATTTTTGGCGCTCAAGCGAGGAGCAAGACAAAAATCGATGTCATACATATTATTTAAATCATTTACAGTTTATTCTGATTAACTTTCCATAATAATTGGTATAAATAAATCAGTTGCAGGACCGGGTTTCTCCTAAAAGAAAAATACTAGACGAGAAGTAACAATTTTAATACGTTTTTTTTTTTATTTTATCCAGGCTTATAAAGTATATGAAAGTACGTCTATTATGAGTTGTTTTTAAATCGTATCATCCGAATATACAATAAAAGGTCCACAGAAAAAAAAAATAAAAAAAGCGGTTTTTTGTTGAGCCTTGCGTTGAGCGCCAAAAATTAAAACAATCGTTTTATTTTTTGGCGCTCAAGCGAGGAGCAAGACAAAGATCGATGTCATACATATTATTTAAATCATTTACAGTTTATTCTGATTAACTTTCCATAATAATTCGTATAAATAAATCAGTTGCAGGACCGGGTTTCTCCTAAAAGAAAAATATTAGACGAGAAGTAACAATTTTAATACGTTTTTTTTTATTTTATCCAGGCTTATAAAGTATATGAAAGTACGTCTATTATGAGTTGTTTTTAAATCGTATCATCCGAATATACAATAAAAGATCCACAGAAAAAAAAAATAAAAAAAAGCGGTTTTTTGTTGAGCCTTGCGTTGAGCGCCAAAAATTAAAACAATCGTTTTATTTTTTGGCGCTCAAGCGAAGAGCAAGACAAAGATCGATGTCATACATATTATTTAAATCATTTACAGTTTATTCTGATCAACTTTCCATAATAATTCGTATAAATAAATCAGTTGCAGGACCGGGTTTCTCCTAAAAGAAAAATACTAGACGAGAAGTAACAATTTTAATACGTTTTTTTTTATTTTATTCAGGCTTATAAAGTATATGAAAGTACGTCTATTATGAATTGATATTAAAATCGTATCATTCGAATATACAATAAAAGATCCACAGAAAAAAAAAATAAAAAAAGCTTTTTTTTAGCCTTGCGTTGGGCGCCAAAAATTAAAACAATCGTATTAATTTATGGAGCTCAATGAGGATAGAAGCAAAAATAGCTTTTTTGGGTTTCATTTAAGTCATTCACTGTCGAGTTCACTGTTTATTTTGACTACCTTTCAATACTAATTAATAAAAAAGTCAGTTGCAAGTTGCACTTCTAAGAGAAAAACCGGGAGTAAAATATTAAATAAGGGGTACTTAGTAATTTTAACACATTTTTTTGTAATTTTATCCAGACTTGTAATTAAAGTTATTATGAATTGCAAGTAAGAGATGATCGTCGGAAAAAATAATAAAATACTAACTTTTTTTTGTTTGTCCCACTTTGAGGCAGGAAATTAAAACAAGTGTTTGAATTTTTGGCGACCATACCTGGGAGAAACAAAAATTCGCTTTTTTTGGTTCCCAGTTTTAGTTCAGATTAACTTTCAGTAATAATAATAATTCATAGTGACTAGACGTGTCACCCCCTACTATGTTTTGATTCCTAGTGCGTTTCGATTAAAGGAAATGGGGTGGTGGTTTGCGGCAAGGTGGTGACCAAAAACCCTGAACTCGAATGCCGCATTATTATTTATTATAATTATTTTTGCACTTTTCGTAAAGATTAACTATTCTCGAGAGTTTTACTCTACCAACAAGTTAAAAAATGTTATTTTTTCGGATCTATGTAGATGTAGAGTTTCTTTCCATGGATTTTTTTGTAGTTGAGCATAGAAAATATTTTAGAAACAACAAACATAAGAAACGTACAAGAAAAACAAAAGATTGACGAACTACGCACAACAAATATAAGGGTTGACTTTTGCCACCCCCTGCACTCACCTGATTTAGGTCCTTCACCTTTTTGTTACTATTTAAATTGTTAATTTCGTTCTCGTTATTTTTGTACGATTGAAACTCGGTCGATCCCCATTCGTCGCTTTCTTCGAATTGCGCTAGGGGTGCTTCAAATTTTAATTCGGCCATTTTTGCGGCCAAATCCCGCATCGTTTTACGGTAACGCGATAGCAACCGGCGCCGTCACTGGACTGAAGACGGAGCTGGGTACGAAGATGTGAATCGTACGAAATTTGATTAAATTTGTACTAGGTAAGAAAAGATTGTACTAAGACGCACTACAGTAGACTAGCCAATTTTCGACCAGGCAAGTTCCAAGTACAAATAAGTTAGGGATCTACAAATATTATCCGAAAATATCCGAAAGACGTTTTTCGAAATTTTTTTATTGAAAAATATTTATTCCACAAGTATATTAAGAAAACATCTTTTTCGAAATTACATTTTTGCAAAAATATCTTTAAAGTAAACAAACCTAAGCAAACCCAAAGAAGCCACTATGAGCTTGCTTAGAATCTTTTTCTGTCGATTTTCGTTAACATTTCCTGAAGATTTAGAAGGTTCAAAATTAAATTCTCGAAAAACCTTTTTTTTTTTCGAAGAACTTGTTTTCAAAAAAATATACTTATTCTCGGAAAAGTGTATTTTCGAAAATTCATTTTTCAAAGAAATATTTTCGACAATTTCCAAAAAACATAGTCGAAAATTCATTTTTCGGAAAATATTTTTGAAATTGTTTTTCGAAAATATTATTAAAATTATTTTTTGGAAAATTTTCGTAGATCCATAAGTAAGAACTTTGATAACTACAGAAAATTATGTATGTATGTTTGGGATAAAAATAAAATGTTCCGAAACAAAATGGCGCCCAACGAAGTGCATTCTTTGGATTTCTCTTATAAAAGTGTAATATTTAAATTTAAAATTTCACTAGCACAAGTAAGTAGAGATCATAACCTTAGTTTTGGACTAAATGATATTAAAATTTCAGCCGGAATTAAATTATAAATAAAATTTCAAACCTTCAAATCATGTACTAAACTTAGTACAATTATCTAAAAAATAACATCTCTGGCCAACTGGGGTTCGATATTTTCGCCTACCTACAGACGCAAGTGCAGCATTTGTGTGTTCTTGCGCTGTGACTGTGATTCTCTGCGAAAGTGTGAATTTTCATCTTTGATGTACTGAGTGAATACCGCACAGAATATTCAGCTCGATGGACCATGATAACAAAAATCCAAATTAAATTTTTCGATTGCTGAGATTTTTTTGGTAGTGACTGAAATTACCAAATCATATTTTAAACTTGGTGCACCTATTAGGTTTATCAACTGTGGTTCTGCAGTTGTTAAAAAGGCACAAATAAAATGTTTTGTTTGTTAGAAATTTTCACCAACCTGAGCTGCTGTGAACTCAACCAACGGCATTTTTTAAGGTTGAAACCCGTTTGCTTCCCTAGATTTCTACTCTAGATACGTCACTACTAGGGGTGTCAATGCCGGGATCTCGAAATCCTGGAGTCCCGGGATGCATATTTCCGTTTCCTATTGGGCTAGCGCAACCGGGTGCGCTAATCGTACAGGTAAATTGGGGCCAAGCGAATCGGAGGGCACCCTAAGATCGGAACAGGGTTAGCACCTGGTTAGGGGCCCTGACAAGTCTCTTTCCTCGCAGGCGAAGAGACTTGTCAGGGCCCTTAACCAGGTGCTAACCCTGTTCCGACCGCATTTTTCCGTTGGTTAGGGGCCCTGACAAGTCTCTTTGCCTGCGAGGAAAGAGACTTGTCAGGGCCCCTAACCAGGTGCTAACCCTGTTCCGACCTTAGGGTGCCCTCCGATTCGCTTGGCCCCAATTTACCTGTACGATTAGCGCACCCGGTTGCGCTAGCCCAATAGGAAACGGAAATATGCTCCCGGGATCACGAAGTATAGACCGGACGCGAAAATCTCGGGATCGATTAATATTTTCGGAATTAATCATGAAATGTTCTTTAGCGACATCGACAGCGATATAAAAGAAACTGAAGTTATGGATAAGGTGGAAGTTTTGGAAAATAGTGACCTTTTGGAAGTAACCATTAGATACCAATAATCATGACATCTGTGTCTAGAGTTAGACAAATAGTTCGAACATTTAGAAAATTGTCAACTAAAAATGACATACTACAAAAGTATATGTAAAATCATCATGGCAAAGAGCTAAAAGATATATTGTCTTGCAAAACGAGATGGAACAGCTTACTTGATATGCTCGAGCGTTTTACACTAGTAGAGAATTTCATAAAAAAGATCTTACTGATCTAAACATAACACTAATTTTAGATTCAGAAAGTGATGTTCTCAAAGTCGTAAAAGTTCTCCAACCAATAAAAATTACAGTTCAAACACCATTTCGTCGCGACATGGATTTATGTAAAGCAGATGCGGCATTAAAGTTCATGTTGAAGGAATTATCCAGAATTAAAACACTACTCAGTACGGAACTACAAGATTCATTGAGAACAAGGATTAAGCAACGCAAAACCATTATTCTGACATTCTCTGTTACCTCAAAAATCCCGATATTCTAAACCCTGAACAAGATGACTGCTTTAAAACATCAAATATTTCCCTCATTAAATCTAAATTTGAAACACTTTTAATCAGGCTGGACACAGACAACGAAAGTGAAACAGAAATCAGCGACGAAGATGACATTCCCATTACAGAAATTTTGAGAGCAGAAGAGAATGAACCATTCAACGTCAAACTGCAAAAAGCATTACTAAAATGTTCAGAGTCATTACAAAAACAAACCAGTAATAAGACCCGGATGTCCGCAGTCCTTACACAAATTGATTTATTTGCAAATGATGGCAGTCGCAGACGTAATCTTCAAAAAATCTTTGAATCCATAGTAACCATTCAGCCCACAAGCATAGAACCCGAGAGATGTTTTTCTTCCGCAGGAGTTTTCTGCAACAAGATACGTTCTTGCCTGTGAGACGAAATTTTGGACGCCCTAATATTTTTGCAGTGATTTTTTTAAATAAGTATAAATTTATACATATATGTTTTTTGTATTTAGAGTCGTTTAGGTGCTTTTTAGTTCATCAGCTCTTGAATCCCTTTAAATTTTAGTCGAGAGTAATCACGGGATTCCGGGATTAGACAAAAAAATTTCGAAAATCTCGGGATTAAGAAAACCAGTCGGAATTGACACTCCTAGGCACTACAATGCAACGTATGCCTATTGTCGGCTTAAATTAAGGATGTGGCGTTCTTTTCAGCCGATTTTCTAACTACCATAACGGAGAATGGTTTCGTTTCGTCTTTGTCTTCATTATCGACTTATTTGGCATCTTTGTCAATTTTGTCGTCTAGTGAGCCCTTCTTCCCCGTCAAAAATCAACTGATTGCAGCTGGCTTCCTTAATTTGAGTCGCCAATATTCACAATTTCATATAAATGGTGCCTATATTCGGATCTTGCTAATGCCTTTGATTCTGTATACCAACCCAATAAATGATCAAATGAAAATATGCTGGGTTTGATACACCCTGTACAAAATTGACGGTGATTTTATTGGGTCATTTAAAGCGTCGGTGTTGTTTATTGATCCCACAATCACCATGGCAACAGCTATTCGCTCCTTGTGCTTATATAACCAGATATGATTACAGTTGGTGAATCATAATTTAAAGAATTATGATACAGAATTCATGTTTGAAATCATTTTAGTTTGCATGTGTAGTGAATGGATTTAACGCCAGATGGTGCCAATACAATGGACTTGACACTAAAGAGAATGGTGTATTTTCGTTTTCATTATTTTAGTTTTAGGTCGATAGATGGGGCTCACATTGTTTTCTTCCAGATTTGTAATTTTAAAAATATTTTAATATTCTGAAAAGTTTCTGACGTATTACCGTAAAAATTGGTAAAAGGGGGTTTTTGATGGCGAGAAAAGATAATGCAGCTTTAATTTTACTATAGCGGGTAGAGGGCGCTACGTACAGCCTGCACACTTCATGCTTTAAAAATGCTCAAACTTTTTCTGAGTAGATTTGGGACTTTTGATGGAAAAAGATTATTTCCATTTTTTTCTTAACGTAACTTAAGGGATAATTAGTGTGAGTTTTACCCAATTGTGACTGTGTTTGTCTGCTGTCTTTTGTTTTGTTTTATTTTTTCTTTACACTTGCATTGATAAATAAAAAAGTTCATACGTTTTTACAGCATGATGTGTGCCGCACGTAATGCCATCTATTCGCTACAACGCAATTGACACCGGAATATTTTTCTCGCCCTCACAAACCTCTCCAAACCAAATTGTACGGTAGTATGTCGAAAACTTTTTTAGAATATTGAAAAAAATCGGAAATAAAATTCTCACTTCAACATGTACCTCTGTTAATATCAAATTTCGTTCCATAACTTTTGGACCCCCTGTACCTACAGGGTTTCAAATAGAATTTTTATAAAAAAAATCGCTGCTATTTGAAAACTACTAAACCGATTTGGTCCTTTTGTGATCTTATCCGAGATATAGACAAATATGAATTTTTGGTACCAATTTCGCGTCGATTAGTTAATTTATTTATTTAGACGCTGAACACCACAGAATTACAAATTCCAAATGGTTCATCTACAACTAAAACTAGCTTAGAACAAAAAGCATGAAAGGTTGGTTCAACGAACCGTGAAAACAGCAGAAAGGGAAATAACAGTATGCTACACTGCGCCAAACTTCAAGTACCGCCTCAGAGCATCCAGGGATATGTTGCAGATATCGATGTGAGAGAAGAATCTGTTGTAATGTGCAGCAGGTGGTCGACGATAACCCTGAGCCCATAATTGGTTCTGTGACGCCTCTCAAAAAATATCCTGGGGTGTCTCGTTTGTCTTGATGGAACTGAGATCAGAACACCCGTCAGTAGATCACTGCAGGCGGTCACCCAGTGGATCAGCGTGTGAAGAAACAGCAGCTGCGCGTCTCTTCTGCGCTGCTCCAAGGATATTAAACCACAGAGGAGTAGCCTGGTGTCGCACATAAGGTCCTGATGTGGGAGGTGTAGTTTGAATAAAATATATTTGGTGAATTTATTTTGAATGCGTTCGATTCGCCATTTGTGAAGAGCGTAGTATGGTGACAACACAGCTGAGCAGTATTCAAGTATGCTTCTCACAAGACTGTTGTAGAGAATCTTGATCGATCCTGTGTCGTTAATGTACTTAGTGTTTCTCTTGATGAAACCGAGCATTCTAAAGCTTCGCTGTACGATTCTTTCGACATGTAGGTTAAACGAGAGATTCTCTTCGAAGATGACTCCAAGATCACTATAGGATGATTACACATTCCAGTTTGGTACTGCTGATTGTGTAGGTGGTCTTAATGGGGTTTGAACATCGGTGGAAGCTCATGGATTTACACTTATTAACATTGAGTTTCAGGGAGTTATCAACAAACCAGTCGGACAAAGCGTCGAGGTCAGTCTGCAATGTATCAGAGTCAGGTTGGTCAGGAAGAATTTGAGATCATCGGCGTAGAGTCAAAAGTGGGACGATCTGAAGCATGTTGATATGTCATTGATAAATAGGATAAACAAAACAGGGCCGATGTGCGACCCCTGCGGAATCCCAGACGTCACGCGAATCTCCTTAGACAGCAAGCCACCGACCGCTACGCGCTGCCGGTGGTCTGTCAGATAGAATCCAATCCATTGGAGGTAGGTACCCATAATGCCAATATCAGATAGTTTTTTAAATAGTAAGGAGTGGCAAATACTATCGAAGGCTTTAGACATGTCAGTGTACACAACGTCAACCTGCCGACCAGCCTCGACTGATGACACAAGATGACCCTGACTGCTAGATTTATAGTTGTGGAGTGTCCCCGAAAGAAACCATGCTACTTTGGAATAATGTAATTTCTGAATGTATAAAATAGCTCATCTCGCCCCTGTAGAGCAACAAGGGGCCAAGCGACAAATATGTAATTTTTGAGATATCTCCTATAGCAATATCCTAGAACCCTAACTAACGTTGTGTAAAAAGGTGACAAGCGACACGTAGAGGATTAAGGAGACAGCCGAGAGGACAAGCGCGAAAATTAAATAAGAATGAGAGACAAAATTTTGAAAATTGCGGTTTTTCTGCTTTCCTCAACAATCTTGTATTTGGCGATTGACCCCATGTTGCTCTACATGGGCGATCTGTGAGAATAGATTCGAAAATTTTGGGGATAGTGAACAGTATCGAAGAAATATGACCTCCATTTAGCCTTCAAATCTCTTCAGATTTCCGCAATAGGCATATTTCTGAAAATCTACCTCATATAGACAACTAGAAAGCACTGGTGCCTTTTTAAAATGAAGAAAAAAAATTATTCAGAAAAACCTGGGTTCTCTCCTGTGTAAAAAGGCCTACATAAAATCCTGCAATCTGTAGTAACTGCATTTGTTTCCATTAGTTACTAAAAATCAATACGGCGATAAGCCCTGTTATTATTTGATGGTAATTAAATATTTATCTATTTGAGAGTGCGCAACGGTTCTGATTTGATCACAATTACCGATTATCCATGAACACATACAGCTGCGGGCTACATGATTATGCAAAATTACTGTTTATTTTTTCTGTTACCGGTTTTTTAACAGGTAATTTTTAGCGACCAAAACAAAATTGATAATTATGTTTGTAGTGTTTTGATGTTAGATTAATTATGTGGGGACGTAATTGCAAGGAGTGTGGTGTATTAAATAGATATGTCGTTGATAAATAAGTTAGAAAAAACAAGTTTGTATAGTTTAAAAATATATTTCAAAAACTACGACGCTCTTACCTAATAAAGAATGTAATCTCCGTTATTATCAAGCACTCATTGACAACGTACGTTCATGCTTCTCACAAACTTCTCAGCATACGCGCTTGAGGAAGTTAAAAAGAGACACAATTTGTCGACGGCCCACCAATAATATCGGGTCACTCCCACTATGGAAATACACTTAAACCGCCCCGTAAAATATACTCTTTCAAAACATTTGGTTCGGAAAAAGAAAACTAATTAGGTAGCTAATATGCGCATTGTATTTGCATTGTATTAATGTATTATTAATTAGCGGTTAAACATAAAATATTATAAATATGATCTCTGTCACGCCAGCGCTAGGCATCAAATATAACGGCATCGGACCGGTTTTTCTTCCATTACCAGCGTAGTTCAGAGGTAGAATCTCAGCGAGTTGATCAAGAGGTCGTGGGTTCGAGGCTGTGTTAGGGTAAACTTTTTTTTTAAATTTATGATATTTAAAAAATTAGATCGGCTCTAAAAGGTGTATTGGCAACAAGTTAGCACTTGTTCCTCGATAAAATATTTTTAAAATTGTTGGCAATCTCATATCTACTACAGCTGGCAGCCTGCACTTGCATAGACCAAGATCGTATTACTATGTCTATATAGTCGCCAGTATTGTATTTATTACTAATTTTATTCTACGAATAATCATATTTTTAGCTCAGAATTTAGACCATTTATTCTGGGCTTTTAGTACAAGGTGCGACCTCTATTGAGGAGACGCTAAACGTATCAAAACGGGAAGCCGCTAACAATCTACTAATCTAGAGTACTAAACACATAGAAAAAAGCCATAAACATCTAGAGTAGTAATGTTCAATATACTGCAGTACCTATTTTATGATTTTTGGGGTGTTTATTTGTAGGTAAATAATTTCTTGGGACATTATTAAAAAACCTTCTTTAATTAAAAAAGTGTATTTTGCTTGTTGCGTTGATATCACTAGTTGCCCACAAAATTTTCACCCACCTGTAAAAAAATTCACGGGCCGCGCCTGCTAATTAGTGCTAATGTATATTCCTTTTTTCTTAAGAATTTTTTATTCTTGATGCGAATTTTTTTGAGATAATTTATAAATAATTCAATCTTGCTTTTTAGTAGCCCTTCGACTTTTACCCCTATCCTGAAAGTTATCAACGATTTTCACTTATTTGTAACGTATGACCCATTTCCGTACGAACTCAGGCATTTGAGGCACTAAACTAGCTTGTTAAAAAGTTGTTTAGAGGATCTTCTCTTGGTGAACGTAACTGAACTCTAAAAAATTTACTACGGGAGGAAATATCGTAATAATATCTGTAAAACGGTAAAAAAACCTTGTTTTGAGGATGGGGAATGCAGCCCCATAGCACCCCCCTTGGCTGTGCCCTTGCAGGGTGCAGGTTGTTAATTAAGTATGTAACGAAATTTTAATTCTACGACAAGAAATTAAAGTTTTATTTTGTACCTATCATTTTAAATATCTGTCAAATTTTAAAAGTACAAAATAAAATGTAATTATATTATTTTTATGTATTTTCAGATACCTGCGTCATCAGTCAGAAAAACTCCGGTCCTGACCTTGTTACCAATCAAATAAGTTGTTTGTTCCCGTGGCCTCGCTATGATAGTAACAACCCCGGAAACAGTGCATATGCAACTCCGGGACATCCGCCGGCTCCGGAGATCCTGTACGAGATGTCCGGAAAGAGGCGGAACGAACTCAATTTCCGGATTGCCGGCAAACTACGAAATGTGTTTCGATTTAGTCCAGAAGCGGTCAGTAGGTATTTATTTGATGTTTTAATTTTGATGTCCTGTTTTTCTTTGGTACAATAGTTTTCCCATTTTACGAAAATATACATTTTTTTAATAAAGAGAGTGTAGATCTATCATAATTTACTATAAAATGGGAGGTTTTAAAATGAGCGTAAAATTAAAAAATTTACACAAAATAATACAAAATAACAAAAATAACATCGGGATTCATTAAAAAGTTGTAAGGTTTAGTATTGGTTTAAATTTAGATCTTCTAGTCAGGTAGATGTTGACCTGTTTTAATTCTTGATGAATCAAAATTTGTTTGAATAGTCATAATCGACAAATTCAAACTGACAGTAACAACAATTACCACGAACTGTTGCATAGCAACAGACATAATGACCCCGCATAACCCATTATAATGTTACGAACGCTCAATATTTTATACCAATTTGACCAGTTTTTGTATTTTTTCGTAAATATTAATATGATTGTGCAAAAAATAGTATACAGTACTTAGTCAGTAAGTGTTCACCGATCTCGAAAAGTTACAAAACTCGGCCCTGCGGGCCTCGCTTCCTACAAATTTTTGTAACTTATTGTTATCGTTATATACTATTTTAACCTTCAATACTCTCTAAAACGTTTCATTTTAGCTTCAAAAAACTGTCACTAGCTATTTTAAAAAATTTGGTCCCTAATTCGGCCAAAAAGATCGTTGATATTTAACGGCCATTTTCTTTTCCGGATCTGACCACACTAGACATTTTTACGCAACGGGGTTATCAAAAGTCAAGTTTACATTATGCAAGAGGTTTAAAGCAAATTAAATATAAACTTACTGCATATTAGTTAGTGATGTTTGCAGTCAAACTTTTCGAAATTTTGCAGAAAAATTCAATCTAAATTGTGATTTTCGTCTTAAGTTTCCACTTTTTTTTTAGGTAAGTCTTACTTGCTAAGTATTATTAATGAGGTCCCATTACTGGTATTTTGGGTTTTGGTGGATTTGCTCATTTTTTTATAAAAATAGATACTAATGATTTACCAGAGTAAACACATAGTAAGAATGTATAATTCATTAAAGGAATCAAGATTTTATTTCGTAATTTTCCTTTTAAAACCTCACCCAGCAAGAATTCGATACGTCTGTCGAGTTTCTGAAGCTGCCGCTTTCAAGAAAAAGTACAAAGTGAAATTGTAATTCTTTCAATACATGCTTTTGTCATTTTGTATCTTATATCGAAAAGTCAGTTTTTTATGCCGATAACCGAACAACAACAATATTAATAAAAATAAATGGTACAGCTACACCGCACATACATTTTGAGGGCACATGTTCATTGTTCAAAGCTGCTAAGTTATTCATTCAGAAGATATGTTAAAATATCTATGGTGACATTTTTCAGTCACTAGTACCTCAATATTCTTTTTACATATTATTTTTCTAAGAGTTCCTAAAATAAATCATAAAATATCTTGGAACTTTTATTAATACTTACGTTAAAAAATACCTATATGTAGAATATAAATCTATGGTTAATATTTTCACAATATTCATAAAAAGAAAAATAAAACAAAACATTCTACTTAAGTGAAATTAAGTTGGCCAACATAGACTTCACGTGGAAATGCCGCCTTCATAAGTTTTAAATTTTATTATTTTCCAAAAGTTAGGTACAATTTAGTATTTTCGGCACTTCTCGTATAACCCGATGTAATTTTAATATTGCTACTATGTACATACATGCTAGCACGTCTTGCAGCATGTAAATGTATGTTTTGACAGTGTATTAACGGTTGAAATATATATTTCAAATTTTGAAGATTTTCTCTCAGTGTAATAAGTGACAATACTGTCGTAAAATTGAGAATAAGTTCTCTAAACCACCTGAAAATTCCTTATACAATAAGGATTTGAACAAATCATGGTAAAACAGCTATTCTCCGGGCTATATGCCCCTCCGAGCGCATATAGTCCGGAGAATAGCTGTTTTACCATGATTTGTTCAAATCCTTATTGTATAAGGAATTTTCAGGTGGTTTAGAGAACTTATTCTCAATTTCACGTATTTATATGTACCCCTGACAAGTAGACTTCACACTTCACATTCATTGTTGAAATAATTTTACCTCACGGTAAATTCTACTCCGACTGCTTGAAACTGCTAATGGATGGCGCTGCTTGTGTTATACTGCTTATGCAGTTCGACATGATTAGCTTTAAGGATATGCTGTTTCGGAAGGTAGGTATGATCGTTTATCCTGTACTGATGAGAACTAAAGAGTTCGAAACCGGTATGCAGGTAACGACATCCTAACTAAAGAAAAAGCTTCCTTCTTCCTGGTAGTTTCTTGCAGTCAAACCAAGTATTTTGTTGTCTAACAGTGTTAGCCAAAATACGGCAAATTTTGGTATGTAATCCAGCGCTCGGAGGGGCATATAGCCCGGAGAATAGCTGTTTTACCATGATTTGTTCAAATCCTTATTGTATAAGGATTTTTCAGGTGGTTTAGAGAACTTATTCTCAATTTTACGTATTTATATGTACCCCTGACAAGTAGACTTCACACTTCACATTCATTGTTGAGACAATACTGTCACTGAAAACGGTTCCCTTGCGATAAAAGGAACCGCGTAACCGACAAATTCTGTCGCTTCTCAATGGTTTAAGAATTCTGTGGTCTGGGGGCTTTAGTTCTTCTCTTGGGCTAGGGCTAGTAGTTTTATACGTCCGTGCAAGGCCACATCTTTGGTCAATATTCGATTCAGAGAGCTTTTTGTTATGTTCAACCGTGGAGGACGAGCTGAGGTTCTGGAATTTTCGGCAACATGTTCACTTAAATACTCTAGCGACATTTTCATTAAATCGAGCATTACGTAAATACACTGGCACCTTTAAATCAACAACCGATCTGAAAACGTAAAAATTAAAAATAAAACGAAGTTTACGAATTGTCTTTACACAAGAACGGAAAAATTCGTTCTTGCAAATTTACCGGGTTTTGTTACAGCTGGTGTCGATAATAGTTTTTGCAGGCAATAGGTCAACGAAAGAGCTTGAAACAAGCTTTAACTAGAATATATTTAGAGTTTATTTCTTAAATACCTACTTATTTCATTTATTTTATGTTGATCAATAAACGTTTTATAAATTATCTTCGAGTTTTAATTTTGTTTCGTTTAAAAATTTGATATCATAACAATGTGATTTGATTTATACTCAGTAATTCGAACAAATGACTAGTGTAGACAACCCCTTACAATTAACTGTCTGGATGATAGAGGTTACACAGTACTTTCCCGACTAGTGTTGCTTTAAAGTAAAAAAAAACGAAATAAGTACCAACAGTAATGGGTATGTTTCTGCAGCAGTTTCAAATCAATCAGAGCCAATGAGATTATCGGATTTCGATCAGCAAACTGTTTTCCTTGAAGATGATTGGCTCTGACTAGTTTCAAACTGCTGCAGAAACAAACCCAATAACAACTGCTATTCAGACCATTCCAAAACTATATAACTTGGCAATTAAAATTTGTCCATATTATTAATTATTTTACATAACTGAACAATAACGTATTGCATACTATTGCCATCATAAAGTAGTAAAGGAAAAGTAATTAATTATTATCAATAGTGCTAGCGATAAAGGCTCACTGGCATACGCTTTTTTATAATTATTAAAATTAGATCTCAGTATTAAAGTGTATTGTATTAACACATCATTCTAAATGTTTTTGGTATTTTTTATTTACATTATTGTCGGTTAAACTTAAAATCTTTGGACTAGCTAGTCAGGTAAGGCTTTAAACTGCAAAATTCAAGGTTTATTAATACTATTTCGTTTTTTTCACATTATTGTGAGACAATCATTTGCTGTGAAAATTCGACCAGTATGTATGTTTTTCAACCGAATTCACGAGAGAAGGTTCTTCATTCCAGACCTTCATAGGAATGTTTCTTAACCGACTTCATAAGATGTTCTCAATTCGACCAGTATGTTTTATAAACCGATTTTACAAGAGAAAATTCGACTTATATTTATGTTTTTTATATAAGCGACTTCGCATGAGGAGGTTCGCAATTCGATACGGACGTGTGTTTTTTACCCGACTTTACAAGAGGGTGTTCTGCGTTCGATCCTTATCTATGTTTTTTAACCGACATTGCAAGAAAAGGTTCTCAATTCCACCCGTATGTACACTGAGAAAAGAGCTCCACTTGTGTCAAGATATTCAGTGATCTTGACAAATTGAGTCTTATAATAAAAGCAAAGACATTGAATTAACAGAATTGCTTTTCCCATAAGAACATGAAGGTTCTTGAAGTATTTTACAAATCCTCTTGAATAGTTAACTACTACTTTAAGACAAGAATATTTTTCCTAACACATGGACCTTTGTATCAAAGATCTGTTTACAAAGACTCAGCTATTTAAAAAACATACTGCGAATTTGGCTCAAGACCCTGTGCTCTACGCTCTACCTACGTATCGCTTGCGTTCTGGATAATTCGCGAAGGGTTTTTAACAAAGCCGCGCACACCGACCAAAATTTAGTCCCTCAACAAACCTTGATGAGGAAAAATCTGTATTGTGCTCTTAGCGGTAATTATGGCAATTCACCAGTTATTGAAAGATTGGAATCTGGGCCACTTAGTGACGAAATTCGATGGTACGTATAACTTATTTCTGCATTATTTCTGTTCATATTATCTGTGATGGAGCTAAAATTAGTATACGGTCAGTAAAATCAAAAATTATAGACCCAATTGCTGTGTTATTTTAGCCCTTTTAAGAACGTAGGACACAAAAAATTAAAAACTTGGCCTCCAAAATGTTTCTATGGTTTTTATTAGGCAGTATAATATTTTTGTTTAAGCGTTTATCACTCTCCCGTATAAAGCACGAGGTTGAAAAAATGGCTTCCTTCTTTTAGAGTCCGTCGTGATAAAATAATTATCTTATAAAAAGTTCTGTTGTCCTTAAAACTAAAACCAGTTACTTGTTTGAAGATCCGCATTGTGCTTAAAATAAAAGACTTATTTCTTAGTTTAGGTTTATAAATCTTTGTTTGAGGCTCTCCCTCTTTTGTAATAAAGACCGTGATTTTTGTTAAAGACACTAATCTTTCTAAACAAGCTGTCAGAGTCTGCTTGCACACAATTAGGAATGTAATTAACAAAAATCAATTAATTAATCACAATCATTTAATAGCAATAGTAATAAATAATTGCTATTATACTAAATTAAGATATTTGATTAGTTATTTACATCATGATTTGCATGCATGTTTCTCTAACCGACTTCTCAAGAGGGGGTCCTCGATTTAAACCATATGAATGTTTTTAACCAACTTTCCAAGAGGAGGCCCTCAATTCGACACGTATGTAGGTATGTTTTTATGTATCTGTGTTCGCGGATGTTCGGTCCCATTGTCAGTGGAAACCTAAAAAAAAAATTAAAAAACTGAAATAAAATCATGAAAATTAACAATTTTTGCATGTGTATTTCAATAATTTCTTCTCCTTTGTGTTTAGGATGACAGTCCGGTGGTTCAGTCGGTATTTGACGTTAAACAGTAATAAAGAGGAGGTGTGAGAGAGGATAAAACTGAAGCCGTTGGGGATTTTTCGTAAATATTGACTAATATGTCATTTTCGGGGTTATTGAGGTCAGAGAATCTAGTTTTGGATATCGAATGGTAAAAATTGTTAATGGAGAAGGGGCGAGAGGGGATAAAATGTAGCAGCTGGCAATTTTTTTAAAAAATCTATTTTAAAGGAGGTGTTACCCAACCTAAGCAACCAAAACATTTGTTCAAAATATTGATAGCACTTTTCGGCAATTGAATAAACATTTGTGAAACAGATCCAGTGTCCCATTTTACAAAACGCACTTGTTTTAACACAAAATAAAATGGCTGAACAAAAGAAAAAAAATTTATTTAGTTTTTAAAAAATATCAGAAAATTACCTTTTACTCGGCGGTTATGGGCGATAAAGGAAAATGTAATTTGCCCAACTATGTTAATGAGAGCGGGCAATTTAATTTTCACCCATTAAAATTTTAACAATTATCTAAGTAATGCACGTTTCCAACATTAAAAAAGGAAAAAACAAGATTAAACTCAGCGGCTTAAAATATAAAATTTAGGTAAAAATTTTTATTAGTTAAAATTCCTCCGTAAAACGGTTGTTATGCAAATAATAATATATTTTAATCTCGGGTTTGATTTTAGTTTTCTCAAAAATATTAAGAGGTGTTGGATGGCAAAAAAGGAACCCCTACATTTTTAAATACGTAGGAACGTAATATCGTATATTATGTAAGTACTTTTTTAAATGGTACTTATTGGGTTTTTTGCAATTATAAATAGGTTATTATTGGACAATTCTAGCATAATTTATTAAATTTTTTAGTAGCTGTAATAGCATTACAGTCGATATGTTGGAAAATGTTAACAATAACACTGTAAAACGGGTTTTCTGATATATACCACAAGGAGGGCATCAATTTGAGCACTTATTAAAGAAAAGCTATTAGATTTTTTAATTTTGTTTAATATTATTATTATTATTTTTCAATATTTTAGTAAATAGATGTTTTGATACCAATAGACTGCGGATTATTTTAATTTTGTTCGACCGACTGCTCAAAAACGGCTACTTGAATAAAAAAATGTTACTGCTCATTTTTTTTTCATAATTTTGAAATCTCTTAAAAAAAAGTTTCATTTTTTCCATCCTGTATGCATGTTGATAGTAGGGGAGACCGGTGACAATTGTAACAAAAAACACATGTGATTTTTTACAACCTTACCTGTCAGTTCTAATTTACTCATTTTTTTTTTGAGGATGTCCCCGAGCTTTGTAAGTAACCTAATAAATTTAGAATGTAGAAAAAATATCTAGTTTCTTGTTTAGAACATATAATTCGAGTCAATGACAAATGTTTCAATTGACACCCGACTGGTGGCAATTGTAACGGACACAGGTGTCAGTAGTAACAGTACGTACAAACATATATTTTATTTTAAATATTATATTAGAATACAAATAATAACATTAAAAAATAAACAAAGAGTTACACAAATAAGTTTAGTTTTTTATATTGTTAAAGTCGACAAAAATATACCAATTAGTAACTCCTATTAAAATATAAATAACAATATTTGAAAATATGCAACTGCAAAGTAAAATATTCGTTTAAAATGAAAAAAGTTAGATAAGAAACGTGGGTAGTGTTGTAAATATCCGTATTCATTAGATATCCGAATCATACGGAATCGGAATCAGCTAATATCCGTATCCATTATCCGAATTCGAATCCATTTCTTGACCCGCGCGAAAGCGGTTACAGATCATGTATACGTATGCATGCAACAGACTAAAACATTTTCTAGCCGGATACACGGCTAGGTAGGTCGATGCGGTATCGGTATCATACCAGTCGAAGTCGAAGTTTAGGGATAAGAAGGCACCGCGTCGCGCCGTTCTCGTTTGAATTCGGTTCGGGTGAGGCGGGACTAGTTTAACCAATGGGTCTCATCTCATATGATACCCGTTACCCCGATAACTATGCCATCTTTTTTTAGGAAATGTCATTAGAAAGAGAAAGCACAATATCAAATATGCCAAATCGCAGACCGTGTTGTTCGCTTACACTCGATTCCGATTCCGTTTTCTCTTTGCACTTTGCATTAGTAACCACCCGATGCGAATTTATTTTGATTCCGAATCCGTATTCAAGTTCTCGGCCGGTTCCGGATAATCCGGATTCTTTTAATATTCGGATCCAACGGATTTTTGGATACGTATCCTTACATCACTAAACGTGGGTATGTCAACATTACTAAAATACCTTACTTTTCACCTGAGTTAAGTATATCGTGAATGCGTCAAAATTTTTGACCTTTCAGATTTTTATAATGGTTGGCTTAAGCTTATATGGGAAAAATTTACAGATTATTAATTTTAAGTTAATATACGATTATTTTTCTCCCGTATGCACGGTATGAGGTCCCCAAAAATGTTTGGTTTCATATTGTAAAGCGTTCTATAAAGAAATACATTATGATCATACACACATTTTACATTGATTTCACTTGTAACATGTTACAATTGTCACCTTTATTCGTGTTACAATTGACACCAAAGGACACATATGATTTGTTTACATTATTAAACTATGTAATCTAATTCCTAAAGCGTTCTTATTATAAGATTATATAGTCAATATAATCCGTATTTCAGTGGTATAATTTAAATGTATATTTAAAATATGGTTAAGAAATTATTTACAAAAGCAAATAAAAATAAATACTTACTTACTTTTCATGTTGAACGTCAGGTTTGAGATCATAACAACAGGATTCACCAGAATTCTTAAAGTAACTAACACTCCAAAGAAAGATCTACCAATAATCGTTGAACATGTGAAACTCGGTTCACGATAATCCGGCAGAGGGCGGACATATACTGAATGTTACAATTGACACGTGTTACAATTGTCACCGGTCTCCCCTACACTTATTATTGTAGCTTGCAATGTTATTTATCTCACTGAACGTCAGTTTGTAGTAGGATTTGCAAAATTTAATTCTTCAAAAAAGATCTTTAGAAATATTAAGAAATGTTCTAGGAAAATAAGAGGCCATGACTATAAAATCATGCTTGAAAACAACAGTTAAGAGAAGTTCTCGCTAGGACCAACTTTTAATTTTTCAATTTCTGATCACTGTATATGCTATATCAAGTTTGAATAATTTAATATTATTTTTTTATAAAGCAGAACTGTTTATAAAGAATAACTTTTTTCCGTAAAACTAATAATAAAAAAGTTTTCCATTTGTCGCCAACTTAAGTAGACACACACATATATATATATATATATATATATATATATATATATATATATATATATATATATATATATATATATATATATATATATATATATATATATACATATATATATATATATATATATATATATATATATATATATATATATATATATATATATATATATATATGAAAACTTGTACATTCCTTAATTATATTGATTGAATGTTGAAAAGATAATAATCACATTAAATCACTTTTCGCCGAGCATCTGCAAATAGCTAGCCGGATTTAACTATCTAAAATTTGAAGTGTTTAGTTGTCATTCCTTTTAACACTTTGCAAATATTGAATAGAACTATTATTACAATAATTTAAGTTAGACTTAAAAAAAACTGAAATAAGTATTTACCCATAAAATAATTACTTTAAGATACGTAGAATCAAATAAAATATATAAAAAAATCAGCCTTAAGGATAGAATCTTGTGAATAGAGACAGACTCTTTTTATTGTAGAACAAAATTTAAAAAATACAGTTTCTTTGGGCTTTTCGTGATTCTAAAGACTAATACACAAAAAATAATACGAAGCAATATAGTTCCAGAAAACTTGCTAGTTGTTAAGATACCACCAAAGAAAATTATAGCATGCGTAGCTATAATTTTCTTTGGTGCCACTTTAATAAGAGGTGGTCCTTACAAAGGTTTTTAGGCTTGGAACTTGCAGGTTCTCATACAGACTTGAATATAATGCCCTTGTTTCCCTCTTATTTTTATTGTCTATGTTGTAAATATATCAACCTTTTCTTGCTGACTGTGGCCTATATCTAATAAACTAATAATAAACTGTCTTTCTTTTGATTGATTGATGATTGTTGATTGAAGCACCTTGTTAGAGCACCTGTCACTTCACTAAAAACCCTAAAAACTGTCGATGTTTCCGTAGAAACCTGGTAGAAACCCTATACGACTTATATTAAATCATATACGAAGGGTACAGTATGGAGTCTTAGAGGGTTGCTTGAGCTTCGTTTTACTCTTTAAACTATAGACAAACAGTCGAACATCGGTGTAGGTAACCTAAAATAGAGCTCTTAGCAGGAAGAATTTAAAGAACAAAAAAATATATGGCGAACAATTTTTTTTCAGTTACGTTTTCTGATTGTTCTTGTACAAATCTACAATTTTTCTAATTTAAATATTTTTTATCTTTTCAAATAAAAAATTTATCCATTGGTCGCATATAACCCTGTACTGAATGTAAAGTGATAGAAACCTACATTTCCGCCATGTATTAATATTATGTTAACAATGAATAACTTTTTCGGAACCACCTATATTGCTATACAGACAGGGTCCTGCAATAGTGCGTCAGTCTTCCATAGCTCATATACGAATTGAGTTAGGAATTTCATTCATATGCTGACTTATCTGTATTACTGCATGTATTTCAGGAAAATATTTTCGCATATACCCAAGAAAGTGTGATGACTGATAACATAAAGTTGTATTTTTTTAAATGGTACACCCCAATATCGCTAAAAAAATGATTTTAGATTTTTTTCTAGGGCTGCAAAACTTTTTTTTTAGATTTTGATTTATTGCTCTTAAATTACCGAAGCAAATTAAATAAAATTTTTGGCAATCATGAAGGACACTAATACAAACCTAAATATGTCCCATTTAAAAAAATACAACTTTATTTTATCACACTTTCGACATTCGAAAACATTTTCCTGAAATACAGCCTGTAATACAGTACAAGTCAGCACATGAATGAAATTTCTAACTTAATTCCTATAGGAGCTATGGAAACCACGTACTCTTGCAGGACCCTGTATTTTATTCTTTGTTTATTAACCTTTAGAATCCACAAAAGTTTATCTCAAAAGAAAATGTATTATTAAAATTTTGTTCAACAATAAAAAATAGTTTATCTCTTTTTACAAGATCTCGACCCTAAAATATCATACATACATTTTTACCAGGCGCTGCCATGTTTTAGTGAAACGAATTTCTACCCTCCTTTCCCATTTTTATCCCTGTATCCCGTAGGAACATGCCTTTGAAATTTCAGGGACAATATGTCATGAATTTAACAGAAAAAGTGTGTAAAGGCGAGGAAAAATGTTTGCGTTTGACTTTTACAGTAGACTTTGACTGGTAGAAGTCATATTTTATTTTATTTTATGCGTGGCTTTTATTTAACAAGAACAGTTTTTCGTTCAGTCAAAAATGCCGCAACACAAGAGCAGTGGCGCACCCAGGGGACGGGCTGGGGGGCGGCAGCCCCCCCAAGCCAACATTACAGACACATAAAAATTTAAAAAAGTGCACTTATAATTGAAGAAAGCCACCGAATTGCATTATTCAGCCCCACCAAGACACATCAGCCCCCCCAAGACACATCAAATTTTCCTGGTTAAATGTAACTTTATGAAAAGCTGTTCTGAAATATATTTTATTACTTTATTTCATATACAGGGTGTTTAAAAAATATTTGCCATCGTTTAAAGTGAGATCTTATGAAAGAAACTAAGGCAAAAAGTTTATATTATGAACATACAGGCCCTTTACTGAAAATAAATTGCATTTATCTCCTAAATGAAGTGAAAATTGAAAAAATATGAAAAAATAATTTTTGTCAAGAATTTAACATACTATTTAATTGAGACGCGATAATGTGAAAAAAAACGATTGACTATATGTTTTTATTAAAGAAAAAATTTTACCGTCTTCTCATATGCACGCCCCTGGATGACCTTTCAAAGTCTTTTGATTGTCAGAGTTATGCTTAAGTTTAGTACTTTACCCAACAAAAATTTCATCAAAATTGCTTAAGCCATTTTAAAAATACTTTGAAAAAACTAAGAAATTTAACACCCTGTATCTTTGAAACGAAGTATCTGCGGAGCCATGTTATTATGAACTTTTTGCCTTAGTTTTGTTCAAAGAATCTCCCTTTGAGAGGTGGCACATGTTTTTTGAAACACCCTGTATATAAATGCAATTGATACAACTGTGGTTTAAAAAAGGTATTCCTACCACGACATATACAATTTAAACGTGCAATTGCATTAGTAAAAGTTCAAAAATACACGGTGTTAAAACAAAAACCACTATAGTTATGCCTTGTTTATAGAAGCCAGAAAATACTTCTCCCCTTCCAATTTACACACACTCTGTGTTTCCCAAATACGACCTAACCTAGAGTACTGTTCCCACAACTGGAAAGTCGCATCACCTTCGACACTATAATTACCATCCCTGATTCTATCCAAAAGAGTGCCATTCGACGAGACCCCTGTCCTCTCAAGAAAACCCCCTTCGCTTGCTCGTCGCCGCGCTGTTGGGGATTTATTCCTTTTCTACCGACACTTCCACGGATTTTGCTCTGAAGAGCTAGCCGCCATAATTCCGCCGTGCATTGACTGTTCCTAATAGAACAACAAGAGACGCGTTATGTATGTGTTGCCGGCAGCTTGCGAAATCCGACAATCTGCGAAATGCCTAGTCACTTTACAAGCCGACCACCAGGCATTATGCAAATTGACGAGATCTTCAGATAATTTGAAAAGTGGCTAAAACAATTTAGGCAATCTGTGAAATGCCTGCTAAAATCGTCAATCTGCTGAATTGTAATCTGATTATCACACATTGGCTAGGCGTTTTGCGAGCAGTTGCGTGCCATCGTCGCAACGAACTAGACCAGGCAGGCGGAAAAAAAGAGTTATTTCTCGAAAAGTTAAGTAAAGTAAAAATAACTATAAAAACACCTTTGTGACATTTGATGAACCAGAAGATATAATTAATATTTTAGCGGTCATTCTTAGAAAACACTGTGGTGTCTATAATTTGGGAACCAAAGTGGGAACACTTCAGAAATTAATACTTTACTAAAAATGAATCTGATCCAGCAAAATAAATAAATAATTAGCGACTTCGTCCGCGGTATTTATCTGGGGTATAACTACATATTTTACTCCATTACAAACTTTGAACCCCCATTTCATCCCCTTAGGGGTGGATTTATTAAAAAATGTGTTTAAACTTTTATCTTTTAGAGTAGCTTTTCTATAAAGTTTCGGGTTCATAGGACCATCTCATATTTTTTCTCTTTAGTGATCGACAGTGGTCGAAAGTTTTCTATTCTTTTGGTACTACTAACACTTATTTGTAAATAATACTTTAAACTATACTGTTGATGTTGGTAGGACTTCACCAGAATGTTTTATTTTAATTGGGCAAAATTGTATTAAATGGTAAGTAGATCGCCCAGTATAGTTTATATATGACACTAAATATGATATATGGGATTATATATCCTGAATAGGGAACCATATTAAATTAATATTTTAGGGTCACTTTACAAACAGGATGTTCCTTGCGACTGATCTTTTTGCTGTGTTATTAATTTGTTGTGTGCCGTGCATAGAAATAGTGTTGCATAAATTATTTTTCTAAATAAAATAAAAGGGAGTATTTAAAGTGTCAAGCAGTTCGTTGGTTGAACAAAATCAAGAATAATTTGAAGTTCTTGTAGCTTGAGGCACAAAGTTGCAGACTACATAGGTAAATTGTCATTTATTTTATAAGTTATCCCCAGTTCCATAAAAAAATTCTGGTTTAAAATTGTTTTAAGATGATTAAAGACCAATAAGATGTTTAGGATTAAGCTTTTAAGATAAATATAGTTAGGAAATATTTTTTGGCTTTTACGCAAAAATTATTAAATATATAACAATTAGAAAAGACAAAGAAATAGTTCTATGTCGTTAGTACTGGAAGAACTATATCTGTTCCTGCACAATACTTTAGACATTAATTGCTTATTAAAGAAAAAATCATTATGAACATCTAAGGATATCTATATTTACATAGCAAAAAGTTAATAAAGTAGCAAGAATGTTTTAAAATACAGAATTGTAAAAAAATGAAACTTATCATAAAATGATTTAAAAAATTTACTTACACCTCAATCCTGTTGACAATAAGTTGTTTCGCCCTTTCGGGCCTTGTCAGCCCAGGAGTATGAGGCCCCTAATCTAGTGTTTATCTATTTTATTATAACAGAGAAACACATTTATGAAAAAAATAGTATGTCAAAATGACTTATAAAGACAGTAAGTCTTATTGTTATATTTGCTGGTAAAATACCTTAAAAAATTAAAAATCCTGGCCATTCACGTATAGCTCGTCACTTTTATTCCGTGCATGTTGAACGGTGGATCGGAGGGCACCCTAAGGTCGGAACAGGGTTAGCACCTGGTTAGGGGCCCTGACAAGTCTCTTTCCTCGCAGGCGAAGAGGGATCGGTGCGCCAGGGTGTTGATTGGGGTCCCTTCTTGGTGCATGTACGGAATAAAAGTGACCGATCCGTCTTCGCCTGCGAGGAAAGAGACTTGTCAGGGCCCCTAACCAGGTGCTAACCCTTTTCCAACCAACCCAAGTTGTTTATTACGCATAAAGGTATATACATAAGTACAAACGAACTCTAGACTCTAATTCACTAAAATTTTAGAAAGGAATATGATTTCAAATTTTTTTAAGTTAAACTTTTTTTATATATATAAATAAAAAAATATTGTCCGCTTTAAAAATCCTTGACTGTATCGACCTGAACCATTTTCTTTTATTGTTGTCATTCCAGATGTAGAATATCACCGTAAAAAATTGGTCAACCATAACCTATTAAGATGTGATTTTGTCTTTGTTGAGTACTCATAAAAACATTTTTTTTAATATGTTTACATTTCGTTAGTTATACAATAATACTTATTTTATGCTGACTAATTATGATACATATGTACAGAAGAACGTGTTTTTATCTTCCATAGATTTAGAAACAAGGAAGAGATACAGTCGGAACATTATTTATTCCTCCACTTTTAAAAATCTAAAAAAAAATTAGGATAAAATCAAAACTACATACGATAATAATTATGTAGTTTATTATAATTTGCCTTTCATTACAAAAATAAAAACAACCATTCAGTGCAAAAACAGTAATATAAAATATATTGACTTGACGGACTCTCGTCGAGTCGCTTGACCACGACTCGACGACTGTCCCTCATTGAGTTACTTTACTAACTGACTGTCGCGCTCCGACGACGACGACTCGTTGTGATATGGGTATTGCATTGCAACCTCGCAGAACACCGCCTTGACAAGGGTTGACTAATTACTAATTAGAGTGAAATTGGCGATGACGCGAAATAATAATTAAACAAATATTATTTTTGGCCATTAGAAATATGAAAGAGGTGGAGCGTTGATACCTTGGTACGACGGCGAGACAAAAGGGGATGGATATCGGTAGCCATATTTGGCTCTTTTTTCACACATTCGGAAAATTATATTTTTAGAACGCAAAGTAATACAAGTGAGAGATTAGAGGTTTTCTAATGGAACTGGGCTTTTGAAGTTTCGCCGACAAAGGTACCTCCGGTATGGAATAGAAATAGATTGGGTGAAAGAATTTCTTTTGATATTTATTCCGAAATATGCTTGTAGCCGATAACTGCGTATTGAAATGAAAGTTAACTAAACAAGGGATGCAAGTTTGAATTTTATTATTTGCAAGGGACTTCATACATGCTTGATTATAAATATTTATTAGGAAATAAAGACAGAAAAATAGAAATTAAAGAAACTGTTGCGTTTCTCCAACAAAAACTAAAGGCTAATTATGTCTCCTCTTGCTGAAGATCTTGCTTGAACAATCCTCCTTTTTCATAATAAAATAACCTATCTTCAAGTTAGAAAGAATAGAAAAAACAAGACTTTTTTAATACAACAGTGGCCTGTAGGCTGTCGGTACAACAAACAAAACAATTATGCCTTGTGCAAAAAGTAAAAAATCATTATGAAAACAATCTGTTCAATAATAATCAAGATTTCCTATCCCGTAACGCTGCAACGCTGCATACACACACCTGTAAGGAAAAATTAATAATATATTTATTATTAACTTTTTGTGGTTACTTTTTATTACTATATTATGGGTTACATAAGCATACATAAAAATGACAATACAGGTACAAAAATGAGAATATTACTTTTGTAGATATATGAACATGTAACCTTTTATTTTAAACTGTTGTTTGAAAGTCCAACAAATGATATCAGCTCCACTTTATCAACGTGACTGGTAAACTGGCAAGAAAGACTTGAAAAATTAGACTTTGTGGCCATATCTGTTATGCGGGTATTTGTTTCATTAACTAGAATCTCTAATATTTGGTCATTAATAAAACAATTCCAAGCTAGTACTGGTCCACAATGGTGCTTCAAGAATGATTCTCCCAGGCAAATGAGAAATTAAATTTGTAGGACGTGTATAGGACCTGGAGCATTTTTTGACCATTTCTGTCGGTTTTTCCCATAAAAATAATTTGACTCCTTTTCGCCATCCGTTTCTTCACTAGACTTACTAATATTACTTGGCACCGCCAAATTTTACACTTCATTATCCACGATTGTACTATAAATATTATTATACAGGGTCGTAGGCGTCCGCAGACTTTTTTTGTCGGAGGGGAGGGGCAAAATAAAAAAACAAAGGTTGTATATGTAATGATTTATACAAATACATTAATAATTAAAAACAGAAAAAGTCGGTTAAGTGCAAGCTACACTTGCACAATTAGTGTTCCGTGTCATCAGCCTCCCACTTAACCTGAGCAAACCTCGGCCGCCCGATCTTCGCCCATTTGCCGCGCTACCCACCGCCGACGACACCAACGCGTATGGGCGGAGCGGAGCGGGAAGCGTTTCGACTGAGCCAAATTAAAAATTTTAAAAAACGTGTAAGGACAAAAGTTGTTTCTTACATCCTGAGAAATATTTTCGGTCGAAAAATGATTTCTTTAAAACCAATGGTTTAGCAGTTATATATGTACACGGTGTCCCATATAAGAATGCACACTACAGGGATCTCGTAAATCAGAAGAGATACAAAAATGATTAAATTAGAGAAAAGTTGCGCTTTGCTGAACCCTTCAAAGTCACGATTCGAAATCTAAAAAAATCCGATTACTTCCGAAGATATTTGGGAAAAACCGAATTTTCCCGATTTCGTTTTTATTTTTTTCTGACTCTATTTAAAAAGATATAACAAAATAAATTTCACATTCTCATTGCCACTTTTTCTGCTCTACAAGCCTACGTTCTTAGATTTTCAATACGACGTTTCGTTTCTTCGCAACCATCATCAACTTCATTTTTTTAAATAGTCGAAAAATTTTGTTTTATTCCTAAAAAATTCTAATTTTAATTCTAGGTCCCACGACATATCGCTTCTTACATTTATCCGACGTTTCGGACGAAAAAATCATCATCAATATTATTTGATGATTATTATGAAGGAACGAAACGTCGGATCAAAAATCTAATTACGTTATCATGTAGAGGAGAAAAAATTACATGGGAATGTGGATTTTATGTTGACCTGCCTTCTTTTGTGAAATCAGAAAAAAATTAATTGCCAAAATTTTTTGTTTCAAATTTCAAGAATTCGTAGATTTTTTTCTGATTCTACTGTAAGAGATAGATTAAAATAAATTTTACATTTTTATTGTCGTTTTTCTCCTCTACAACATGACGTCATTCAATTTTGATTCTACGTTTTGGCTTTTCTCGACCATTATCAACTTTTTTTTAAATAATCCGAAAATTTTATTTTAGCACAGTTAAATTGCCCTTGTTATTCTGAACATACGTATGATTAAATAAGATTGTTTCAATGAACTTTTTGTAGCGTAAAAATGAAATATTTTGTTTTCTGATAATAACATCTTGCTTACTTGCATGTATGTGATACGTCGTTGAATTCAGAATAACAAGGGCTATTTAACTGTGCTAAAATAGAATTTTCGGATTATTTAAAAAAAAGTTGATAATGGTCGAGAAAAGCCAAAAAGTAGAACCAAAAATTGAATAACGTCATGTTGTAGAGGAGAAAAACGACAATAAAAATGTAAAATTTATTTTAATCTATCTCTTACAGTAGAATCAGAAAAAAATCTACGAATTCTTGAAATTTTAAACATAAATTTTGGCATTTAATTTTTTTCTGATTTCACAAAAGAAGACAGGTCAAAATAAAATCCACATTCCCATGTAATTTTTTCTCCTCTACATGATAACGTCATTAGATTTTTGATCCGACGTTTCGTTCCTTCATAATAATCATCAAATAATATTGATGATGATTTTTTCGTCCGAAACGTCGGATAAATGTAAGAAGCGATATGTCGTGGGACTTAGAATTAAAATTAGAATTTTTTAGGAATAAAACAAAATTTTTCGACTATTTAAAAAAATGAAGTTGATGATGGTTGCGAAGAAACGAAACGTCGTATTGAAAATCTAAGAACGCCGGCTTATAGAGCAGAAAAAGTGGCAATGAGAATGTGAAATTTATTTTGTTATATCTTTTTAAATATAGTCAGAAAAAAATAAAAACGAAATCGGGAAAATTCGGTTTTTCCCAAATAACTTCGGAAGTAATCGGATTTCTTTAGATTTCGAATCGTGACTTTGAAAGGTTCAGCAAAGCGCAACTTTTCTCTAATTTAATCATCTTTGTATCTCTTCTGGTTTACGAGGTCCCTGTAGTGTGCATTCTTATATGGGACACCGGGTATAAGGAAATAATAAATTAAATTGTTTATAACAATTGATCACGCTAGAATTTTTTAATCCCGTTAATTGTGGCTCAATCTACACCTAATTCTTAATGTTCATGATTTTTTTCAGATTTTTCTTAGCGAATTTTTGGTGATGAGGGTGGGAGACAGGCGCGGCCCGTGAGTTTTTTTTACAGGTGGATCAACATTTTGTGGGCAACTAGTGATATCAACGCAACAAGCAAAATGCACTTTTTTAATAATGTGCCTAGTTTTGTCAAGAAATTATTTACCTACAAATAAATACCCCAAAAAATATAAAATAGGTACTGTAGTTACTACAGTACCTATGAAACAGTAACATGAAACCTTAGATTACCAAAACTTACAAAGCATTTACTACATTCTCTACCCTACCTCAATAACCACAGATTTTGGTGTAATTGATGTTACGTTCCAGAATAAAAACAACTTACTTTTAAAGCCAAATTTTACTGATACTCATTTTGAATTTGAAAAAAATTGTACAGGATATACGCAGTAATATGACTACAAAGAGTTGAGCAAAATTCGAAAATACCTATAGTGCTTTGTGTTCACTAGGTAGTGATCGGTAGTAGTTCACTAGGTAGTGATAGGTAGTGTTCCCAAAGTTTTTTAATTAACTTTTACTGTTTCACAACTATTCCTTTAAAAAAATAGAAGAGATGTACCGTATTTTATGGAATGCTCCTGAACAGTGGCGCAGCCAGGAATACGCTCTTGGGGGGGGGGGGGTTGACAAAAAATTTGACAAATACGCTCGGGGGGGGGGGTGGTTTTGACAAATATTGCTTTATTTTCGTTAATTTGGGAAATGGGTAGGGTAATCTTTAGGCCTTTGGGGGGGGGGGGGGGGTTAACCCCAAACCCCCCCCCCCGTGGCTGCGCCACTGCTCCTGAATACCCTGTATAATAAATGACAAATACTCGCCATATCAATTATTACTATTAATTTTATAAAAAAAATTGATATGATCTGTTTTTGCACAAGTTGACCTAGCTTAAGCAAAACATTAAACAGCTTTTACCTACCTGAGAGGCGGGTATAGATAACTACTGATTTTTACTATTTTTTAACAGTAAAACAGGACCACGCCTCTTGATATTTGTACGCTAGTCACTAGACAACAATAGATGAATAAATTTTAGTCTTATTTCTAGGTACTGACTAAGATTTTCATAATAAAAAATATAATTATCTAGGTATGCTAAGAATTATTAATTTATCAGTGTGTCGTATCCACACACCATTCACTACGTATTAGTTTCTAGAAAAAAAATAACTATCAATTACTATTGCCACCTGGGTTTGGTGTTTCGATATACAGTTGAAAATACCTTATGTCTTACGAGGTTTTTCATTTTAGATCCTGGATCCTGAAGGAAAAGGATTTGCGTTCCGTGAACTTGTTTTTCTAGGTAGATTTTATATTATATCATATCAAAACATTTTTTTAAACAGTTTTGTGGAACGTTCAGATTAGCTCAGGAAATTGTCATTGTTAAGGTTTGTTATGCCAGAAAAAATCCTGAGCAAGGTAACCCAATCAAACCCGAAAAAGGCCATTGTGTGCAGATTTTCTAAGACTTGTTTGATTTTATCCAAGAGTGAATAAAATCCTATAGTTCTTTTTTAATAGGATCAAAGCAGTAGCGCGCGATGACCATTGGAGTAACAAGATGGGCCCAAGGGAGCCGGGACCCCCCAGCTTGTCGTTGCCTCTCCGCAGCCTTAATTCCAGCCTCAATTCTTCACGCAAAGAAAGATTCTTTGCATATCGCAGTCACAAGCATTTACAATAAAATGATATCAAATTCCATTGAATACACTTAAAGGATTTTTTTGCTGGTGGAGGTGAAATTTATTTATGCATTTTCAAATTATCTTAAATAATTAAAATTAAAATTATTACAAATGGTATAGTTGTACGTTGCATATTTTTTAATAATAAACTAAAGGAGTAATTTTACCATTTTTTGATAGTTACCAGTAGCTACACTACTAGCATTGCAACATATCTAAAAAGCATTGCGTTAGCCCAGTAGCGCAGCCAGGATTAGAAGGGAGTAAGAATAAATAGAAGTATATGACAAAAGTATTATATTATAACACTGAACGTAGAGGGGGGGGGCGCAACGTCACTTCGACCTACACAAAATATAAACCAACAATAATTGTTTAGGGTTCTAAAAAATGTACACTATTTTATAATGGACGACATATCTAAACCTGTCTTGCGAAAACAGAACAATTTGTCATCTTAACATACCAATATATTGAATTGATTTTTTATTTATATCTAGTATCCATTTGGACTGATATAAGAAAATTTTTGGAAAACACATTTTTTGAAAGCACATTTTTTCGAAAACACATTTTCTTGAAAACAGAACTTCTTCGATACCGCATTTGAAAACCACAGATACTTCAAACCCACTTTTCGAAACTGTATTTTTTTAAGAAAACTTGTTTTAGAAAGTAGGGGAGACCGGTGACAATTGTAACAAGTGTCAATTGTAACATTCAGTATACGTCCGCCCTCCGCCGGATTATCGCGAACCGAGTTACACATGTTCAACGGTTGTTGACAGATCTTTCTTTAGATTGTTAGTTGCTTTAAGAATTCTGATGAATACTGTTGTTACGATCTGAAACGTGACTTTCAACACGAAAAGTAAGTATTTAGTTTTATTTTCTTTTGTAAATAATTTCTTAACCATATTTTCAATACATATTTAAAATATACCACTGAAATATGGATTATATTGACTATATAATCTTATAATAAGAACACTTTAGGAATTAGATTACATAGTTTAATAATGTAAACAAATCATATATGTCCTTTGGTGTCAATTGTAACATGAATAAAGGTGACGATTGTAACATGTTATAAGTGGAACCAATGTAAAAAGTATGTATCATCACAATGTATTTCTTTATAGAACGCTTTACAATATGAAACCAAACATTTGTGGAGACCTCATACTGTGCATACGGAAGAAAAAATACTCGTATATTAACTTAAAATTAATAATTTGTAAATTTTTCCCATAAGAGTCTAAGCCAAAAATGTCGAGTAAAAAAGTCTTCTTCCGCACGAACGATATACTTAACTCAGGTGAAGAGTAAGGTCTTTTAGTAATGTTAACATACCCACGTTTCTTATCTAACATTTTTCATTTTAAAAGAATATTTTACTTTGCATTTGTATATCTTCAAATATTGTTATTTATATTTTAATAGAAGTTACTAATACAGATTGTTACGAATTTGTCGTGTTTTTTTGGTATATTTTTATCGACTTTAACAACAGAAAAAAACTACTTTTTTATTTGTGTAACCCTTTGTTTATTTTTTAATCTTATTATTTGTATTCAAATAGGATATTTAAAATAAAATATAATATGTTTGTACGTACTGTTACTACTGACACCTGTGTCCGTTACAATTGCCACCAGTCGGGTGTCAATTGAAACACTTGTCATTGACTTGAATTATATGTTCTAAACAAGAAACTAGATATTTTTTCTACATTCTAAATTTATTAGGTTACTTACAAAGCTCAGGGACATCCTCAAAAAAAAATCAATAAATTAGAACTGACAGGTAAGGTTGAAAAAAATCACATGTGTTTTTTGTTACAATTGTCACCGGTCTCCCCTACATTTTTTTCAACGTTGTTTCGAAAAAGTCCTCAAATATTTATATTAAGAAAAACAACACTTTTTTGAACGTAATTTTACTACAGAGTAACATAGCAACCACAAGGAAACGTAAACCTGACCGAACACAAAATGGGTTTGCTTGGGTTTGCTTGGGTATAGGATCTTTTGTCATTCACATTTTCTAAGCTAGTAGAGTTCATAATTCAAATTTAGAAAAACTATGTTTTCTAAAAAATATGTTTTTGGAAAATCTACCTATTTTTTAAAAATTATTTTTCGAAAAAATTTACTTTCAAAAGAGATGATTTTTGAAAACTAAAACTATATTTGGTTATTTGTTTCCTTCAGAAGTGAATATTTTATTGACATACCAAGATGACCAAAATAACAAGCTTAATATAGAGAGCAGTACAACAACAATATTCTTGGATACAGCTACTCAAGAAGAGGTCTCCCAAATTATTAAAGCATTGAAGTCTTCTCACTCTGCTAGGTTTGATAGTATATAAATTCCAAAATAAATAATAATTAAAGAAGGTATCGCGTTCCTACTGACACCAATAACCTACATAATAAATTTGTCATTGACTAAATCTATATTTCCTACTGCTTTAAAAATTACAAAGGTTGTACCCTTGCACAAAGAAGGAGATACTAAAAAAGTGGGCAACTATACACCAGTTTCAATACTACCAACGTTGGCTACGATATTGGAACGTGCAGTATATAACAAGATAATGTGTTTTCTTCAAAATTACAACATATTGACTGCCTTTCAGCGCGGTTTCCGGAAGGGTAGATCCGCCCAGTCTGGCATCTTGCAATTCCTAAATTGTTTAATGAGCATCTTAACAATAAAAATAAATGTATTTGAGTATTCGTGGACTTAAGTAAGACCTTTGACTTGGTGGATCATGCACTCTTGTAGTCCAAGGTTTATAAGTACGGATTTAGAGGGAATATCCATAATTTGCTTAAATCATATTTGGAAAATAGATCACAGTTGGTTGAAGTGAATGACAAGCGTTCTGACTTACTCAGTGTCACGTGTGGTGTACCTCAGGGATCTGTTTTGGAACCCCTGCTGGTCTTGTTATTTGTAAATGAACTTCCTAGTATGGTCGACCGTGGATCTAACAATGTTCGCGGACAATAATAGTTTACTTGGGTTTTGGCGGCGATATTTCCATCGTGCAGCTTCAATCGTAAAATATGGTAAAGTAGGTTTGTACAGTGTGTATATCTATTTAATCCCTCAATGGTTCTTACAATTCTTTTTTGTAAACGCAATATATGTTTGAACGTAGACTTTCACGGATGGAGAGATGTGAAGAAATGTTGATCCGGGAGTACATCCGTTCGTTTGTTAAATTCCTATTGGAATCTGGCAGACGTTTCGCCAAGGTTTCACATGGCATTATCAATGCTTACTCGTTGCTGTCAAGTCCTAAACTGATGTTCAGTTTACGACTTTCAATGCTAGTTGCAAGTTATAGAGGAAGAGCTTTTTGAAAAAGGGGCTAGTCGATCCCTTTTTCCAGTTAAAAAGTTTACTGGTACTCGCGTCATTTAAAAAATGTGATTTTTTTGGTCGCATGTTTACACTGTATACTTCGCCACGCTGCTATGTTATTTAACTTTTGTTATGATTTTTTTTACTATTTGTGTGTTCTAAAACTATGATTCTAGGTATGATATAAGTAAGTATTCTTGGAAGAATTTAGACAGAAACCATTACGAAGCACATTTGATAGAAATATTCCTTTTCAATACGATTTGTTTTGAATGATTTTTTAACTACCATTGTCAATGAACAGAAACACTCCGTCGGGGAATACCTAGTTAAAAATCTTTCATGGTCACTTTTGAGCATCAGGTGATGGCCAAGAAACTGTGAAGTATATAATATGCAAATTTAATATTATTTTAGGCGTCTTATATGTATTTTATTAAAATTATAAAAGAAATGAATAAAAACTAAACAACTTCTGAAATTATTTCAAACAGAAAATGTAAAAAAATGGTCTCGCAGTCTGCCAAACAACTTAACACTTTGTGTTTCTTTACAAATTATTTGAGAAATTGTATAAAGTTTTTAGCTGTTTATTAAATATGTTTTAATAATTTTTTTTTTAAATTGATTGACAGAATTTTTTTTTACTTGGTACACGGTACCCTTGCCGTAGAATATCTGAAGAAAGACGAGTTAAGATGGGTGCAAGTGCAAGTCTGAATTGGTACATTCTTTTAGATCTTTATAATACAGAACTGATTGATTTTTATGTGTTTTAACACTAAACTAAACAAAAATTTTTGTTTTCTCGTGTTGAGCAAATAAGATTTTCCCAATCTTGATCTAAATATTAAATCAAGTATTAATATTATCTTGCTAAATTAAATAGGCAGTAGTTTTATTATCTTATCGGGGCAACGTTATCATCAGGATTGTTTTTTCAACGAATAATATAAATTTGTGTCATTTTAACCGAAGTTTCATATTTCTCCACCCAGAGTTGCTTCCCGATACATTAAAAGTAAGTAAGTGTTCTTAAATTAATTATTTATAAACTGAACCCTTTAATTTAGACCGTCTAGTTAATCAGTGACATATTTTGTTTGTGAAATCATTGACTGTGCATGAAAACAATATATTTTCAAATAGAATATTCAAAAACATCAATATTTCCTACTTGTAAAACTGTAAAGCTTTACATGAGGTAAAACGATATCAAAGAAATACACTAGTATATTAAAATATAGTTTTCTGTATTAACAAAAAAGCCATCTATTTTATAACATAATCATGGTTCTCTTTTTGATAGCAAAAATTAGTTAATTTAAATACAAAATGATTTCAAAGTAACATTAGTGAATTTAAGAACGAAAATATCTATATGGGCCATAGGGGCTATTCATAAATTACGTAACGCGAATTTTCAGTAATTTTACCGCCTCATCTGCGCTTGTAACGATCCGTAACGCAGCCTTTGACCCCCCTCTCTCTAAGTTACGTAATGTAACGACAAAATCTTATCACTATTTAATAAAATGAATAGCTAAGTACACAGAGAATAATATTTATTAAAAATCTGCAATACACGGATGAAGGGGAGAAGATAGCTCGTATTTGAACTGTAATTGGTAAAGTTACGTCACGGTGCCTGGAACACCACCAGACCACTGTGCCAGACCTCTCCGTAACGACTACTAACGACCGAATGACACCCCCCCCCCCCCCACCCACCTTGCAGCGTTACGTAATTTATGAATGGCCTCATAGTACCAATTTAATTTAATACGTGGAATAGGTGGCGCTTTTTCAGAATTTTTGTAACGCGCTGTCAGGGTCACTTCTTGAGACCGTCAGCTATTATGCTATTAAAATTCAGATCGCGGCATGCATGACTTGTTTTATAAATAGCTTGTCAGAGTTTTTAACGAGATGGATGGATGGGTTAAGATTCATTATATGATTAAGTACTTCTTCTTTATCAGTAACCGACATTAGACAATCATAATGAGATGAAGGATGGTCTGAAGGACTTGGCTCTTTCATTTTCCACTGTTACTAGATGGGTTTGTAAGTTCAACTGTGGTCGTACAAGTGGTAAAGATGAACCCTTTAGAGGACACCCAGAACCTGCCACTACACCAGAACTTGTTGAAAAAGATAGATTTTGAATGAAGTATTGGGCATGAAGAAGCTATTCGCAAGATGGGTGCCGCGACTGCTGACTATGAATAAACAATTGGTGAGCATGCAAATTTCTTTTGAGTGTTTGGCGCGTTTTCGAAAAAGCCAAGTGGATTTTATGCGCCGATTTATCAGCACAGATGAAACTTAGGTCCACCATTACACACCAGAAACAAAACAACAATCTGAACAGTGATAGTGCAATGATTCTCCTCCCCCGAAGAAGGCAATGGCTAAAAAAGGTAATGGCTTCCATTTTTTGGGATGCAAAAGTAGTCGATTACCTTCCAAAATGCCAAACAATCACATGCGAATATTATGCAAGTCTTGTGGACAAATGAAAGCAAACAGTTACTGAAAAGCGTCTTGCTTGATCCAAGAACAAAATGATTTTCCATCAAGAGAATGCACGCTCACACGAGTGTTGTTGCTATGGCAAAATTCATGTTTTAGGCTTTGATTTGCATAGAAGTTTTGGAATCGTAAAATAAGGGCTACTAATTCTTTTTGTGATTCCGTGTTAAAGTTTATTTCTGACACTATATTATGTCGATCAAACTTACCGATAGTATAATCCATGTGTAAACAAATTAAAATGGGTCAATACAAATTCTTACTCTACTTATTTTAGCCATTGCTGTTCCGTTTTGAAATAAAAAAGTGTTTACTTCCATCCCAACTCCCTCTAAAAATCACGATAAAAAAGCTTTTAAAACTGGCCCATGATGCGAAATAAAAATAAAGGCTTTTTTACTTTTTAGGGCTTTAATAAACCTTAAAACCCTATGCTGTCGGCCTGCGTGTGTTTATAATATAGGTTTAATGATGGTTTTTCTTGTGCAAGAATTTGATCCGTCCATTTAAAAAGGGAATTAATTAATTATACATATTATACGTAACGCGCCTCTTATTGTTCTGGAAGAGTTGTGAGTTGTTGGGGAAGAGATAGGTGCATAGATCTTCGTCTATTATTCAGCTCTTGATTCGAGACTTGTCTGGAAAAATGAATGTTGGAGTAAAGAGTACTATTATAATCAGCGTAGCCGTGGATGGGATCGTTTTAGCTGAAGAGTGCAGGTCATTAGTGTGAAGAAGAAGTAGGGTTGGTGCTACGACTCACTCTTGGGGTACGGAAGCATTGATAAGATGGAAGTTAGATGAGTGACCGTCCACCACGGCAGATATAAGCAAAAAAATCATATGAGACATTTACAGCCAGATTCTCCAACGCTAGTCCGGTCTAATTTGACAACCAAAAGTGTAAGAATAAGACAACTAAGTTTTATATTATGAATTTATTTCTGAGCTTTTTCGCAAATTTATAAAGAAAAGGGCAATTTTAGTACATACTTTACACAATAATCGAACTAAAGTCAGTACAACAACTCGCTCCAAGATGAAAATCATTTGGAAACCAAGCATATCGCTGAAATATCGGAATAATTCTTTAATAACGACTTATTAACAAACAGTCAAAACATAACTGATCAACTATAAGATCTTAATTTAAACCAGTACTAAATCTTAAACCTTCTTAGTGAATCTGAACGCTAAAGATTAAGGGAATATATCGTACTTATAGTTGTTATCCTGTACTTACCCAAGCAAACTATACTAATCTATTCACGGAAAATAGAAGATTTCTTGTCAATAACGCTCAATAATCCAATAACGCAGCAAATGGGGAGATAATCGTAACTTTGTACATAACAAGGTACTCAAGTACCTAGATATAATTTATTTTTAAATGTTAGTACATACACGTACGTCACATTCTCTAAAGCTCTTATCTAAATGGCGCAAATATATATTTACACCAATAATCTAAATGTGATAATTATAAAATCTCAAGTTCAATAATTTGTAATTTTCAGTTTGCAGTTGGAGAAACATAAAATGAAGTTTACAATCATAACAAATTATAATAAGAATTATTTAGTTCCAGAATGACCAGACATAGGGCATCTTGAAAATTATATTATAACCAAATAACGATGAATCTCGCGTTTACAGTGTGGAAATATAACGATTTCTCGATAACTGTTAAAACAACGATATTGATTTGAGAATAGTCGTTATTTTTAACGGTGATTTTTCACTACAGCGACTTTTATTTTTAATGAGAGACGGAGCAGCATGGTTACTTTTACGAGACCGATATTTGGTATAAATATTGAATAAAATTAGTACTTGATTTGTTTAGTGACTAGTTATTAGGGTAAACATAGTATTTTTTCGATATGGCCAGTGGCAGAGGCGTGGCGAATATTGATCGAAGATTACCTACACTCTATTCTTGATCCTTGCACTAGATTAAGTTATTTCTCCAACGCTAGTCCGGTCTATTTTGACAACCAAGTTATAAACTGACAAGTGTAAGAATAAGACAACTAACTTTTATACTATCAATTTATTTTTGAGCTTTTTCGCAAATTTGGGGTGTATTTTACGCCACAGGATGGCGCCCATAAATAATTTCGCCCCTCCGTCCCTAGAGTCTACGCCACTGTGAAAAGGGTGCATTTGTCCACACATTTGGCAATGACGCACCATTTCTTGGATAAAGTTTTTTCAGGAAAAACCAAAAATCACTTAAAATTTTACTACACGCGACCTGCCTGAAACGTTACACACAAAACATTACGTCTGCAGCACGTGCTTTGATAGGAAAGTGTTTCTAATTTACGGATCTGGATAGATTATTTTTAATACCCTTAGAATATGGGGTGGTAAATTGTCAATTTTGGCTTCACTGATGGCAGTTACTGCATTGAATGAGTTCCTAGTTGAAAGTAGATCAATTAAATGTGTTTTATAATTTATTCTAACGGGTATTAAAGTGCTGCCGCCAGAAGTCATTTACGATTACCATAATAATAATAATACTAAAATTAAATTTTGGAGATTCCGATTTTTAATGACTTGCAACTGTCAGCGAGCACGCGGTCATTTACACTAAATGAATCATTTTTTTCCCATTGACTGTAAGTCCTTGGTCAAGAATCGGCCATGGCCATCAACAAAAAAATTTAAGAAGACGGATAATTGTATAAAAGAAAAAGGTTTTACCAAAAGGGAGCAGAAAAAGCATGCGTGTTGCGATCTAAGCGATCCACGGTCGGCGAATATACATATAAAAGATTGAGAAATACGGACGCCTACCGCAAATCAGACCGGAAAAGTGTCGACGTTTGGTCTACGAACTCGGATCTATTTGTACGGATTCTCGCCGCGTAAAAACTGTGGTAAACGGTGATTTTTCCGGTGTGATTTGAATGTTTTAAATAGAAAATAGAGTGGCAGAAAATTGTACCTAATTAAATAAAATAATTATTAATTAATTTAAAAATAGTTCGGTAAAGACTGAGGCATAAAAAAATAATAATAAAATCATGGCTGTGCAAATGCAGAGAAGTTTCGTGTCGAGAAATAGGCCTGCAATCGAGAGGTTTAAGTTCTCACGATATGAGGTAATAATTTTAAAAGTTTAAATAATAATTTGAGTTATAATAAATGATAATTTGTTATTTTCCAGCATTGTTTATACTTGTAAACTTCATTTTTATTCTGTTATGTTGCTCTTAAATTTAGAAACATTTTGTTTTTAAAAATAATAATTAAATTCGGATTTTTTGGACAAATTTTAACAATTAAAAATGCAGAGAAGTTTTTTGCCTAGAACTAGGCCTGCAATAAAGAGGTTTAAGTTCTCACGATATGAGGTGAATAATTTTAAAAAGTTTATATTATTTCAGTTATAATAATGGTAATTTGCTATTTTTCTGCATTATTTAAATTTAAAGTATTCCAAATACTTGTAAAGTTCATTTTTATTCTGTTATGTTCCTGTAAAATTCAGGAGCATTTTGTTACAAAATTATAAAATTAATTTTTTTAAAATAAATTTTAACAATTGAAAATTTAAAAAAAGGGGCTAGAGAGGCATTCCGAGAGTAGAAATATTGACGGAAAAATTTAAGAATTATATTACGATCTTAGAATCAAAGCATTATAGTATGACTATAATCAAATTGAATTCACTTTATTATTATTATTATTATTAATTCTAATTTTATTGCAATAATTAGTTCATTTATTCTAATATCTAGAATTGATAGAATAGATACTTAGCTATTTTAATAGCTATTTAGAGAACCAAAATTTCAGTTTTCCAAGTTTATTAAACTTATTTTTTCGTAGGTTTTTGCTGATTTTACGGGTAATAAATTGTTCGCTGCTCTTGGGGCCTATTTCACCAACTCTGGTGGAGTAAAATTATCAATTTCACTCCCACTGATATAGCACATTTTTACCAATTTTATTTGCAAGATTGCAAGAACCATAAATGTGACGAATTTACTAAGTAAATAGTAGCTATGAACTGTCAAAATTGATTAAGTGCAAATTTGTCATGGTCATGGTCATTGTCGAAAGATTCTAATTATGGCAATGTTTGATATTGACCGAATATTGCTGTAATGTTGCATTATATATCTTTTCCTACGACCACCTATGAAAGTGAGAAAAAAGCACGGTTAACTTGGCTAGAAAGTGTCTTATATCACACGCGTGTTGTAAAGTACTTTACAACACACGTGTTGTAAAGTACTTGTCAACATGACGTTTGAACAGATGGTGCCAATTTCATTTCTTTTAATGCTTTTCAGCACACGTGTTGAAAGTGGGGGTATTAAATAAATACAGAAATTGGGGTTTTTTGGTAAATATTTTTGTGGTCGTAGGAAAAATATTGTACATTACTCGTGTGAAAGTAATTTTCGCACACTCGTGGGATTATCGCACTCGGCTATCGCCTCGTGCGACAACATTCCCACTTGTGTGAAAAATGTCACTTTCAACACTTGTTATGTAATATACTATATTAAGGATCTGTACTTTGAGTAAATGTCTAATAAATCAATTAAAGTATGGGAGTAAAAAGCAGTATTTTATAATGAAATCATACATAAAAGATATTACAGGTTGCATACTGTTTGAAAAACTTCTGAAAAACAGAAGGTCACAATTATGGAAATTTTTCAATATTTATTAGGTATATTTTTTTTTCTATGGGGTTTGAACGCAAAATTTAAGGATTATCCTAGAAAGAGACTTATATTTAAAAACGCCTATACCATATCATTATAAAGTACTTTTTATGGTACAGTTTTGCGGCCATAAAGTGGCTCACTGTACAGTCACAGTACACTAGTACGATAAAGTTACTCTATTGCTGTTGAAGTATGCCAGTATAATTCAGAAGTTTTCTTGATTTGCTTACTCTGTAAGCAGCATAAGTTTCTTCATATAAGTGCCTGGGTTTGAATGGTAACAAGTAATAAGGCATCCTTTGCAGTACTAATTTTTAAAGTCCCCGGAAATTTCTTCATCGAAGCTACTTTCAACTGTCATTTTCTGTTTTGACATTTATATTTGACAATAAACAAAAAGCGCTTCGGGAACTAAGGGCAACCTAACTCAAAGCAATCTCTGGTATATTGAATACCGATATTTTCATTGCTGATATTGTATTTTTTCGTCGCCTAATTGTCTTTTCAGTTACGTTTCCTGAGGGTTCGCGTACAAGTCTACAATCTTTCCGATTTTTCTATTTCTTCAAATAAAAAAGTTATCTAAAGGCGTTTTTCTTTGTAGAAACTGTTTCAAAACCGCTACGTCATTTTGACGCAACTGACATAAGCTTGACCAAACGATGAAACGTTTTAAAACAGTTTCAACAAGAAAAAACACCCTAAGTATTGCTCCAAATATAATCAATATATATGTACTAGTCACATAAATAGGTATTTTAAAAAATCCTCTATACTTTTAAAATTTTATAAACATCGTTCCAGATGTTTTTTTTTAATTTTTTTCATTCCGGAAACCCTTTATCTATGTACATTAAATGTTATAAACATTTATGTTTACATTGTAAATTGCAATAATGTGTGTAACCTTCAATAACGCGTATATATGTATTAGTTATTTTCGTCTTTTTATGTATTATTTTTGTAAATAATTAAATTTTCCGTTAAATTATGGTGTCGAGTTTATATCATGAACTTGGCATAGCTGTCAATAAAACATTAATGCAGAAAGATGGTAATAAAGAAGTGAATAAAGTTGAGAGATTTAAGTCGGTAATATCCATGGATTTTATTATAATAAATCCATGGTAATATCGATTAGAGAAATTATTTTTTGGCGATCATATTTCTTGTTAAATTTTATTTAAGCTGTTTAGTTGGCAATTATGGTTAAAAATCCGACACTACAGGAAAAAATTTACGAGCAGTAAAATACTAGGCGCTTATTATATTATTAATTATTACTTTTTTTTTAATTAATGTTCCTCAGTTACTTTCTATAAAAATAACCCTATCTTTACAGTGTTGCAACGTAAGCGGAGGACTTAATATGATGATTAAGGACTTAATATGATAAACATTTTCACAAAATTTGTATTTTTCTGCCATTGTACGTTGAGAATCAAGTACTATTATTTATTATTATTATTATTATTATTATTATTATTATTATTATTATATTATTATTATTCTTGGAACAAACAAGCGGCAGGGCCGATGAGGTTGTTCCCATTGGGTACGTATTACAAGCTGTAGTGAACAAAGTTAGCACTTTTCCCCTCTCTTTCGGCGTCAAGTCGATTTTTAAAAGTATTTATGTTGTTTACAGACACTGTGTCCCCGTGAAGGTTGTTCCATTCGTAGACCACACGATTAACCAAAAAGTTCCTTCTTGACAGTTTGTTGCACTTCTCTTTCTCCAGCTTTTTAGCGTGGCCCCTTAGCTGCCGCGACGTACTTAGTGTATATATGTCGCTGCAGGAGTAATATCCAGATGTCCACTTGAAGGTCTCAATTAGGTCTCCACGGGCTCTTCGTTCCCGGAGTGATGTAAGGTGCAGATGTCTAAGTCGGTCTGTGTACTCCATGGTCCTTAGTGTTAAAGGTATTTTTGTAACTTTTCTTTGAACCTTCTCCAGTTGTTCGATGTCTTTCACGTAGTATGGGTTCCACACAGAGTAGGCAAATTCCAGCTTTGGTCGAATGTAGGTTTTGTAGATTTTTAATACCATTGCTTCTGACAGGTCTTGGAATGCTTTTCTGACTAGGTATATTAATGTGTTCGCTTTCTTCACTATACTATTAATGTGTGGTTCCCACTTTAGGTTCTCGGATATTATGACCCCAAGATCTACATAGGTGTTTACAGATTTAAGTGTGTGTTGGTCAATGTTATAGTCTATTTGGGGGCTTCCCGCACCCATGTGTAGAACAACACACTTGCTGGCATTGAGGGGAAGTAACCACTGCCTCGACCATACACCAATCCTCTGCAAATCGTTCTGTAATGCGATGGATGGACTTCCAAAAATTTTGGTATCGTCTGCGTATAAAAGAATGCTGGAGGTGATAAGTCGCGGCAGATCGCTGGTATATAGGAGGAACAGCAATGGTCCCAGCACGGAGCCCTGAGGTACTCCGCTCGTGACAGCATACATTGGGGAGATTTGGTCGTTGATGCGCACGCAGTACTCTCTGTCAGTGAGAAAGCTCCCTATCCAGGACAGGAGATGCCCCCGCACGCCTAGGTGTTCAAGCTTACTCAGTAGTCTCTTGTGGGGTACCTTATCAAATGCTTTTTCATAATCTAGGTATACTATATCTATGTGCTTATTGCTGTCCAGACTGGTTGACCATTGATTCACTGCAGTGAGTAGGTTGGTTGTAACTGATCTTTTAGGTAGGAACCCATGCTGGCTCTCTGGTATGATGTTGCGGTGTATCATAAATTCTGTGAGTTCCTTAGTAACTATTTTCTCCATCACCTTGCCAATGCAGCTTGTCAGACTTATAGGACGGTAGTTGATTGGATTATGTTTATCCCTTTTTTTGTAAATAGGCACAATAATGGCCTTTTTCCAGTCTTGTGGAAGTTGCTGGTTACTCATTGACTTATTCATAATGGTTGCAAGAGGCTGACTGATACTCTCTGCGCAATTCTTGAGCAATATTGGTGGTATTTACTTTGTCGACCACTCAGGGATTTATAATCCCGTGAACTCTATGGTTCCCCACCTACTTTTTGAGAACGGTTGTTGCCAGGCCTTCACTTATGTAAAGTAGGATCACTCAAATTTGAAATCGTTTGTTCTGCCGCTTTCGAGAAAACAACATGAATCTGCAGACAAAGATGTATGTCGCTGAGACAAAGACCCATGCCGCGAGATCAGCAAATGCACACAAGCAGAGCAATCAGCGCCTAGCAGATCGAATCAATGTGGACGAACTCCTGAATGTTACAGGCTACATTAGCGCTTTTAAAATTTCTTATTGATCAGTGAGTAGAAAAGGACGACTACTGACCAGCGTTAAAACCACAGTAATCTGTCACCATAACATCTCAAGTAGTAATATTTTTTTTGCAGTGGGATGGATGTAATCTTTTCGGCCAAATTTTAATTCTATTTTGGTAATCGTTTTCAATGCACAGAAGTTATTTAAACTAAATTACTGTTGGGCGACTTCTGTTTTAGAATGTAAAATTCATTCATAATTGAATTAAATATAATGTATGAGTAGTAAGCGCGCTACAGTTTAACCTAAGAAAAATTGTAAATAAGCAGATTAAATGCAATATCAGGCTCAATCATACAATTCAGTATCAATCCTTGTTGTATTTCTACTTGCGATATTTTTGAAATATAATGGGGGAATACTTTTTGTGGGGTAGTGCTCTTTAAGGGCGGTTTTATTTGTGCCGTCCTAAAGTAGATAAAATGTACCTACACATATGTATATAAATTCCTATAAAATATATGTAGTTTTATCATAACAAAAAAATAAATTTGTGTGCCCTAAAGGCCGTCAACAACGTTAAAATAATTTTTCTTAAAATAAGAAATATTTGGCCATTTACTTATTTAATTCACTGGTCGCAGGTGTCCATTTCCTTGTCTTGCTGCACAGGTCTATATCTGCAGTTTTATGGGCTTTTTACTCAAAAGCGGCAAAGCAAACGATTTCAAATTTAAGTGATCCTACTTTAGCATATTTCCAGACTGATAAACTCTACTAAAACATTAGAATAAAAAATATTTTAATTTTTTGGCAATGACTTTACCCTTTTAGCAAGAGACTTCTATAACACCCGCAACTATTTTGCACCAAGATCGCAAAGCAAACCTGCATGCCAACTTTCAAAATTTCACGACGCGACGGAGGGTTTAGGAGATCTGGCGAGGGGGTGGTTTTATCCCTTTCGGGTATTACAACACAAAAATTAAATAAAATCGACGTGTTTCGGCCTTTTTATAAAAGCCAGTGGTTTTTAAACTAAAAAAGTATTTCATTTCTAGGAGTTGGTTTTACCCCTTTAGAGGGTGAGTTTTGGCAATATCCTTTTTTACTGGACGTCTGGGACATAAACTAAAGCTGTATGCAAAATTTCAGCTTTCGGTCTTTGTTAGTAAGGGCTGGGCCTTGATAAATCAGTGGTAGAAGTGTGTTTTTACCCCCTGTTTTTTCCAATACGAAAAAAAATATATAAAAAAATAAAATAAAATTGCCATGTTTTGCCGTTTAATGCGAGAGAATGAGAGAGGGGGCAGCAATACAGAACAGAATAATGTCAGCAAACAAAGTATATTTCGCCCTGTCACATATTCCTCTCGATAACGAGGGTCTACAAAACCATCATTAGACCGATTCTATGCTATGGATGTAAGACCTCGGTTATGACAAATAATTCAAAGAACAAGCTGGAAGTCTTTGAAAGAAAAATTCTTCGAAAGATCATGTGAACGAAAATGGGATATGGGGAATACGATACAATCATGAACTCTACCAATTGTTCAAAGAAGCCGGTATCTCAGAATTCGTTATTCTTATTCTGCAGCTTCTTCGATGAGCTGGTGATGTGGCCAGAATGCCAGAGACAGGGCTGCCAAGGATAGCGCTCAGCAGAAGACCAAAGAAAAGGCACGAAAACGATGGGAAGACGAAGTGACATAACACGCGCATAACCTGATGGGCGTCAGGACTTGGAAGCGAGTGGCCCTTAACCGTCAAGTGTGGGGGAGGAAGATGGTGGAGAGCAAGGCTCAATTTGGGCTGTAGAGCCTTTGGAGAGAAAGAAACTATACTAAAATAATGAAATTCCCAATTACTGTGGGTTAATACTTATCTACAAGTACCTAATACACCCTTGTACCCTAGCAAATAAATGCAATTTTTGCAAAACAAAAATTAAATTAAACTCTAAACGCAATTAAACAAAATATGATTAAAAGAACATTTACGCAGTTAACCCTTTTTATACATAGTATAACAGATGACATTATTATACGTTATATACGACTGAACTTTAAATTGACATCTTTTTGTAGTTAAAACCGATTATTATTAAAAAATAATTTATTTATTCAAATTCTTAATTAGAACCATATGTTATTTTTAATGATCCAAACATAATAAACACATGTAACATTTCTATATCCGACATTTTTATTTCATTAAAATTGGCATCCGTCACAGTTTATAGTTTTGTTTATCATCTTTGGCTTAATGCCAATTTCATTTTATTCTTAGAATAAATGGGTATTTCCGAAGAAGACACATAACATTAACAAGGAAAACGTCCGCGAAATGGACTGGAAATATTGTTTATTATTCCACGATGATTTTTTATTGATTTCGGCCATTATTATTTATAAAACTTTAAAGTTGTACCAATATTACAGTAAATTGCGCCCTCTCTGGGGAACCTTTCATCCCCTCTTGGTATTAGTTTATTTATCTGTTATTCAATAATAGGTTTTCCGTTATATATCATTTACAAATAATGAATGAAGTTGTACAATTATATTGCACATGCACATATATGAATTTTGATTGGAATAATTTTACTTCGCAAACAAATGTTCAGTTTGCGTCATACTACAAAAAAGTTGTAATGTTTTGGACCAATAAACTTATTTCATATTTATATAAGTCAATGTGTAATTATAATATTTTATTTACAGAAAGAATTAATCATTTTAATTTATGAAATACTAGTATTGCTATTTCCGATCTTAAGTTATCTTTCTATTTTTATTTATTTGTTTTCATGTTTCATATCGGTCTGCAATATCTTCCTGTTTTCCATTTTATCAGTTTTTTTGTCCTTTCTTTTTTTCTACAGCCTCTTTTTCTTTTTTTTACTTTATTATTCGCCTATTATTGCTATTTCCGATCTTAATTTCTCTTTCTATCTTTCTTTTTCTGTTATCATTGTTTCCTTGCAAATTGCTGTCCTCAGTGTCCTCCTATGTTTTGTTTTATTTCGAGCTTCGTCCTCTTCGGCCTTTTTCTTCTTTATTTTGCTTCTTGGCCCCTTCTCTTCTACCTCCATTGTAGGTTGCTTATTGCTCTAAATATCTAATAAGTTCTGTATATTCGCCTCAGCTACAAAGCTGTTATAAGAGGCGTAATAAGCTCCCACCCTTCAAAAAAAATTTTTTTTAGTTAACGAGGAGAGGTATTAAATAGGTGGATATTTTGAAATGCTGTGCTTTTTACAGACTTTCAATTTCAATTTTTTTTGTTTAAAAACTTTCCATAGACATTCTTGGGCATACCTTCGCCAATCATGACCTGTCCTTGAAATACGAATAAAGGAATATACATATATAATTATAATTAAAACGTTTGCATGAAAGTGAACTGTACGACGATTTAATATTAATAATTTTTTTACCTCTGTTAAATAATAATTAATGAGTTATATATAGTTTATATGTTGTCAAATTAGTTTTTTATTGCATATTTCACGCACAATTATTCATTAATTTGAAATTATATCCTGTATAATTGTTTTTTTTTTCTAAATGAGATATCGTTTTTTTTTTTTGCAATACTCTGCAAGTCATATTTTATTTACATAACATTTTTAATTATGTTTATGTGGTATATTTTTTTTATTTATTTTGTTCCCCATCCTTTAAAGGGTACGAAGACCTAGAAAGATGAAACATAAAGGTGATTAAAATTTTCCTCATGACGAGTTTTTAGTATACAGGGTGATTCAAAAATACTTTGAGAAACTTTGGGAGTGATGGCAGACGTTATTTTAAAATGAGAAGGTCAAATAAACTATGTTTCTTAACAGCATTGTTTATGAGATACAGGGTGTCGAAAATTAAAAAAAAACTAGTTTTTTAAAAATAATTTCTAAAAGATTTTTTATTTGTGAAATTTGGCGAATAAAATAAACACATAAATATGCTTAATTTGAAATTTCAATACATTCTTGAAGTCAACCAGTCGCGTCGTCAGTCCGAAGTTATGCTCTTATATTTATGAAAATTATGCTAAGCTACGGATTTTTTAAAAATATTTAATTTTTTACGAATCTTTACTTCAGTCGCAATCAAAAAGGTTTCTTGTAGTTTCTTTATACAAGTTATTTTAAAGTATCTAACGTTTAATAACTTCATTTAAAAAAAAATCTGTCAAGTGCAAAAATTTAATGGAATTTGAAAGATTTTCAAATCATTTTATTGTAAATGTTTGTATTTCAGTATGCAAACAATTGTTCTTTGCGTGAAGAATTAAGGCTGAGGGGGCCAACGACAACCTGGGGCGCCCGGCCCTCTCCGGGCCCCTTTGTTACGCCAATGAATATACAGGATTTCTTGAAAGGTTGTGACGGATCAATTTTATATTTTCTTAATTTATTTCTTTTCTACACTGAGACATTAAGTCAAGAGAGAACTTAAATCTGCAAGGTTTTTTCTGCTCAAGTAACATTTATTTTCTGCAATTTATTTACTTAAAGTTCACTGAATCTAATTATCCGGTCACATTACTCATTAGGAAATAAACTCAACTCAGCTACTTTTTATATAGTATGACCTTCCTTATAAGTCAACCTTTACGTTAAAATCAAGGAGAACATGTCTTCCAAGAATCCAAATTATGTAATAAAATGATATAAATAAATGTTTTTTTTTCGCCAATCGTTCAATAAATAATTTTTGACAAGATTTCTTGTAGGACAAGTCAGTGTTAGGCACCGAAAATACTACTAGGAAATATTTATTTCTGTACTGTAATGAAATAATATTTTTCTGAAACCGCTCTGAAAATACCTAAAAAACACACTGCTAACTACAACTGAAAATCAATAATTTGAAACAGACAATCTTGAACAATAGTTTCGAAATCTAGTAGGCGGCAGTTTTGGCAGCAGTCATAATTTGAAAGCCGTCTCCTAGCAACCAATTTCGTTTTTTCAGTTACTGACGGCGTTATCTCAACTGCCATCCAGAGAATCGACAAGATTTAAAGAAATATATATATACACTCACCCACAAAAAAAGTGACGAACCGAAAATTTACTTCTACTTTGAGGCGAAATATCTTTTAAACGGTTTGTAGCACGATATTGAGGTTTTAACTGTTGGACAGAATCATTTGTTGGCAAAAATGTTGTTATTAGCTTTTAGCTCTTTATTATTTTTATTCCAATAAACAGGTTAAAAAAAAGAAGTATGTTTTTTTGCTAATTTTTGAAACGCCCTGTGGAGTGTCATGACAACCAAAACTCAACTAATAAAAAACCATTATTTAGGATAGTCCTTTAGCAACATTTTGTTTTCTGAATCATTTTCCTACCGGTTCGGTAACCTGAGATTCAGCTTTTTAAAGAAATTATAACGTTTTAGCGTAAAAGTAATGGCCAGTGGTCGAGTGTACTATATTCAGAGGAATCTCGTTTTTGTTAGTTTTCAATCGATGGACCGCGAAGAATTTGGAGATGGGCAGGAGAAAGGTACTCAGAACGAAAGTTTGTGGAAAAAGAAAATTTTGAAGGTGTGTAATGGTGTGGGCTGGGATTTCCACTGAATACCATACAAATTTATGTATATGTAGTAAGAAACACCCTAAATGCTCAGGGGTACATCGATATATTGCAACAGCATAATTGCATAATAAGAGATTTTATTTTAATGCATGATAATGCCCGACCCCATACCGCCCGTGTTGTAACACAATTTTTGGAGGAGTCCGGTATTGAGCGTTTACTATGGCCCGCTAGAAGCCCGGATATGAATCCAATCGAGCACCTATAGTACCAACTTGGCCGAAAACTCAGAAACCGATTCCATGCTCCTCAAAATCGCCAACAACTCGAAGAAGGGCTCATTGAAGAGTGGAACCACATAACACAGGAGTCAATTGCAAACCTACTACGAAGCATGCCCCGATGCTTAGCGGATGTGATGAGATCTAGAGGCGGAAACACCCGATGTTAATTTATGTTGATGCATTAATTTTTTTGTTTTATTTTTTCTTATTAGTGGAATAATTTAAAAACCTGATTAAAGGATTTTTACACTAAAACGTTATAATTTCTTTAAAAAGCTGAGTCTCAGGTTACCGAACAGATAGGAAAATGATTCAGAAAACAAAATGTTGCTAAAGGACCATTCTAAATAATGTTTTTTTATTAGTTGAGTTTTGGTTGTCATGGCACCCCACAGGGCGTTTCAAAAATTATCAAAAAAACATACTTCTTTTTTTTCCCTGTTTATTGGAATAAAAATAATAAAAAGCTAAAAACTAATAACAACATTTTTGCCAACAAATGGTTCTATCCAACAGTTAAAACCTCAACACCATCCTACAAACCGTTTAAAAGATATTTCGCCTCAAAGTAGAAGACAAAAAAGAGGACTGTCCTCTGGAATAGAGGACGGTTGGCGACCCTATTTCAATAATTTATTAAAAACTGTAAAACGCGTGTCCAAACATTTATTTTTTTAGAGTACTACTATGAAGTTTCGAGTTAATAGGACCATCTAATATTTTTTCTCCATACAAAAGTTGAACCCCTGTGTCAACCCTTTAGGGGTAGAATTTTGAAAAACCCTTTCTTAGTGCATTCCTACGTTATATAAGAAACCTCTGTGCAAAATTTCAAGTTTCTACACCCAGCGGTGTGGACTGTGAGTTGATACGTCAGTCAATCAGTCAGTTTCGTCTTTTATATATAGAGATTAAAAATGTACATGCTTTATGTTTTTATTAATTTCAAAATTAAAGACGTAAAAAATATAACGTAAGTTAGTGTTGATTTATAACTAAAATAAAAATTAAATGTAAATGTTTGCACAGACAACTTAAATAATGTATTAAATCAATATTTGAGAACGTGTTAGGAAAGATATCAATTATTGTATCTAGTATTTTTAGACAAATATCTGCTAGAGATGTAAAAATATCACAAATTAATGTAAAATATCTCCACATTTTTTACATTTTAATAAAATTAACATGCTTTGAGATACAAAAGGTACTTCAAGCTGGTGTAATAGTAATACATGGCCAGAAAAAAAGTGTGTAGAAGCACTTGTAGTGACTTAAAGCATAAAAAGTTAGAAAGCACATAATGTATGTATATTAGTACATTTTTACTAAAACATCAAACAAGAAACAGCATAAACACATTTTCCAGACATCACTAAATGTATGTTATTAAACTCGCATTAAAGATTTTATCCAGATGTTTTAAAAATTTTATTTTTTGTGACTCTCCTTTCAGAAAATCTTTATTTAACTAACTGTACCTTCTAGTATAAAGCGAATTTTCGCCAATATTAGCTTATCCAATAGCAAATATTCTGGAGAATCTAAAAATATATAGTTTTAAGGTTCCATTAAAAACTCCATCTAGAAATTCATAATAACTGTATTAAAGTCAAGAAATTCATAATAACTGTATTAAAGTAAAGAAATTCAATTTTTATGATCCGCGTTCCACAAAGGTGCCTTGTAATCCACTGTATCTAAAGCGAATTCTCACGGATATTACCTTACTTGGTGGCAAATTTTCTAGAGATTCCAAAATTGTATAACTTATTAATGTCTTATTAAAGATTTTGTCTAGAAATTCATAAAAAACTAAGGTAAAATATTTAAGTTTTTCTGACTCTCTTTTCGAAAACTTTTCATTTAATTAACAGTATCTTCTAGTTTAAAGCGAATTCCCGCGAATATTGCTTAATCCGAAGCCAGATTTTCTAGAGATTCTAAAAATGAATAACCTATTAAGGTTTCATTAAAGATTCTGTCAAGAAAGTCATAAAAAACTGAATTAAATTAAAAACATATTTTTTATGATCCCCTTTTCCAAAAGTCTTCATTTAATTAACGGTATCTTCTAGTCCAAAGCGTGAATATTGCTTTATCCATTGGAAAATTTTCTGGAGATTCCAAAAATGTATAACTTATCAAGTTTTCATTAAAGATTCTGCCAGAAAGCCATAAAACTGATTTAAAGTAAAACAACTTTTAACTTTTCAAAAACTCTTCTTTTAATTAACTGTACCTTCTAGTCTACAGCGAATTCCCGCGAGTATTGCTTTATCAGATGGCAAATTTTCTGGAGATTCCAAAAATGTATAACTTATTAAGGTTTCGTTAAAGATTCTGTCAAGAAAGTCATAAAAACTGATTACAAGTAAAAAAATGTTTATCGTGCTCTTTTTAAAAACTCTTTATTTGTCTTCTAGCCTAAAGCGGATTCCCGCAAATATTGCTTATCCGATGGCAAATTTTATTCAGGTTTGAATAAAGATTCTGCGAAGAAAGTCATAAGAAATTAATAAAAGTAAAAAAATTTAACGTTTATCATCTTTTTTTCAAAAAGTCTTCATTTAATTAACTGTAGTCTAAAGCAAGTTACTGAAAATATTGCTTTATCCGATGGAATCTTTTCTGGAGATTCCTAAAATATATAACATATTAAAGTTTGGTTAAAGATTCTGTCAATAAAGTCATAAAAACTAAATTAATATAAAGAAATATAATTTATGTCGTCCTCTTTTCAAAAACTCTTCATTTGATTAACTGTATCTTCTAGTCTAAAGCGAGTTTCCGCGAATACTGCTTTGTCCGATGGCAAATTTTCTGGAGATTACAAAAATGTATAGCCCCTTAAGATTTTATTAAAGATTCTGTCAAGAAAGTCAGAAAATCTGAATTAAAGTAAAACAATTTAATTTTTATCATCTCCTTTTCAATACCTGTTCATTTAATTAACTGTATATTCTAGTCTAAAGCGAGTTCCCGCTAATATTGCTTTATTCGTTTTAAAAAATTTCTGGAGATTCTAAAAATGTATAGCATATTAAGATTTGATTAAAGATTATGTCAAAAAAGTCATAATAACTGAATTAAAGGAAAAATATTATCATTCTCTTTTCAAAAACTCTTTATTTTATTAACTGTAACTTCTAGTCTGAAGCAAATTACTGCGAATATTGCTTTATTCGATGGAATCTTTTCTGGAGATTCCAGAAAGCGAATTCTCGTGAATATTGCTTTCACCGATGGCAAATTTTCTGGAGATTCCAAAGATTTCATTAACAATTCTGTTTAGAAATTCATAAAAACTGAATTAAGAAAAAAATTATGACTGTTTCTAAAAAGTCTTGAATTAATCAACTATATTTCCCAAGCTAAAGCGAGTTTCCGTGAATTTTGATGAATGCATTTTCGTCAGATGCAAAAACAAAACGAACTCGTAATTAACGCTCTTAAAAATAAACAAAAGACAATTTATCATCATCCTAATCAATAAGCACTTATTGACACTTCTGTAATTACCATAATGTATACAATGCAATTTACATAAAGTATAATAAACTAATTAGTTAAACAATATGAGTCGTTCACAATTATTATTAAAAATGCTTGGCAAATTCACTCAAGCGAATACACAAAACTATTGTTGTTTACAAATTATACACATTTTAACACATTGACGTTTTGTAGTACCTAATAATGCCTTTGGTTAGCTGGATATTGGTTCTTTTAAAAGCTTTTAAATTAGTAATTAAGAGCTTTAAAAAAGTGTTGCGTCGCGAATTTTCAGAAATTCGGATTCTAAAGAAAATTCTTAATTTCATTGTCTGCCCAAACAAATTTATTTTATCTCCTTATGCCTTAAAAAAAAATAATCTGAAAAATTTCTCTGCAAAATTCTCCTCTCCGCCTACATTCATTTCATTTTCGTCTGCAGATCTTCTATCACGTAAGTTCTTTGTCAAATTTTGAAATAAATAATAATCACTCGGGGCAGGGGCTGGGCTATATAGTTGGTTTTATTGTATTACATTTGTACCTAATTATTTTTAGTCCATCGACGAAATTATGACACCACCCATTACCCCTACCACCCCAATTAGTCCAAAGGAGTATGACATTGTACCGGCAACAGTAGAAGACAAGGAGGACATTCTTAACTTTTTAAGAGAGTTCTTTTTTAGAGACGAGCCTTTAAATAAATTCTTAGGTAAGCAAAAATTATGTGAAATTAATAATAAATTAAAAGATAGCGACGCCTCTGTCTCGGTCTGGCTAGTGAGCCACGTTGCACATCTACAGGATTGGTCCAAGAAGTTTGAAACAAAGGTGAAATTATTGTATTGAGTAGATGTAAATGTGGGTATTACACGACACGCTATCAGCTGTTTACTATTTCTAGCCCCCGTGCTGTGTTGCCAGATCATCTACTTCATGGCTCCCTTGTTAAAGAGGGTTGTGGCTGTGAGCTGTTATTAAGACCAAAAGCTTTTTGATTTTTCAAAATAAATGAAATACTAAGTTGAAGTTGAACTTTTCCTTATGTTTATTTCGCTGGGAAGCGCATGGCGTACTGTATCGAATTCATGCCATGTTTAGGGCACGGGGGTGGGGGGGGGGGGGTTGGCTTGCGAAACCACCTTCGCCCCCTCTCTGAATCCGCGCCTGCCGTATATCCCGACAGCATAATATAATAACATAATTTCATATTTGTTGCAAACTTCTTTGATCACCCTGTAGACATGCACGGGGGCTTTCCAGCCAGACTCTGATATTCGTGACTGAGACCAGTTTTACAACACAAAGGGGCTCAAAACTGTATTGAAAAATTATTTAACGTTGCTATTTTCAGGTTGATTTTTGTTGTTTTATTTGTTTTCAAACATTTTTTTGCCAAATTCTATCTGCAATTTATTTAAATTCTTTTTATTCTAGAATTAGTGAGTGCAGAACGGCCAATAAATGAGGATCTAGAAGCCTTTTCCGTGCACGAGTTAAATAATGGACTGAATTTAAAAGCGGTATATAATGGAAAAATCATCGGAGTTTGTTTAAATGCCATACTAGAACGAGGTACGTGATGTACACGCAAAAAACTCTTAGAGGGGAAAGAAAATAACTTTTTGCACAATCATATTTTTTGTCAGTTACTGTCATAATTGACAAAAACAGTAAGTGAAGTTTTGCTTATCTGCATCTAAAAGTTGACTAAAAAAAGAGAACACATAATTCAGAGATCGGATTCGAATATGACATTCCAGGAATAATTTTAGATAAAATTAGATTTTCTGACCTTAATAACCCCAAAACTGACTCGTTCGTTAACATTTTTGGAGAAATTGGTAAAAAATTAACGGGGGGATAAACGTTAGGCGATTGACAATTTCTTCCAAAAATGCGAACTAATATACCATCTGCATACAATATACCCCCCGCAATGGGAGAAGCGATTGTAATTTTTTTTAAATAATATTTTCGGTGTTATTAAGGTCAAAAAATATAATTTAGTGACATTTTCGGGATTATTGGGTTCAGAAAAGCTAATTTTGTGTAACGGATTTCAAAATGTTAACTAATATGACATTTTTCTGATTATTGACCTCAGAAAATCTCATATTACATGGACATTACAGATTTAAAGAGGGAGAGATAAGATGAAGGGGAGAGGGAGAATAGGTCCCCTAAAAGGAAGATTTTTTCCATAAAAATGAACAAAATTAAGTCGGCTATTCATCGCAGTAATAAAAAGGTAACAATATTATTTCATATATTTTTGCATTTCCTTTTGTGAAGTTGGTTTATTTTTTTTAAATATGTTATTTTTTAAGAGCAATAATTCATAAATACAACGCGACAAAATCTAGTATTAATTTCATTTCATTTGCCTTCTCCATCAGAGTCCGACCCCGATTTTTGCGCCATGTAATATTGAAATCCGGTCTCTACACTATAGATCCATTTCAATTAAAGTTAAAAGTAGGTACACATTGATTGTTATCCTTAGTATTGAATATACAGCTCACAAAGTTACAGGAGATTTCAAACTTGAACTTTTCATTATAAAATAAGTCAGTAAACTTTTCCCATTAGTTACACTGTTTTTCACGTGTAACCAGTTTTTAAAAACTCTCCCTGCACTTTCGTAACTTTCATATAGTGGGATTGGCTGTGAACAACCGGCTCTACATCCTTTCTCGATTTCAATATCAGTAGAGTGTTTGTGCCGGTTGTCCATCAATCCCCCCACTCTTCACCCCACCAAATCCCCCCACTCTTCACCCCACCAAATCCCCCCACTCTTCACCCCACCAAATCCCCCCACTCTTCACCCCACCAAATCCCCCCACTCTTCACCCCACCAAAATCCCCCCACTCTTCACCCCACCAAAATCCCCCCTCTCCTCTCCCCTCTCCTCTCCCCTCTCCTCTCCCCTCTCCTCTCCCCTCTCCTCTCCCCTCTCCTCTCCCCACTCCTCTCCCCACTCCTCTCCCCACTCCTCTCAGGAGCTTCCAAATGAGCTTTCAAAACTATTCCTCCTACCAGCTTTTCCCCACACCACTTTTATTGCTATAAATTCTCAATATTTACAGTATTTAACACAATTCAGATCATGTCTGTAGCAGTCCCTATTGATCTCTCCTGGGACGCAGAACATTACGAAAGCTATAATCCACAAGACTACATAGAAAACAATTTAATAATAATAAATCCACCTCCCAACCTATCTAAGGGTGCTAAAAAAAAGTTTCGAACTGGACAGATAAAGAAAGTTCAAGAATTGGAAACAGAAAAGGAAAAGACTGAAAAGAAAGAAAAACTATGTCTTGCCCAACAGCAAATGTAATGTTTAGTCATGTAAGCGGAAAGAAAACCTTGCAGGATTTTACTACAGATGAACTAGAAATGTTACCTTTGGAATATCTAATTAATTATGCAGATCCTTTGGAACTCTTGGATGTATGGGGGAAATTACCAATGTCTTATAAATCAAGTTTTGATCTTCAAATTAAATTGCCATGTTTTATACATTACAATCGTCCTGACTGGAGCACACAATTCGATGGTCCTCCTGTATCTCAGAAATCATGTTTCATGTGCAATAGAAACATAAAGTAGAATAATGTAGATAAACTCACTGTTATTTTTTCAAAAATAAACCTGTATTTTAATAAATGAATTTTTCATAAATGTCAAACAAGTAATTAGAAGTATTATTCATTAATCCACCTATCACCAATCACCCTACCAAATCCCCCCACTCTCCATACCCCACCGCTACTTCCAATCCATATTTAAAGCTATAACAAAGCATTTTTGCGGTTAGTTATGTATCCTAAGTGGTTCAGTATTACTACATATAACTTTAGTGTTTTATCAAGGTGTCGTTGTTTAGTTTGCAAAAACCTAATTGTTAAGAGTAATAGTGCTTGTATACAGTATAATTGTTGTGAGCTGAGACCAGTGAAAATATCTGAAGAAATGTGTTGACTTTTATAAAAGAAGAAAATGCTAAAACCTCAACAGAAAATAAAAGTGTTGGAACTCCAATATCATCTTATTAAAGTAAAATACAGACTTTTTCAGAAAAATTATGGTAGTGAAATACTAACATTGTATGATGAAGCTATTATTTTATGTGATAATCTACTAAAGGAATCTATAACAGTTAAACATTTTAATGATCATTTGATGATAATAAATTTGGGATTAGATTCACATAAATCCTATAATGTAATGAGAAGAATGATTGCTGAAGAATAAAATCCATTACAACGTTAAATTCATACAGTTCGTCTTCTCAGTTCATTTGTGATTTTAGAGAAGCACTATGAAGAAGGTTACATTTAACGAAAATATGAATAAAATCCATGTATTGTTTGCATGGAAGTTTGCTTACAAAGCAGCACGTGAGAGTGATTATGAGCAGTATGTATTGGATCGCTACCGCTTTCAAAATAGACTTCAATATGCTGAGAACCTCCTAAAGGATGTTTTGGATGAAAATTATAGGAAGAAAATATACAATGAACGTTTTAAATAATTTTTGTTTTATTACAACCAATTCAAGCTCATATCCTCCCACCTCGACCATGTGGTCTTGACTTGCAATACTGAGTGGGGGAATATCTATAAATTTATACGCACACGGTTTCTAAAACATTAGTTGCTAGAAATAATACATAAATATGATTCAAAAACGAAAGCTGGTTGGTAGCAGAAAATCGGTGAAAAAGCTTAAACAAGAAGACAGAAGCAGATGCCCTGTTTGTTTATATTCCATGAGAAGAGAAGAAATTTGCACACCCAATTCGTGCACACACAAATTTTGTATAAAGTGTTTAACAGAGTGGACGAAAACAAACGCACATTGTCCTCTTTGCAGAAGATTCTATTTCTCAATTGTTTTAAAAGAGACTAAGGAAAAGATTCTTGTGAAGAAAAATGACAGTGCTGATCAAGCTCTAGTGATATTGTTGTATATAAGTGACATGAATTTAATATAGGTATATCAGAAGTAAATAAAACCATGTTGTTAAATATAAAGTTTCTTTATTTTATTTTATTATATTACATCTTTTTTTAATATCCAAGAATTGTGTGATTTATCCATTCCCAACCATTTAACATAAACTTTATCTCCCTTTCTTCTTAGCACCTTTTCCACGAGATACACGTTTGAATGTTTGACTTTCTGCAACTCCGGTTCATAAAAACTACCTAAAATTATTTCATTTTTGTCATCTGTCAGCAAATATGTTCTTGGGTTGGTTAATTTAATTTCTTTAATTTGAAAAATTTCATTTGACCAGTTTGGTGTATAGCCCTTTTGAAAAGCCTCCCTGTATTTACTAACCCTAACATAATCCCCTTGTTTAAATTTTGATTTTCTGGGATCAATTGTTTTTATATTATTATAAGTTGATTTTAGAACATCTTTTTCATTTTCTTCATTTATATCTATAGGTTTTAATCCTGTTGTTCTATGTTTAGTTGTATTATACTTAAAAACAATATTATTTAGGATATCCAACCATTTATAATTGCCTTGCAAGCTAAACTGTTTCCACATGAGAGTTTTTAATGTTCTGTTGACCCTTTCAACAATCCCCGCTTTGATAGTGGAATATGTACTGTAGTGATTAATGTTATATTTTTCCATTAATTTATTAAAGTTTTTGTTGAAAAATTCTCTTCCTTGATCTGTATGTATGTTAGTTGGAGTAGTTTTCGCAAGCTTTAAAATTTTTTCCATAGCTAAAGTTACTTCCTCAGCAGTTTTTCTTTTAACAGGTTGAACCCAAACATATTTGGAAAATGTGTTTATAACAACTAAAATATATCTATATCCTTTATTTAGTTTTGCATAAGGTATCATTTCCACCAAATCAGCTTGCCATAAATCGTTTAAATTTTTAATAATAACCCGTCGTCGTCTAAAATTTTTTCTAGCAGGTTTATGTAACTCGTTGACTAGATCTTCCTTGATGTTAGGTTGTGCAGACATGATAATTAAATGTTTAGTTTGTTACTTCTACAGGACATTTTATTAACAATTCACCATAAAAATCTTCTAAATGACTACCTTCAGGACGATGAAAAGAAAGAACATCCCCTTTCTTTAACCGAATACCTACAGGGTCGGTGATCTTTTTTCCGTTAATTTTTAAGAAAACATATTTTTTCGGGTATTCTCCAGAAATTATAGTAGCAGATTCCATAGGAAAAACATATGTAATTCGTTTGTCTTGTAATAAATGGTAAACTCTATCGGATAGAGAGTAAATTCCCATGAAGGGTAACACCAAATTATACCAAAGTTTAACTGCACTAAGGTCAACAACTTTTATAATGTTATGTTCTTCAGATGAAAATTTATTATCCTTGCCAAAGATGTGGGAACCAAACTTGTCAATAGACATGGTTGTTGCCAGCGGTAGAATAAGGAATAAACATGTGAGAATTAGTATTTATTTAATTATTTTTGCTTCTCTTAGTTCTTCTAAAATCGATATTATTTCATTTTGATGATCAGTATGTCCTGCCATTTGCGATGACATCAACAATTTCAATCTATCTATGATTTCGTTTGGATCGTCATAATAAACGTAATCTAATTTCTTTTTTGATAAATTTAACATAGCTCCCCCCTTTCCACTTTTTGTAGACAGATTTCTTGTAGAACGCGGTCTTTGTGGAGGTAACAAACGTGAAGTGCTTGGTAGAACTGCACGATAACCTGTCTCTGTTGTGCTTCCACGTTTTAATATACCTTTTTGTAATAAGTAAGGTTTAACTATTGTCAAGTATTTAATGTCGGTCGAACCTTGAATTTGACTATTAGGATCAAAATTTCGTCTATATGCATTTGTCCTATTCAAAACATCCATATAATTTTCCATATCATTTGATGTATAACCAACAGGTTCTTTTTTAAAAAGAAGCTCATACAATCCAGGTGTTCCCTCATACCTAACTCCTTCAACTTTAAAATCTTTTCCTATGAAATCCACCACAGAATTAGCAATCTTATATTTATCTGCATCAACATCATGGCTAAACCCATATTTGTTATCAAATTTGCCTTCCGTGTCTTTTATTAGCCCATCCACGAAAGGTCTTAGAAGTGAATGATATGCTTCCAAATATTCTTCATAAGCAGGTGTTCTTGTTAATTCTAAAACATCTTGTCGCAACTCACTTATAGTTGGTTCAATTGTTGTTTCAGGGCTTGATTCTCCTGTACGAGACTGTTGCGAATCTTCAAAAAATACTTCTTCATCTCCTAAAAGTGAGGGCATGTGTGTTGAAAGATATTTACTATATGCATTTGATTTCCTTTGATTAACCTCTGGCGTAGGAAATTGAAATTTTGGAGTCGAAACTAATTGTGGTGAATATACTTCTTTTTTAATGAACGGTTCTGTTTTAATTGTCTGAATTAACTCATGCAAAGGTTGAGTTATTGGTTTAAATTCTTTTTCCATACGAATTTCTTTATCAGATAAATCTGATTTTAAAGCTTTATACTTTTGTCTAACGGCTTGTCTAGTTTTTACCAACTCTTTCGCTGTTTTTTCGTCCATCTTTACAAAAGGTAGGTTGTATACTAGAAAATTATCGTTGTGTCAGAGAGTTATATAGTGGAAATAAAATTATCAAATCCTTTTCTATAGCGACCATCATTAAATTGGCAGTCTTTGTCAATAACGACAAAGTCATATTTATGTTTCCAACACATTGAACACAAGTTTTTAAACTCCTGAAAGCTCATGTCACCATTTACATGATCATCATATATATGTTTCAAGTTTGTAGCATCCTGTTGAAAAATTACCAAGAGGTTGGCATTATCACGTATAAGTTGTTTAGGGATTGATGAATATGTTTGACACAAATAAAAACAATCTGTATTTTTATGACGTCCGAAACAAAAATAATCCCTCATAAGACTTTGATCAGTGCATACTATATCATCAAATACAATCAATGAATTTGGTTTTATTTCAGTGGGTGAAACAATATCCTCAGCGTTCGATGATTCAAAATAACCAATAAACTTTAGTGGAGCAAAAAGCCTTTTTAGATATTCATATTTTGATTGATATAAGGATTTTGAGTACACATATATGTTTTCAAATCTTAATCCATTAGGGTGTGTTATAAGAGAAATCATAACATTTGTCTTCCCACAACCCGATGGTCCTACTATTAAACATCTTTTACAGTTTCCACCAAATAATTGTCCATGTTTTCGATAATTATCATGACATAAATCAAAATTTTTTATCGGTAAAGAAAAATCTTGTTTTTTGATCTTCATTGTTTGAACATCACTATTTAAGTAAGGTTATTTGCGTTTTTAAATCATTTATATATAATGATTAGACATAATAATAATGTCATTCACTGCGTGGAAGGACAGAGAACAGGTAGTGGTTTATTAAATACTCTTATTAATAAATTACCAGTAGAGCTCCATATTCCTTCTTATAACTTTTGTGGGCCTGGTACAAAGTTAAATAAAAGGCTCGCCCGAGGTGATAAGGGAATTAATTTATTAGACGAAGCTTGCAAAGAGCACGATATAGCATATTCGGTATATTCCGATTTAAAAAACAGAAACGAGACAGATAAAGTATTAGCTAAAAAGGCATTTAATAGATTTAAAGCTTCAGATTCAAATCTAGCCGAAAAACTGTCATCCTTGGCTGTGGCCGGAATCATGAAAGCAAAAACAAAACTCGGTATGGGAATAAGAAAAAGAAGTCATAAACGCAAGAAAGGAGGTCAAATATCCTTTAACCAAGGTGTAAGAAAAGCACGTGAAGAGCTGGTTGGAAAAAAGTTTGCTAATATAAGAAATGCTGCCAGCACAGCTTTATCACCCATTAAAAAATTAAAAATAAAAGAACCTAAACAAAGAATTATTCCAATTCCAAAAACTGGTGGAATTTTACCTTTAATACCTATTTTTGCTGGTTTATCTGCTCTAGGAGCCCTAAGCGGAGGCGCTGCTGGCATTGCGCAAGCAGTAAATTCTGCCAAAAATGCACAGAAGAAGTTAGAAGAACAAACAAGACACAACAAAGAAATGGAAAAAATATCGATAGGGAAAGGGCTTTATTTAAAACCTTATAAGCAAGGGTGTGGTCTATATCTTAAACCATATTCAAAAAACTGTTAAATTTGCTACCTCGCCGACCTTTGACAAATATAGATTTATTAAAGTATGCAAAAATATTAAAGTTGCAACATTTTAGAGGTGTCTTTATGAGAAACAAGTTACCCAAAAAAATAAAAAAATATGAAACCGGTATTATAAATTTAGATGATGATATGGGGGAAGGCACTCACTGGACAGCGTATGTTAAAAATAATAATAACATAATTTACTTTGATAGTTTTGGAAATTTACGACCACCAAATGAAGTTATAACTTATTTCTATAGCGATGGTAGCAACAACAATATTAAATATAACTATGAGAAATATCAATCTTTTAATACCTCAACTTGTGGACAGTTATCATTACAGTTTATTTATAATAATACGTAACTGTGTTTCCATTTTATTCTTATTTCGACCATCATGTCGTTTACTATAGCTCTTTCCACAAATTCAGCTATACTTCAAGCAGATTTCCATCCACCTATTTACTTAGATCCTAACACTTCCTACGTTGTCGGACTTACCAACTTTGAAACTTTTAATGCAATACCAAATATTGATAAAAGTAATAATAAAGTATATTTTGGAAAAAATAATGAATTTTTAACAATTCCTACGGGAAGTTATGAAATGGACGATGTTAATAAATATTTACAGACTGAATTTCAAAAAAGAAATATTTCATTTCACCTCTATGCAAATAACAACACATTAAAATCAACAATAAAGTCTACTACAGATATTATTTTTAAAGATGGAACAATAGGAAAACTTTTGGGTTTTAATAATGGGATAATATCTGGTGATGGAGTTCCAAGAACATCGCAAAATCCAGCAGAGATTATAAAAGTTAATTCTTTATGCATAGACTGCAGTATCGCAGAAGGTTCCTATCTGAACGGAAAGCCAGTACACATTATTCATCAGTTTTTCCCTAATGTTAGCCCTGGATTTAAAATAATAGAAAGCCCCCAAAATATTATTTATTTTCCTGTTACAGTAAAAGTAATAGATAAAATAACAATAAAGGTAACAGACCAAGATTTAAATATTGTTGATTTTCGAAACGAAACTGTAACAATAAGGTTGCATATAAAAGAAGTATAATGGTTATCCTTTATAATAGAAAAACCTTCAATTTACCCACAAAAATTAATAAAAACTATAAGAAGACTAAACACCGTAAACCAAAGATTAGTAGAAAGAGAAACACACAAGGGATAACACCTGAAAATATAAGCTTTTTGAAATCTCTAGGTTTAGAGGTTTTAGTATAATGGATATCCTTAACGTAGCAGAAGGTCTTTTCATAGATAATTCAATTGTGCATTCCGAAGTTCATGGTTATGAACCATACCTACCTACAAAATTGGGAAATAATGATGAAATTATAATACCTGTTCATGAAGTAGACAAGTATACGCTTCCTTCCGAAAGCTTTCTTTACATAGAGGGTAAACTAACAAAAGATAATAATACTATCTCAAATACATTAAAATTGATAAACAATGGGATTGCATTCCTTTTTAAAGAAATGCGTTATCAACTAAACGGTGTTACAATAGATTCAGTTAGAGATGTTGGGTTAACTTCGACAATAAAGGGATACATGTCGTATAATAAAAATGAATGTAATAGACTTAAAAACGCAGGTTGGTTTCCTATGGAATCTTCACAAGTTGTTGACGCAACAACAGGATTATTTAATGTTTGCATTCCGCTTAAATTCTTAATGGGGTTTTTTGAAGACTACAAAAAAATTATTTTAAATGCCAAACAAGAACTTATTTTAGTACGAGATAATTCGGACAAAAATGCAACAATTAATACTGCAGATGAAAATCCAAAAATTGAGCTTACTAAGCTAACTTGGAATATACCTCACATTTCAGTAGCTATTCCTCAAGAATTAGCATTATCTAAAATAATTAATAAGAATACTGATATAATAATTGCTTTCCGGAGTTGGGAACTGATTGAATACCCAGAATTATTAAAAACTAATCGTCATAACTGGCCTGTCAAAACATCTACGAAAGTTAATACCCCACGTCATGTAGCAATTGCTTTTCAAAAAGACTTAAGGGATAAATCAACAACTGATATGTCTCTATTTTCCAACGTTAAATTACGAAACATCAAAGTATTTTTAAACTCTGAGAGATATCCCTACAACGATCTATTTTTAGACTTTGCTAAAAATAAATTTGCATCATTATATGAAATGTTCTCACAATTTCAAAAATCTTACTATGGAATAACACCTGAACCCATTTTTTCTCCAAAGGAATTTAATACTTATGCTCCTATCGTATATATCGATTGTTCACATCAGAAAGAAACAATTGAATCCGGACCTATTGTTATGAGAGTTGAGTTTGAATTACATGATGATCTTAAAGACAAAATATCTGCCTATTGTCTTATTATGCATGACAAAGTATTTAGTTACAATCCATTAACCAAAAATGTTAGACAACTTTAAAGCACATGTCTAACTATATAAAATCAATGCTCTACTATTCTTTCCTACCATTATGGGTGAAGATCTAGAACTTCGAGTATCCTACTTTTTAAAAGAACTGAAAAAATTAAAACAACAACTACAAGAATATTCTGACAAGAAATCTATGATTAAACAATTCTCATTTTTGAAATTATGAGGTTATTAATTGTCGATGTGCAAGGATTTAACATAGAAAATAAGAAGTTTATTCCCAAAGAGTTGGCTGCCTATGATGGACACAAAATATGCCACTATATCTTTAAATCACCATTTGATATAAAATACCTACCACCTGACTTACATAAACAAGCTGTATGGTTAATGAAAAATCATCACTGTATTCCTTGGAATGAAGGATATACACCAATTCACAAATTTTCTGAAATAATCAAGAATCTAACAGAAAAGGCTGATCAAGTTTATGTGAAAGGGAGAGAGAAATCCGAATGCATCCGAAAATATTCATTAAAACCAGTCATAGAACTTGATGAAAATCCAAAATTACAAGAAGGAGAAGCTCATTGTTTTTATCATTCTAAATCACCATGTATATGTGCACTTACTAATGTATACAATTTATATAATAATTATTTAATGATTGAATAAAACACATAAATGAAATAAAGTTTTTTATTTGTTATAAATTAGGTTTAAAATACTTCTTGAATAATTTCAGGTGACAAAAACTTCTTTACTTCATCCAAATGCTCCTCAAATCCCATTTGTTTCATCGTGTACAGAAAAGACTTTAAATCAGAAGTATGTAAATATATGTTACAGGCTTCGGCAGCTTTTTCATACTTTCTACCCATTTCTATACATTCTTCATACGTATAAAATCTTTCAAATCCATACTCGGCTTCATAGGCAGCATCAAATTCTAAATTACTGAAGTGTTGTGATAGATTCTCTATAGCACTTGTTAGGTTATATGCTACTGGTTGAGATGTATATGCTAACCACATCTTGTTGGAGAATGTTCAGACTTAAAGTAAGTTCAGAGCTTTAAATATTAATTTAGGAGGTGGGGGGAATAAAAAGAAAAATATATTTATAAGTTTTTATTTTCAATACAACTTTTTACAAATTCATTACATGTAAATGTTTCTACATCCTCCACAACACAATCTGAGTAAAAGTTTAATAATTCTAAAACACAGCAAACATTTAAACTATTTTCCATAGGTGAAATAACATCATATACATTTTTTAACAAATCACCATTTTTCATAGAGATTCCACTAACTAAAATATTGTAATATTTGTAAAATTCCTGGTTTTTTAAGATATCAAAACGATATTTGATTAAATTTGACACGTTCACTAATTCATTTATGGTATCACCAGCTAAGAAAACTTCATTACCACCATCTTGTGTAATCTTAATTATTCTTGCATCACCAATAAACACAAAGTGAATCTCATAACCATTCCCCTTCATGGGTTGCCACCCGGTGTTGTTGGAATAAATGAAACTTAACATAATTCCTTGATTATTTAGTAAGGAAATCCATTGATCTTCATTAAAAATCACATTTTGATTATATTTGTATCCACAGAGTTTAACAACAGGAATATATTTTCTCTCTAAGGAAAATCCAATGCTGACCCATTTGGATTTGGATTTGTTAATGTAGTAAATTGTTTCATTGATGAGAGCTGCATTGCGCTTCTTACTAAACTCTTGTTGGTTATAGTTTGTTGGTTGATACATTTTCAGATGCTTGCTTGAAATACTGTGAGTAGAACTGTGGGTGAGCGTTTAAATAAGCAAGCGTGGTAGTGGGGAAAGCAAGAGTGGTGGGGATAGTAAGAGTGGTGGGGGGATTTAAACACTAATCTTATAGATTTAAACATCATTTAGCGACTAACCATGAATGAGTGTAAGACAGAACTTTTTATCGACATTCAAGGATTCAATTGTTCTTTTGGGTACATTCCAAAAGAATTAGCGATTTATGATGGGATTCGTTGCTCAAATTATCTGTTTAAATCACCATTTCAAAAAAATATGTTATCTACCCCTGATATCAAACTGGTTAAATGGGCCGAAGAGTATCATGGACTAAAATGGGAATTTGGAAATATAGAACTTAATGAAATTGATGATATTTTAAAGCATGTGTTAGAAGTTTACCAATCACCCAAAATTTACGTGAAAGGGAATGAGAAAATAAACTACTTAAAAAAGTTTTTGAATGAAGATTTCATATACGCTATTCCCATTGGTCAAGAACCAAAATTAAGTAGATTTAAGAAAATTCCAGAATGTTATTTTCACAAAAATGTGAATCCATGGCATTGTGCATTAGCAAACGTAAAATTGTTATATAATTATAGACATTGTTATGAATAAAAACCTTTATTATAAATATGTTTTTTTACTATTGAATTTTATTTATAGTACAAATATACTTTGAATAATATATATCCTATTGAACATATAAACACTACTAACAATATACTTAATAATACTACACACATATTTGAACTACATTCTTCTATACAAGATTTTCTATACAACTGATTCCATTCCTGTGTCACTATTGAAGTTTTATTGACATAATATAATCTTAACTTATACTGCACAACGGTAGAATCATTTATAATATTATCATCTATTTTGTGGGTAAATAAACCATTATTTATATTCATTCTTTTCCATGTTGAAGGCCAACTATCATTATTTACATTATTAACAGATAGACAAATAAATGCTTCTCGAACATTAGGATCAACTTGTGTGAACAAAGTATTGTTAACGAATGCTGATAGAAATAGAACTCCTACTGGTAGCAGAGCCATTTTCAAAATAAAATATTTTCCCAGGGATCTTATGTTTTATATTCGTCATGAACTAAATTTTTTAGAATGTCAATTACATTATTAACTTGGTCATCATTAGTCTTGGATTTCTCTTCCAAAATACTTATATGTTTGTGTCCCCAAGCTAAAGTTCTAAAAGAATCTGGAATTATATAGCGTTTATCATCTTTTGGAGATAAAGCAACTTTATTTTTTAATTGTGTGAACATTTCATGTAAAATTGAATGAAAAATATTCATTTTTCTAAATTTGATCACAGAATTTTCAACTACATCTTTATAATCTTGTTTAGTAATGGAATTTTCTATAACATATTTTTTAACACCCTTTGCCTTTTTTTCAGATTTCTCTTCTAAATTTACACAGTAAGCTTTAGCTCCCGTCCCATAAAAACTTGAAATTGGTTTGCCCGCAAATTCATCTTTCATTCGCCCTAATACTGATTTATTCTTAGTAATATTATGAATATTGTTTTCATTGAAATTAGAAGTGTCAAATTTGTCTAAATTGTCTTGCATATCTTTATAAAAATTTTCAGTCTCTACTTGCAAGATCAAACTATCTGTATCCGTGTATAACAAAATTGCCTCGTCTCCATACTTGCTTTTAATATAATCATAATAAAAATCATATAAAACGGTTTTTGATAATTCCAAGACTGTGAAGCCAATATAAACAGGTTTATTGTAAGTCACTTTTACTCTTTCCATTTGTATCGCAACCAAATTTTCATTAAAGACTAATCGATTTTTAAAATTTGGTTTAGCAATCAATGTCTGCGCTCCTTGTTTTTTACCAATATTCTCCCAGTGTGTGATTAATCTAATGTCAACTCGCTTATCAATGTTTTCTAAAGATTTACCATAAATGGCATTATTAAATAATTTATAAGTATCCTTTTCCAACTTATTTTTAGATTTGTTCCTCATTTCGGTATTTAAATCGATATACTGTTTAAGAAATGCAACCTGTTTAAATTTAATAACTCTATGAATTTTAGTTAATTTTAATCCATTTTGAAGCACCTGTTTCAGATTTCGGTAATGAATAACATATGTTTCTTTATGGTTTAAATTACATATTAATTTCTTTTGTTTTGAACCAGGTGCACAAATATTTTCAGCCAAAAAAGGTAATTCGTTGTGCTCTTGATGTAAACCTTGAGGATACTTTAAATCTACTTCCAAAACGAACCCGAATTCAGCATCGTCAGGAAGAGACATCACAACAAGGCCTTCAATTTCTTCATCGTTCAACCAAGAAAAATCACTTACGGGGAGACATTGACTCATACTATGTCCATACAAGTTAGTGGCATCCAAATACATTATAAATGAATTTGGTTTGCTTGGATCATAATTTTCCAAGAATGGATTATTAGCTTCTGCTTTTCGAACGCTGCAATGACAGACACCACCTCTTATATTATTTTTAAAAAAATGTATCATATCTATATCCGTTAATAATTCTAATTTAACATCAGTCATTTTTAACATTGAATCCCAGCTTAAACCTGGTAATGTATAATACTGTGCAGGATCTAGCTTAAAATTATTTAAAGATACATTTCGAAACGCTTCAAAAAAATCTGTTAATATGAGAACATCTGACAATAAATAAATTTTGGTATAATCCATAAGATTTTGACAATTAAATAAATTCCAAATATTAAAAGCTCTATTGTAATCCGATGGACACATAGGTTCATCTTTAAGTTTATCATAAAAATGTTCAATAGTTGGGAGTTCATTTTCATGTAATTTTTCGAAAGAATCAACGTAAGAATAAGGATAAACACCTTTTTTACGAATTTCGTTGAACTGGTTAGGATCTTCAAAATATTTTTTAATCTCAATGCACTGATTTGATTCCAAGCTTTCACCAAGCTTTTCCAAAGAGGAACCAACGAAACGGAATGAATCCAAAAATCTCATTTTTATAAAAATACTTTTTTCGCTATTATCCTTGCCTTTTACTTTGTCAACCAATATGGATTTTGAAAATGAAATATATTTTTCCTTAGTTTGTGCAAGTACATCAATATTATCTTCTTCACAGCACAATTGTTTAACAAATAAATGACTATCATAACCAGTTAAATTATGAAAAAAGATGGGTATAAAATTTGGAATTTGAAAGTTTAAGTTGCAGATACTGTGAGCTGCATTTCGAAATTTACCAGTTAAATGATCATGATCCCTGACTTTTTCATTTTCTTCAATTGTTTTATTACAAATATGACAAATTTTGCTATTTTTATAAGATAGTTCTTCCTCATCTGTTAAAGGAAGCATTTTCACTACAGGTTTAAGATGGTCATTATAAATTCTATGTGCATGACCTTCAATTCGTTTACAAAATTCATCAGCTGCATCCAAACCAAAATAGAAATCTAGTATCGACAAAGAATCATCATATGAGCACTTAATAAAATAGCAAAAAGCGTACGGTTCGTGTTTAAATGTATTTAAAGTATAAGAATTCTGTTCGTTTCCCGGTTCTTGATGCTGTAAAGGTTTTAAAAAGCATTCAAAGTCTGCATATATGACAAACGGAACTTTTAGTTGTTTTTGAAAATTTTCAAACTGTAGAATATTTTCTGGTATATTTTGACCGTACTTATTTATTTTAATGTCATTGGTAGGAACTTTTGTAAACAAATGATTACAATCATGTGATTGGTGTAATTTTAATTTTTCCATTGATGTAAAATAAATTAAACATCCATCACAAAAATATTTTTTATGGTCTCTTTTATTAATCTGAGATGACACTAATCTTGACATGTTCTTAATCCAACAATAATGGTTGTTTTCACCTTCACTTATTAACAACAAATTTATGTGTACTGGAAGTTTTTTACTAGTGTAATGAAGAGGACCTACTACTTCATACTTGAATTTACTATCTTCATAAACACTCTCTAAACCATAAACATTTATAGATATTTGATTAAGCGTTTCAAACTTCTGTATATCCTTTAATTTCACAGGAAAATCTATTCCTTCAAAACTTAAATACTCAAAAAAATTAGGGTATGAACTTGTTCTATCAAAATTAATATTAGCAGGAAACAGTGCACTTATCACACTCCATGCAAAACAATATGAATCATTATTTTTGATATTAATAACAGCTTTTTTATTTGAAATTTGTTTTGGTAATGGTATATACGATGAAGCTCTAATAGGATTATACTTGTTTACATTAAGCTCCAAATGTAAGATTTTTTCCAATGTCCAACCTGATCCATTTTCCGCAAATATTGACACCTTTTCTTTAATTTCAGACAAAAACTGTTTATAAATATCACTTAAACTTGTTGTCGAAGTTATGACCTTATTTTTTGTGTTAAATGATTTAATTTCGATTCTCTCTTTTGTTTGTAAAATATATTGTCCAAATAGTTCTACATTAATCTTAACACTTCTATGCTTAACTAATTGTTCGGAAAGTAAACTTACAAATTTTTGTTGTACTTCATCAAAAAATTCTTCAATGTCCACACACTTTTTCGATGGCAGCAACATGTAAGACACAATCCTGTTTTTAAAAGCAGAAGTTAAAATTTTCACATCATCGTCACTTTTAAGTGCACTTTTATGTAGGTTTGATCGTAAATGGGCAGAAAGTTTATTTTTCACGTACCAAGTAACACAATCTTTACATCGCGATAAAGTAAGTTTAGGTATTGGAGGTCTGTCTTCTTTAATATCTTCTATTTTAGCTTTTTTCATGGATACATCACATACCTGGGTATTAGCCTTCCTTTTTTCTCCCGAACAAGATGGTCTCATGGCACACGATTCTCTTTTATGTCTATACACGTTCGATTGATGAGTAAAACTCTTGTTGCATTCACTGCACTGATACATCTTGAGAACTGAACAAAAAGTAGAAAAGGTTGATATTTATTCAACAGTTCTTGGGATATTTTAACTGCTCTCACAACACTTTGCACAATACTAAACAATTAATATAATATCAACGCTAAGTCAACTAACCGCTGAGGATATATAGGTAACAAGGAGAAGACACAACTGTATTATATCCAGCTGAAGATACGACTGCGAACACTTAAGAACGAGAAGCGAAGAGAGAATATAAAGAGAATTCGTCTGGGCGGAGCATACGCATGCCCATGCGCATCTCTATTGCGCAGTTGTAAAAAACGAAAAATATAAAAAACTTTTTTTTTTTTTTTTTTTTTTCTGTCTGCGAGTTTTTTTTTTTTTTTTTTTTTTTTTTTTTTTTTTTTTTTTCTGTCTGCGAGTTTTTTTTTTTTTCTTGGAGGCGGGGCTTAAGTTTGCGCCGGCCAATCCGGTTCTTGGAGGCGGGGCTTAAGTTTGCGCCGGCCAATCCGGTTCTTGGAGGCGGGGCTTAAGTGGGGAGTGGGGGGATTTGGTGGGGTGAAGAGTGGGGGGATTTGGTGGGGTGAAGAGTGGGGGGATTTGGTGGGGTGAAGAGTGGGGGGATTGATGGACAACCGGCACAAACACTCTACTAATATCAACATTTTCCGCTTTATAAATGCTTTCTTTCCCAAACTTCTCAACATTTAGATTCATTCTGTTACGCTGTATCGCAAATAAATTTCTTAAATAATCGGAATCGGCAGATTCAAAGTGACAGTAACAATTACCACGAACCGTTGCATAGCAACAGACATAATGACTTCGTATAAACCATTATAATGTTACGAACGCTCAATATTTCACACCAATTTTACCTGTTTTTGTATTGTTGTCGTAAAGATAAATATGATTGTGCAAGAAATAATATAAAATACTTAGTAAGTGCTCATCGATCTAAAAAATGTACAAAACTCGGCCCTGTTGGCCTCGTTTTACTAAATTTTTTTGTCGCTCGATAAAAGACCCTGACTGACTATGTATCGTAATGTACTATTACAAACCTAGTGCAAAAATTTTGAGACAGTTTTAGAGCTTAATTTCAGAATATATTTTTGTGTGTGTGCTTATCGCCGGTTGCGACAAATTTTAAAAAAGTTCTCTAATTAAAGAAAAATTATCGTTAATTAATTATAACAAAATCAAGACCAAGAATAAACATTAAAAAACTGGTTTTGTGTTCCAGGTTATTTAGAAAAAGAAGACGATCTCCACATAACAGACCCACAGTTTTCAAAAATTTACAGATTATTAGGACACATAGAGCGACAATCAGATATTTTTGACAAGTTTCCAGACATTGATAAAGCAATGACTATCAAAATTCTTTCGGTAAATGGAGCGTTTAGGGGACAAGGCATAGCGAAGGAATTAATGAATAAGACTAGGTAAGTATTTAATTGACGTGTAAAATTTACTGCCAGATATACTGTTGGTAAGACCGGACGAATGGCAATCCAAGGGTTTGAATTCATGAGTGTAGGAATGAGATAATTAATTTTTGTATTGCGTTGGTTTCGAAAATTTATAGAAAAAGGGCGATTTACGTATGTTAGTCTACCTTGTTCAGTTCAACGCCTCCAAAACCCAGTCTTATTTCGTGTCACGCAAAAAATTCGGCACTCCTTATCCCATCCACATGAATAGCCGAGCCCTACACAACAAAGAAACGTTCGGTCTTGTTGGCATGGCTTTCGAACATAATTTCAGCTGGCACATACACTTTACTCTAATAGCCACATTAGCGGCTAAAAAGCTTGGTTTTTTCTTTCGAGCCAGAAAGTACTTCTCCCCGTCCAACTTACTCACTCTATGTTGTCCAAATCCATCCCCATCTTTCAAGCAGAAATAAGCGATAGATTTATGCGCCACAGAATGTGTCAACAAAGGCCTTAAATGAGCAAAATCTTACATTCTATCAGACAAACAGGCAGCTTCATGTATCTTCTATTCTAAACTTGGGATTGCCGACAATCTCTCAATCAACTGGCAAAAGCAATAGTGGATATACATTTAATGTGAGACCACAAGGGTGTGGAAGGCAATGAAATTGCTAACCAACTTGCTAAAGGAGCACAAGCTTCTTTTTATAGACCTCAGCCCTTCTGAGGCATCATCAGAGGTCAGCTTATGAAAAACCTCAGGCAATGGGAAAAAGAACAGAAAATAGCCCACTGGAGGATCGCTCCAGGACCAAGATAGGCAGAGAGAATAATTAGTTATCGGCCAGACTACTCAAAAAAAGCTTCTGGAGCTTCAAAAGAATAAACTCAGACTAGTTACCGGCCTTTGCACTGGACACGGCCCTCGAAAAGATGGGAAAGACGATGATGAATTCTGTAGATTCTGTGTCGAAGCGAATGAAACTGCCTTACACTTGCTGTGTGAATGCAGCGTAATAACTAGCCAAAGGCAGCGTTTCTGACGCCCAAGGTTATATTAAAGTGCGCCCCCAAAAATATCCTAAATGTCGCGAAAAGTTTTTGAATTAGTGGGTAAATAATGTAGGAGATTCCAGGGGCGGAGGGTAAACCGGGTAAACCGGCCCGGGAAACCATTAACAACCGCCCGAGATGTTAGTTGTTTTTTACCACCATAGTCCAGGACGGCTCAGCCGCGCCGGCCCGTTCCGGTCCGAAAGCATCCGGCCCTTCGGGGAATCTCCCAAAGTCCCAGCCGGTCCATCCGCCCCTGGGGTATTCACAAAAGATCTAATTCCACCCCATTCAATGCAATAAAATAATACAGTGTATACCAAACAAGACCTAAGCTAGTTTACTGTTCCCACATCTGGGGAGCTGCATCACCTTCGACACTTAGCATCCTTGATTCAATCCGTACGACTACATCTAGCAACGCTGTAATGTCAAAAAACTTTTAAAATGGAGATAGCGGTCTCCTATTGGCGCAGCCCAAATTTCAAGCCGTTACCATTTTTCGATCTCTAGATACTTCTAATAGGCCACTGAGTTTGGAATACCCAGTATATGATATAGGCGTTCTAATTTCCTTTCTCTGTCTCTATAAAATGTCCTATTTACATAAATAAATTTAATAACCGGAGACGTTTTGAATTCCATCATATTTGTAGTTTATGGTGCCTATTACCCCAACTGTTCCTAACAGGGCAAAACATCCCTTCCGTCCTTGATCTACTGATCTAGAATTTAATTTTGAATATTTTAGAATTTACTTGTTGTCGGGTTTCTAACAATATTTAATCACTGTTGGCTATTTTAAAAATATTTTAATATTAAAAATGAAATCAAATCATCGACAGATATATCAATGAAATAAATCGTTGACATTATATGGACCAGCACACAGTATTACTGAGTGTGGCAAATTTACCGAACAAATTCTGTAATCAAATTCGGTGTCGTACGGGCGCACCGTGGGTCCAAAGACCCTTAAATCTGGCACCAATTCAGAGGGTGGGTTTACTGCAGATAATTTGTTTAGGTAATAAAACTACACTAAACATATTTGTTTACAATTTAGGTATATGGATTTATTTGGTCACCATATAAAAAAAGTTATTAGAGTACTATAAAACGGCAATTCCATACTTATCATAATATTTCGACTAGGGCTTGCAATCCCGGGATTCCGAAATCTCGAGATCCCAGGATCCTTTTTTTTATATCTAAGACATCACACGTAGACTTCAAGCCTAAGTACTAACGTACCGTGGGTGTCTGAAGAGAAGGGAAATGTAGTCTATTGACACAGGAGTTAAAGGATTGGAGGTTGGGACAGGAAGGGAAAACATCTGCAGGCAATTTGTTCCATAATCTGGAGACCCTAGGTATGAATGTGCGAGAGAAGTGGTCTGTTCTAGGCTTTTGTAGCTGGACAGTAAAGAAAGGAATGCATACGCAACGCGCCTCTTGTTGTTCTGTTAGGGACATTCAAGGGGGGAATAATACCGGCTAGTTCTTCAGAGCAAAATCCGTTGAAGTAGCGGTAGAAAAGGGATAAAACCCTACAGCGCGGCGATGGGCGAGAGAAGGGAGTTTCCTCGTGAGGGCTGGGTCATTGATAAGTCGAATGGCTCGCTTTTGGATAGAATCAAGGATCTTAAGTGTCGAAGGTGATGCCGCTCCCCAGATGTGGGCGCAGTACTCTAGGTTAGGTCTTATTTGGGAAACTTAGAAAGTGTATAAGTTGGAAGGGGAGTAGTATTTTCTGGCTCGAAAGAGAAAACCAAGCTTTTTAGCTGCCGATGTGGCTACTGAAGTAATGTGTTTGTACCAGCTGAGATCATGTTCGAAAGCGACACCAACGAGATGGAATGTTTCGTTGTTTTGTAGGGCTTGGCCGTTCATGTGGATGGGGTAAGCGTTGCCAGATTTTTTGCGCGAGAGGGAGCAAGACTGGGTTTTGGAGGCGTTGAACTGAACGAGGTTCTTGGCACCCCAGTCTAAGATTAATTGAAGATCTTGGGAAAGGGGTAGGTACATAGATCTGCATCTATTATCCACCTCCTGGTTCGAAACTTGTCTGGAAAAATGAATATTGGAGTGAAGAGTACTATCGTCAGCATAACTGTGGATGGGATTGGTAGTTGAAGAGAGTAGGTCATTAATGTGAAGGAGAAATAGGGTTGGTGCCAGGACTGAACCTTGGGGGACACCAGCATTGATAGGATGGAAGTTAGATGAGTGACCGTCAACCACAACAGATATGCGCCGATTAGAGAGGAAGCTGCCGATCCAGGCACATAGTTTGGTAGGAAGACCGTAAGAAGGTAGTTTGTTGAGGAGTGTGGCATGCCATACTTGGTCAAAGGCCTTAGAAATATCGAGAGCAACAATCTGAGATTCGCCATGAAATTCAAGAGACTTGTTCCAGTTATGTGTGAGAAAGCTAAGAAGATCAGCTGTGGATCTTTGGTGACGAAATCCGTACTGCCTGTCATGGATAATTTTGTGTTTTTCTACATATTTTAGAATTTGCAAGTTGATTACTTTTTCCATAACTTTGCTGACAACGGAGAGAAGGGAGATAGGTCTATAATTGGATGGAAGGGACTTGGGGCCTTTCTTCGGGACAGGCTGCACACGAGCAGTCTTCCAGCTATCTGGGAAGATACCCTTGTCATAAGAGATCTGGAAAAGACGAGTTAAGATGGGTGCAAGTTCTGGAGCGCATTTTTTTAGAACAACTGCTGGTATGCCATCCAGACCAGAGGACTTTTTGGTGTCAAGGGATAGAAGAATTTTTTGAACTTGTTAGACTGTAAGTATTATATCGGGCATTCTGTGGGGTACAGACTTAGCGGTTGGAAGAGCGAGATTGGGGGGAGGGGTCAGGGTGGAATTGGCAGCGAATTGTTTGGCGACTAGTTCTGCTTTCCCTTTAGAGGTGGAGATAACTTCGTTGTCAGAGGTCAGGGGAGGAAAAGTCCTGTTAAAAATTCAGTTACGAAAAATCCCACTATAAATCCGGGGATGAATAGATTATAAAATATGTTAAAAACAACCTAAGTAAATTAACGCTTCAAGCACCATCGCAGTATTTTTCCTAAAAATAATGTTTAACGCGTAAGGGCTGCCCTGGAAGATTCATTTGAGTAATCTACTTAAACGAATTCAAATTATGTTTACTTCTTGTACTTTTATGTGTCTTGTGCATAAATTTTGTTTCGTTTTTATTTTAAAATAATTACAATATAAATAAAAATAATTTACATTTAGTAAATGTTACATTTTTTTGGGATCAATTTATCAATCAATAATTATGCTTGTTCGATCCCGAAAATCCCGGGATACAAATATACGTCCGGGTTTGCAAGCCCTAATTTCAATGCTATGCTATGCTTTAATAATTCTGAATATGCATTAATAAAGATTAAACTGTAACTTACAATTAATTTGTATGCCAAACTGCTTCCGGAATGAAGTGGAAATTCCAAATGTTTTTGTTTTGCAAGTTAAAGAATTGTAAAATATATTTTTTTAAGTATAAAATGTATTGTTTGCTTTTTTACGAAAAAATTAATTTTAAGATATTCGGGATTAGGTAAAAAACGTCAATTTATTTTGCGCGCAGTGTATTTTGCATAAAAGTTATGAAGAATCTAAAGAAGAATCATCTCCACTCTCCATGCTTGAATCTGCTACTGAAATATTAGAAGGAATTATCATCCGAAACGTTTCGGTAGGATATTGTTTTAATAAAGAAACGCACTGTAGAATACAGTCAGTAAACTAAAAGGAGCAAACATGAGCAATGGTTTGTTTTGCTGTTTAAAAGTACAATATTAATACTTTATCAATTTATAAAAAGATCAGTGTGGAAGCGCGTGGAAGTAAACTATAGTACTTCCAAAATAGTATAATTGAGGAATTCTAAAACCAGTTTGTCAGAATCTATTTACACAAAGTGTGGAAAAACCATAGCACAACTAATATAAACCAAATTAGTGCAAATATTTAGTACATCCTGAAGGTATTAAATCCATAATAAAGCAAAGTTTGTAACGCGTATAGCAAAATTAACTTCGCAAAATCGTACCAATAAGTAAATAATGTTTAACACGGACCACTATTTGATCTCACGCTAATGGTCGCTATTCTCTCGGTCGTGCATAGTATTAGTGTGGGGAAAATAGCGCTGTGGTATGTGTAGTTAGGAAATATAGGCAAAGGTAATTTCAATGTTCAATTTCATATTTTGAATAAATGTCATGTTTGTGGGTTCCGGGCAACACTGTGGGGCTTGCGGAACCGTACTTTAAAGTTTAGTATTGACATACGTTGTCTCTGCTTCGCTGCTTTGTTGATTCAGTGCTAATCTCCATTTGCTAAAATAGACAAATATTATCCCATGTAATTGAATTATTCTTTTACTATTCGTAAAAAAGTAAGTTATGTTATAAATTCAGGGGTCGGCAACCTTTTAACAAAGAGGTGCCCATGTGCAATTTTGAACAAAGCCAAAGTGCCACTATACAAAACTGTATAATTTTTATACGAATAAATAATGTATAAAATTGTTAAAAGTAATAAGGAAGGTAACTAATAAAATAAAAAAATGATCAACAATATTTCTAAAAATTTCAAAAATGAAACATAGCACAGACTTTACTGTTAAACGAAATATATGTTTTTATATAAGGCAACATTTTAATATAAACATATATAAATATACATTTACATATACAAATATAAACATTTATAATATAAATGATTAGTTGTTTGTTTCTATTAAAATTTAATCACAACCACATCATTAATTAATTGCTACTAATACAGCAGTGGAATGGTCAAGAGGAACAGGTTTAGAATACAAAAAAAAACGACAAACGAGGAAGATGCAAACTTCGTAGATTATTTGCAGAATAATCCGTTTGATTGGGTGTACGCTGGAATATTAAATAGTAATTTGTACCCCCAAATTTTAGAAAATGTGCCTCTTCCGTCAGCAGGTGTGACGTATTTATGGGTAAACCACCTTTATATTCCAACAAGACAGCTGCCCCGTGATTACTGCCGGAATAGTGAGTGACTGGTTTGAGAAAAACATTATAACGTACTTAAGAAGTCCTGATTTAAATCCGATAGAAAAAGGTTGAGAAAATGTGGTGAAGAAAATGTATGATATAAATTTTAGACCCTCAAAATGAATTAGAAAATTGAAAATATTAAAGAGGCGATAACGCCGCATTACATCAACTCTTATATCCTCAATGCCCGAGGAGATTACATTATTACACCGGAGTATTAAACTCCGGTGGCGCAGCGTACAGCCATCAAATATTAATGTTTTCTGAATTTTGGTTAACGTCCTATTCTTAGTTTTGAGGTAGGGTTAACGAGAATTAAGTAGGTACTAAAGGATCTTCCTTGCTTTATTAGCAACGTTTTAATAATTTTTGCATCCTCAAGCTTTTAATTTTTTAAGGTAACCTTGTAAAATTAAAACCCTGAAGATGCCTATAGCATCAAAACGTTGCTAATAATAAAGTAATGTTTAAAGATCTTTTAGTATTTAATTGCTAGTAACTCTACCACAAAATTAGTGTTTTAGTTACCTGTTCTTATTATTTTTTAATATAATTTAACAAATTTAATATAATATATTATTACTTAAAGAAAGTATTTTGATCTAAAGTTAGGAAGGGCGTTTTTATTGCGTCCCGAAACAACGAGTGCAGGTATTGGTTTAATTGCCGGTTTATCAAAATATGATAAAATAGGGTTATGTATGAAAAATGTCTTACGAATTTATCTGACTTTATCATACTTCATTAACGAAGGTGTGTTTAAATTGTGGTGATCAAATTTAATGAATGAACCCACTACTTTAGATTTTGTATTAAGTATAGATATGCTTACATTATAAATACTCTGCGTGCAGACCGAAAACTGCATTTTCCTGGCATTTCCATTTCGACTAGGAAAAATTATTACTGCTGTAAAATGAAAAGCGGATAATGTGCTCTCTCTACAAATTGGATTTTCGCCAATGAACAGCTGGAACTTAAATGCTTTTATATCATTATTTGCGTTTCGTATTTTATGGCTAATGTTGTCGATTATGAAATAAATCGAATTATAGCATATATCCCGTGTTTATCGGATATATTTAATGGAGTAAAGAGAAAAACGACTTTTTTGCTTGGTTAAGGATCCATTAAAATACCTACAAACACATTAACATTGTTGGCTATTAGCTGTAAATTTTTCTTTTTAAACTAGATTGATTTAGGACACTGATAAAAGCTACGTTGAGAAGTAACATTTTACAATGACTATGTTGTAATTACTTTCTTCCATATTTTTTTTGAAGTACGAGAATGTGATGAAAAGTTTGCATCCCGCCCAGAGAGGGCGCAATTTACCGTAATATTAACACGTGTTTATGCAGCTTCATTCTTTGTCATGGATTTATTATATAAAAGCATACGGGATGATGTAACATTCTCTGAAGCCAAAACAAACCATTCGAAGCGACACTGTAAACACAATTTGTAAACATTGGCCACATCTTATTTTACCTTGTATTTGTGTACAAAAATACGTTAGAAGCATTACAAGATTTGCTAAAAGTAATAAAAGCCCTAAATTACTTTATTTTCTGCTAAATAATAATAAATTTAAGTTAAAAAGGTTTTATTATTTATAGGTTATGTTATTTCTAAAGGTGTTTATTTAAAGTCGCTCCGAGTCATTTATAAATCTAAATAAATCTATACGTCGCACTTTTTCTTTTCTAGTTCATTAGACAAAGACGTACGTGTAACCGAGTGTTCAGACCGAGGTTCAGCCGTTTTCCTAAACAACCAGCACAGACAACAACACTTCTGAGCTCCAACACTCCAATGCTATTTTATCTCTTTCTACTACCATTCTTGATTCAATTACGTAGTAATTCGTAGTCTTGTCTATGTTCATAGTTCGTAAACTGCTCCCCCAAGAGAATAACAAACAACAAAATATAAGGCTTCACGTTCGATACGCTCACAGTATACGGATTACGAATCCTTTTATATAATAAATCCATGTTCTTTGTAGTGTCGCCAACGGTAGCGGAATTTACCCTCATGAGCGGCGTAGCGGCGGCGGAGCAAAATGAGAGCAAAACGAAGCATGCGAGGCGAGACATCCTTGACCAAAATTTAAATTGCAGCTTCGTACGAACGAAACACCGAATCATGCAAGCGAAGCCGCAGATAAAAGATAGATTTAAATGCTTAACAGACATTTAATTGATTTTGATTTAAAAAGCAATCCTACCCCAAGGTTCTCCCGTCAAATCCATACTTTTTCCAGCAGCCGAGAAAAGCGTTCAAACACAAAAGATTTCTCCCTCTAGGGTACAAAATAAATGATTTTATTATCCGAAAATTGAGTTTTAGTAGTTCAAGGCCACGCAGGGTCTGGGGAAAACGCCGATCCGCGAATTTCATTTTCAAAGACTTCACTGCGTTTGCCCCTGGGCTTTTTTTTATCTCGCGAAGCTGGAACGGAAATCGCTGTTGCTGGCTGCGTGAGAACAGGCAGTGGCAATCTATGCTTAAAGCTAACAAATTAATTTAAATTAAATACAGGGTAACTCGGTATAGTGTGCAATAAAGAGTTGTTAACATAGGTGAGTCCAGGGGCGTCTCCAAACTATTTGGAAATAAAATTAAGATCCGATTTGAAAATACAATATAAATATATTTACCGACATTGTGTAATCTGAAAATGCGAAATACAAAAAGCCTTCGGTTTTGGTACATTTGGAGGGAATGCCCTGCAGTCACGGGCGTGATGGTGTCTGAATATCTATGGGCGCGAACCTTGATGGATTTGGACACTATCGCTTAGAATAGTGCTGCACTGGGTTAACTAGGTGGGGTAGGAGTCCCCTGAGTGCCGTGTATGCCCTGCAGTGTGGACGTGATGGTGTCTGGATCCATCTTGGCGCGAGCCTTGGTGGATTTGGACACTGTCACTTAGAATAGCGCTGCACTGGGTTAACTAGGTGGGGTAGGAGTCCCCTGAATGCCGTGGCAAGGTAAGCCTTCAGCTACCTTGCTTCTATTGTTTGTAGTAGGTAAGCCCTCAGCTGCCTTACTACTTTCACTTGCCAACACCGCCTTACGCCTCGTTATCTTTTATATGTCATTACCTGATTATCTTTACCTTATCGTCACTTGGTTTATTGTATAGTAACGTTTATTGATATTTAACGTAGCTTACCTTTTTACGTTTGCCAGTCTCACGCAGACACCCATCTCGGCGCGAGACGGGATGGGTGTCGGTGTGTTCTTACCTTCACTTTGTTTGTTCCAGTGGCGATATAAAGTTTAATTTAGTGTAGCTTACCTTTTTTTCCCCTTTTGACAGTGTCACGCGGACACCCATCTCGGCGCGAGACGGGATGGGAGTTGGTGTGTCACATGGTAATTTAAGTTTGATTACTTGGTTAGAAGGCGGTGATTGATTAATTTTTGGAGCTCTTTTCTTTAACGTTTTTTTATATTCATTTACTATTAATCGTCTTTTGGGTGTAACGGTATAATTTCTTAAAAACCAATTTTCAAATTTTTTAAGCACTTTTCAAAAATACGTTTTTTTCAGAGAACATCTTTATCGATATTATTTGTTTTTTCGAAAAACACTTTTGGAATATTAATTTTTTCAAGCAACGACTTTTGGAAAAAGTAATTTACGAGAAAGTAACATACCAAACCTAAGTAATCCTGGTCAAACTCAAAAAAGGTTCGTTTAGGTTTGTTCAGAATCGTTTATCGTCTTTTTTATTAAACATTTTCCAAGCTAGTAGAGTCCAGGGCAGAGAGTCTTTTCGAAAAAAAAACATTCTCGGAAATTGTATACCTATTTTTGAAAAATTAATTTTTTAAAGACATTTTTGAAAAAATATACTTTCGAAATATGTAAGATATTTTTGAGAAAAAAAGGTACTTTCGAAATAGGTTTTCGAGAAAAAAATTTCGCTTAAATCCGGTTTAGAAAAAGCTGTTTTTCTAAAAAAAATTTGCTCGCAAAAAAGATGTTTTTCGAAAAAAAAAACCTATTTGGTTATTTGTTTCCTTAAGTAAAGAATGTTTTGTTTTCAGAAACCATTTAAGAGCATGTAATGTGCCGAAAAAGGGTGTTTATTCATATTTTTGTGCAATAATTATAACATATTATAGACCTTAGACGGCTAATGTTTATTTTTGTTTATAATATTTTGTAGTACATGTACGAATGGTTAATTTTATGTTACAATATTTATTTTTATAAAATTCGCTACTAAACCCCTTTTTATACAAGGCTCTAGGGGGGCGCCCCTTGCCCCCCCTCTCCCTAAATCCGAGCCTGTAAAGTTCTGTCATGAAAAACCAAAAATCACGTAAAATATCACTAGGTACACACTTAATATTCCGACATGCCTGGAATGTACGTACACAAAATTACGCCTTTCAGATTCATTAGATTTTGTCAATGAACCAGACGATGCCACATAAAGAGCGACGTTGCCACTCTTACTCTAAATTTAGTCACCATGCAATGCAAATAAATTACTAAAAAATTATTATCACAAAAAATAATGGTATATTGATATATTTTACTAATCCTTAGTGGTTTAGCCTGGGGAATTTACAATAGCAGATATTAACAGGACTAACTCTTAGTTTCACGATAAAAATCGCTCGAAAACATAGCAAATTACAGAAATATTAAAATAACTTGGTTTTTAATGGCGACATACAACGACAGGACAAAGACTTGCCAAACTCAGTTGATCAACAGAAGTCCTCTATATTTAAACCAATACTATATCTCCAACTTTTTTGTTGAAAACCTCACTAAAATTTTTATTTATTTATCCTAAACCGAAATATAACCTTTCACTGTGCTTTGCTTGCTTTAGACGCTTTAACTTCGTTCTTTTTCGTTCGACAAGTAAGCTTTGATAAAAGATTTTAATGGATCAGCCTTTTTAAATGTCTTTGGATACCTAATTGGAATTTCTCGCCTTGAAACGCGCAAAGAGAAATAATTAGCATATTCTTTGTTGAGAAAGAGCGAGTCTTTGCTCAAATAAGTGCTTTGAGGGACTGAAATTCAGAGAAATTAAATTAGCAGATCGTTAAAAAAATGTTTTAAGTTCAAAGGCACACAAAAAAAACTGCTATTCTATTTTCAATAATAGTAGCTATTATTTTTGACCACTGTCACATTAATTATATTGAAGTTAATATTGTCTCAACAAAACATTATTGAAATAATCCAAAAAAATATTTCTTTAAATATATAAGTACTTATTATTGGAGTTCAAGACTATTCCTACTTCTTTGAAAACTATATTACCATTTTTTCGATGACCAAAATATTATTGGAAACCAATAAATTTCTAATATTCCTTGGAGTGTAGAATTGTTAGAGTCAAAATATTAAATTATTTGATTGGAATGCGTAAATATAATTGAGCGCAAAATAGCTATTTGTAGGCGGTGTGATTCAAATTACAATATATTTTATTAAACGAACAAGACCTACAGTTTAAATGAAAAATCTGAAAATGAAGTCAATAATCCTCATATTATCTTAATTAAAATAAACACTCCAGTGAAACATATGAAGTATTCGAGAAATAATAAAAAATATTAATTCAATGGGTTCTCTTGTTGGCTGAAATATTACTTCTATTGCTCGCGAACTCCCTTTGCAGAAGATAAAATTGTGCTGTTGGTATCTGTCCGTTCAATAGTCGTTTAAGCTTGCAGCCTGTTTGTTTATTGCGATAATGGTACGTCAAAAACAATACTTCTTTTACAATTCTGGGTACTGGATCAACTCATTTCAGTGCTTTATGGTATGTAAGTAAAACAAATCTAAAAAGCTTTGCAGTAATAATTGCATTTGTATTTCGATTAAATAAGATGTATATTCTTACAAATGAACTGAAACCAATGATATTTTATATTGAATATAGAATAGGGTATTACTACATCAAATAACTGTTATATTTAAACGAGCTATTAACAACCAATGAAACCTTATATTTCAAGCAATCTTATAACCCATTGGTTAACAATGATAAACTAATCATTGAGAGAAACCTAATTTGTATTGTGCAATACGGAATAGAGTGTGTCATTGAGTGAATTGGTATCTAATTCAACATACGATAGTGTTTTTTCTGTGTAATGTTTCGAAAACAGGCGATAGCTGGCAATATTGCTTTTTTATCTTTCGTTTTTATTTCATTATTCTCTGACTATCTCTCACACCTTTCATTCCTTTCGCAGGGGAATAATCTGATTCTCATATAGTTCCCACAATTCTTTTTTTGGACGGTTTTTTCTTGGCAAGCGATGAAGTGACAATTTTTAAAGTAGTTTACCGGGGGTGAGGACAACGTAGAGAGTGAAAAACTAATTTTCATGTGGTATTAATTTATTATTATTTGTATTATTATTAGTATTATAACAATAATAATTGTTGCTATCAAAAATACTTATCATGGTAAAGGATAAAATGTATGACAACAAACCATCGACTAGCTCTAATGTTGCGGGGAAGTTTACATGAGGGGGTTTACTAATTTTAGCTTAATGCCACATGGCCACCTATCAATGTACCTACTTACCAAAAAGTAACTCTTTAACATCGTTGGTATGAGCCAATAAACAGATCTAATTTTGTACCACTCACAGTATGTCAGACAGTCCACTACCAGCAGTTAAAGTTCCCGTCAGTAAACTCAAAAAGTGCATAAATGCAACACGATAAAAGTAATTTAAAGTTTTAACAAAAATTTGAATAAGATCTACTTAATAAAAAGGAAAATGTTAATTCTTTAACTAGCTCTAGGAAGTTGCAACACCTTTAGAACGCTGGAACACACATATTAAATCAGTTTTCTTTTTAAATATTATTGTTCAAAATATTTGGCAATTCTAGGCGATTATAAAATTAAGTATTTAGCTGGTTTGTGATAAAATTCTCCATTGTACTTGTAGGATTACTATAACCCTTTCTCTTTATTTTAGGGATATTGCAAGAGAAATAGGATGTGGGTTCATGACAGTAGAATGTACCAGTCACTTTTCAGCCCTAGCTGTGAAAAAATTGGGATTCGACCTGCACTATTCACTTCAATACACTGATTATAGGGAAAATGGACAGGTTGTTTTCAAGCCTGAGCCTCCACACGAAGCAGTTACTGTTTGGGCGCAAGAACTTTAAATAAATATACTCCTCGACTCGTTTTCAGTTGTAAAAAATGAATAAAAAAATTCATGGGATGGGTGTAGGAAAAAAATTATTAATATAAGTATGAATAAATGATGAATTTATTGTTGCACTTTTCGATGCAAGAAAGAAGCTAGCGCTCCCAACCCTACTATAGTTTTTTTTTTTACATTTGTTACTGTTTAGTTATTTGCTTATAAAAATCCAATTAATTTTCGATCTAGATACATACGCTGCTTAAAAGGAAAAGTTCAAAAACTCAGTAAAATAAAACAAACTAATAGGGATGGATGCTGGCTGCTTCTCTTAAAGTATGTTGGTACTTTTATTTTTTAGGTACAACAAGAAACTATAAAGAATATAGACAGACACTCGAATACACCGAAAAGCCGGTCTCCCTTGAGACATTTGGTGGGTTTACTGGTTTATGGTTTAAAAGTTTGTTTGGGCACCGATATATATACATGTAGATACATAGTATACATATTTTTATAATGGTAGACAAACAAACTTTTAAACCATATACCAGTAAACCCACCAACTGCCTCAAGGGAGACCCGCTTTTCGTTGCACGGCAGTGTTCGTCTAGGTATTATTTAGTCTATGTTACAACCAAAACTAAATTTGCTTCAATATTATTAAATATTTATATTAAATGTTAAATTTGTAAAGTATTTAGAACACATTATACCACTATATGTGTATATGTGTGATGTGATAAATATAGATAAATTATTCTTTAGAAGTAATAATATCAATTTATTGAAGGTCTATTTTAGACGTTAAGAGTGCTCAATTGTGAATCACTGCTAAGACAGTTTTAGCTGAAATTCTAAAACAGACCTACCTTTTTAAAACAAACGTTTTGATGTATTACAAGAGTTCTAAAAAGTCGAAATTATCGATAACTTCTTTGTTTTGTAGCCAATATCGACAATTTCGTATTCATAGGGATTCAATTTCTATTTAGGTAAGCTAAAATTCATATTAAAAGAACTACAGCTTCTATTTTATAAAATTTTAAACTGTATTGGTGGTTTTAAATATTCACTAGGGACATCGAAATATAATAAACGATAAAAGCAAGTCATCTACTATCTTGATGCTATATAAGTATATTTTACGGCAATTTTGAAGTAGACAAATGTAACTTTTTTACTAAAATTTTTTTATAATTTTCTACTTTTAGAAAATTGTTCGTATGTAGTTCTTCGGCCTATATTTTAAAACGTTTTTAAAATGAAGAGTTTATAAGCGCAGTTTTCTTCGAATTGAAATATCTGTGTAATAAGGAACTTTAGTTGTTAAGGTACATAGTATGTGTGTACAAATAAATAAATGTATGTCAAAATTAATTTATTTGCCTTATTTAATATCTCCGTACATCTTAAGGAAAATATAAGAGATTAATAAAAACTGACTACAGACTAGGTTTTAAAATTGATCACACATGTAAGGAGGCATTTATGGAATATTTGGTTTTTACATGTGGCAAAAAGACAATGTAGGTTGACAACATAATTCTACTCGTCGCCGACGTCGAAGAGATTAATGGACAGCACTTTAAAAAAATAAACACTTGCATATATAGATTATTAGTTAATATTTTTTTCTACAACTGATCTATAAATACTTAAAAAGACACTGCTAACTACTACTGAAAACGAAAACGTTTATGCACGCTGCAAGGATCAACAGATCTGTCTACCATACAATCTTGAAAAAAAAGTTCGAAATCTAGTAGGCGGCAGTTTTGGCAGCAGTCATAATTTGAAAACTGTAAGCTGTCTCCTAGCAACCAATTTCATTGGTTTAATTATTGATCGTGATATCTCAACTGCCACCCAGAGAAACGACAAGATTTTACTATACAGAATAAAAGTGTAATTTCGTAAAAATAATGATAGAAATGATTTGTAAAAGATCTCGACGATTATTACGAATCTACTTTGCCAGAGATAGCAGAAAAAGCCGCAGAAGTATCCCAAAATCTTCTGCCAAGATGAAGCTGTCCACATCTTTATAGTGCTAGAATATATACTATTTTAAGTACCTACTCTTTACAATTCAAATTTCATTCAAATTGATATAGTCATTTCAGAGATATTAAAAAAAAACGAAAAAATCACCTTATATCTCAGAAACAAGGCGAGAGCAAACCCATGTTCATGAACTGTTCTTATTTTTGGGCGAACAATCTCCTCACAAGTGATGGCACGTAGTTTCTGAAAAACCCTATACAGCATGTCCAGAAACCATCAACAGATGGGAAACTTTTTTATTTTTGACTTTCCGGAAAAAGTTATCTATAAAGCAAACATAAAAAAAGAATTAACTTCAAACTGCGCTGCTTATTGAGTCAAATAAAACACCCATCGTCCAAAAAGAAACAAAACAGGAGTGCAAAAAGAAAAGTAATTAGGACCTTCTCAGAGGAAATGGTAAAGTGGAGCAGGAGAGAAGATTCTCTCGGTGGAAAAGATAAGGATGAGATTGAGCTCGAGATTGAGAGGATGATGAGACCCTAGGGCTATTATAGGGCGGGTCCGAAGTGTGCGTGTTAGCCATTAGTTTAAAATCCATTTAAAAACGTTATCCTTTCGGGCGTAACGGCATCAACAAATGAAGGGTACACAAAATAACCACGAAGAAATATTTCGGGTGGCACCCCAGATCCACAAAGTGCCCTCAAAGGGCTTAAGGAATGACCACCCCTCACCGTCTTTGGCTAAACGCAAAATGCCCGAACAAATACGCACCCAATATCCATTTTTTGTTCCCGTTATGTTATAGCGAAGTGCAGGATACCTAGTACCTATCTATACTTATTAGATACGCTGTACTCGATACCATCAAATATCGACAGCACCGGAAACCAACCCTTAATTCCCGGTTGTACAATAGTGGCTTAAGCTTAGTTCAACTAAAACTCGGTTCAGACTTAAACCTTCCCATATAAATTGCATTGCTGTCAAAAATGCATTCAATATTTGACAGCAATGCATTTGTTATGGGAAGGTTTAAATCTGAATCGAGTTTTAGTTAAATCAAGGTTAAGCTACTATTGTACAACCGGGCATAAGAGAATCAGATATTCGAGTATTAAACTAAATGCAAAAAAATCATAATATGCCTCGTTTCGCTCATACTTTAACTCCATATGTCTGTTACTCATAAATGATACATCCAAATTTTAAAGTAAAAGTATCGATACCATCAGGCAGGCGCGGCCCGTGAAATTTTAAATTTGTAGCTATATCTCTGTTGCTACTTATGGGACCCATGCCAAGTTCACATTTTCCCCCAAATTCAACTTCTTTTCGCAAATTACAAAATATATTTTTTTCTTTATCAAAACATTCCTAGTAGGCTTACTATTAAAAAACCTGATCTTGGGATGGGTCCCATAATTAGTAGCAACAGAGATATACAACTTTAAAATTTCACGGGCCGCGCCTGCCATCAAGTACCGTCAAATTGCACATCACTATGTAACCGTCGCGCGATCTCTTAGCGACCACGCCAGCTCAGTCGGCTATGCCGTTTTTAAAGCCGGTAACTTCCAACGGAAGGCAATAAGCGCCTTTGCTCACGTGAACCAAAGGTGGCGCCACTCATACCAACAAAATGTTATAATGATAATAATAATAATATGTAATATAATTCCGTTATTCCGTATAAATAAAAACTATCCAAAGGGATATGAACAGCGACATACATATGTCGCTGGATATGAATGACTATAAAGTAATTTTGTCAAATTTCATAATCAATTCATAATTCAATCACTTTTCAGTTCTGGACGACACTTTCTTACGTTATTGTACTTTATAATTGATATTAAAGATATTTTCTTTCTACAGCATTTGTCGTTTTGACACCCCCCGTATATGCTGGGTCAAATTTTTTGATTTCAGTGTTATTTTCTCAACAAGCAGACCTTTTTATGAATAAATAACTTTTTTGCGTAAAGTCAAAAATAAAAAGGTTTCCCATCTGTTAAGATGGTTTCTGGAGTATTCTGGACATGCTGTATAATTCATCAAATTCAAAATTTGATATTTCCCTCGAATATTTGCTGTATTGTGCCATTGTAAAGAAAAATTACGGAATAAGATTTGGATTTAGGTACTTACTAAATAAAAAAATCAACAATTTTTTTAAAAATATATATTTTTCTAAAATATAAGAAAAAGATATGTACATCACTCAGCTGCTTCTCTTAATTTTTGTCTCTGCCTTTCTGTTTCTTCAAAATGCCGTCGCAGAATCTCAACTTGACGTTCATTACCGTTTTGGTTCGCCCTCTCCCGTACTGTGTTCAGTACTTCTTGCGTTTCTTGTGACTTTTTCAGCATTCTGTCTCTTTGTAATTGAAAAGAGTAGCTTTAACAAAAATAAATACATTTTGCTTTTCCCTTGGGTTACAAAAAAATTCGTTTGTTATTTCTGTTAAGTTTCTTTCCTACATTTTTTATAAACTGTAAACGTTTAGTTATATAATAATGCCACCTGATATCAGTTGTTAAAAAAATTACCCACCATATTTGCCCTTGCCTTGGCTTTAAATAAATTAATATTTTAAATCAGTGATTTTATATTAACATTATTTTACAACATGAAAACATAACTTAGTAGTAGTTTACAAACTACCTAATAATAACAAAATCTTAATACAAATATAAATAATATCAGCTTTGGTTTTAATAACATCACAGTAGGTATATCACTTTTTCAAAGACTTGTCTTTATATTCTTTATCCCAAGGTCTCACCTGTCGTTCACTAAAAAAAGAAATATTGGGAAAGCACAGTAATGCTTTGTTTACAAGTACTAAGTCTTAGCTAATAAACTGATGTACTTCTCACCTTTTCACTTACATTGGCTACCCACTTAAGTTTGTCTTGATCTTGGGAATAACTGGCACAGATAAGTGTGATAAATAAAACAATATCTTACTTAATTGTAATCATTTGTCCAAAGAACCATGCAAAAGTTAACATCAAAACAACAAAAGCTACCATTCCATTTGATACCTTGTTGATGCCTTGAACACCATAATAGGGGTGCTTCTCATCAGTTTCTCCAGATCTGGCTCTGTTCTGGTAAAAGAATGGGTTATCCCATTGACTACAAACATAAAGTTAACTAAAAGTTCTCTACAATAAAAGTCTGATGTAACTTTCTCCATATTTAACCAGAATTTATTTCGTATCTATAAATTTAAATAAAGCATAGAAAGTTTGTTTTCTTTTCAACAGTGTGGCAAAATTCTACCAAATACAAAGAAATAATTCAATTTGCATGTAATGTAGGTATAACTGAGCTAACTTAAACTTACTTCCTACTGTTCTCTCCATATTCCCTTGAGCTTGCATTTCTATCATTAGTGGTGTCGCTTTTATTGGCGTAATACGGGTTTGATAACTTTAAATCATAATTAGCTCGCTTCGCTGATTTGCTCAAAACATTGTAGGCTTCTTGAATTTTTAAAAACTCATTGTGGGCTTTTGGATCTTTGTTTACATCTGGGTGATTCTACAGAAACATATTACAAGTGAATTTTTATGAAGCGAGCTTTTTAGATAAATGCCAGAGAAGGTAGTTAATAATAAGTCTTGTTAAAAAATTCTAAAGGTTACAATTACCTCTTTTGATAGGTTAAGGAAAGATTCTCTGATTTCTTTAGATGTGCAGTTTCTTTGTAGCTTTAAAGTTTCGTAATGATTTCCCAAGTGTACTCTACAAAAGAAAATAGCAATTAATTGGAAAAAATCACTTTTCTGAATTCTGTTTGTTTACATTACAAAAATATAACCTAAAAATTTTGATTTTACCCTGAGTTATGAAATAACTTATGCAAATTTAAATATGACTGTTTCAGTAAAACGGAACAAAAATTTTGATTCATGCCAAAAAGGGGTGAGATCGATATCACTCAAATTTTGAGTGAATGATGATTTTGAAAGAAAAACTAAAAATTTTAATTAAAATGTCATTTTGACATTTGACCTGTGCGAGTGTGCGATGACTGAGGAGTGAGGACTCCTTCTCAATAGTGAGGTTATGTAAGATTCGTAGATGTGCTATTCCTTTTACAGCACAGAGCTGTTCTTGAGCAGCTCCGGAGCCTGACCCACGTGTTTCCCTCATTTAATGTCTGTTACGGAAACAAGCATATCCCATCTGGGGCCTGTTCCGGAGCTCGTCTTTACTGTGAAAGGAAGAGGTCTTGTTAGGTAAGTTTCTAGTGTTATTCTAAGTTTAGAAAATCCAAAATATCCGGGGTTGCCGCTATTTCATATTAGGACTTTAGAAATCGCATATTGAAAGAAAAGTCATGACGTCATGACGTCTGATTTTTATTTTCAACAGCTGATTCGCATCAGCAATGACTAATTTTATTATTATTTTATTTTATCAATTTGTCGCATTTTAGGTCAAAATGCCAATCATATCTTCAACACAATCATTTTAATAATGTAAACAATATGCCAAACAAAAGATCTTAGGAAATTATTCAATAAGTTAAGTAACTTCTCGTAAATAGCCACTCTGCAAGCTGTGACTGCAGTGATGGCTTCAATAAACACCACCCCTTTATTACAAGAAATAGATTCTGAAAATGAAGACGGGGGTGACATCCATCAAAGTTTAGCCGTAAGAGATAATAAACCGTTATTTAAGCCTCTGGAACCCAGAGACAAATTTTATACAGTGTATTTTATTTTTTATTTATTGGGCATCGTGACTTTGCTTCCGTGGAATTTCTATGTTACAGCAAATGATGTAAGTATAATGGAAGTTTTATTATTGTGCAGTAAGCCAGCTTAATGTAGTAGTAAAGTATATGACGTAGTAGTAAAGTATATGCATGTATATTTTTAGTACTGGATGTATAAATTTAGAGATACACAAATTCATAATAAAACAGTATCAGGAAGTGATGTGGACAAGAAGACTCCCTTGCAGGCTGAATTTACTTCATATATAAGTGTAGCTTCAGCAGTTCCTAGTTTGCTATTTTTGATTTTAAATGCAGCTATCAGTCATAGGTATTTAATAAAATATTGTTGAATTTTATAATAAAATATCTCCTGTTCTTGGAAGTAGGCAATTTTAATAGTTTGACTCTTCTCAAGAGCTCCCAGTATTTCTGTTTGTCTATTTGTTATGTCAATCTCTTGAGGTTGGAGTCTGTGAAAAGAGATATACTATTTTTATTACTGAAGAACATTAAAAAAAATACAGTTTCTTTTGATATACCTACTATTATTGTTGAGTTTAAACATTAGTCTACCTTTCTTCACAGTACCACAACTTCTAATGGAGTATCTTCTGAGTTAATATACTCATATTTTAGGATATCAGTTAATAAACGGATAACAGGATCCTTAGTTTGTATGTTGTTATTGATGATAGTGACTCTTGTTTTTGTACTTATAGACACTGATGAATGTAAGTATTTTTCTGTTATGAAAACCCTATAAAGTATATTCAACAGATTTTTTTTCATTTTAGGGCAATATTTATTTTTTATAACGACATTAGCAGTTATAGTGTTGCTAAATGGTAAGTTCACAATTATTTTATGTTTTGTCACAGTCTAACTGTTTCTTAAAGTTATTTGTTTACAAGCTAGCTATGGCTATAAAATGTTTGAAAATAAAGTTTCGTTGACTGTACATCATCATATCAGGTGATTTTCCAGTTTTTTGAAGACTATTTTTTTTGTGCTTTTCCAGTATGTAGTGCAATCCTTTCTGGCAGTATTTTTGGTATAGTGGGAAACTTTTCCCCTGTTTATATCACAGCAGTGATTGGGGGACAAGCTCTTGGGGGAATTTTCGCAGCTATAGCAGAAATTGCATCTCTGGCAATTGGCGCATCGTCTACTCATAGTGCTTTGGTATATTTTATCATCGGCAATGTCACCATTGCAATATCAATAATTTTGTATATTATATTAATGAAAACTGTATTCTATAAGGTAAGAATTTTTAAATAACTTTTTTATGCGGTATTTTACCATTATTTTTTCTTTGAAAATTAAACAATTTATAATTAGAAATAGCCCAGGACATGGGCAGTTTGGCTTAAGCACTTTTTGCAGGATTATCGAATATTAATGAAGAAAAGTTATACCATATTTAGGGCTCCCCAGTTTTCCGTATGTCCAGCGGCGTTGTGAATTGCTTATTTCATATATTTAAAATTTGATAGGGATACACAAGGCATTTGGCAAACCATTGGGGAATTTCCGCCTTTCCTCTTTTAGATTATGGTTAAGCTAGACAAGCTTATTTGCTGTTAAATCTATACAAGGGTTCAATTTTCAAAGCTTTTTTACAATTTTTCAACTTAAATAAATTTGTCATGTTTTATTTTTCAACCTTACCTTATTCCTCTTTTTTTTTAGTATCATATAGAAGATAAATTTCTGAGCATATCAGACTTTAGCAACACTACTTCTTCGACCATCCTGATAAGTCACAAAGTGATACTTAAAAAAATATGGGTGCATGGAATTTCTATGTTTTTCGTTTTTGCTATAACATTGAGTGTGTACCCTGGTGTTACTGTACTGATACAATCCGAAGGGAAAGGGCAGGGAAACAAGTGGAATGGTATGAAATGTCTTTTTGTAATAGGGAACTTATTTAGTGTATTGGTAATTTTCAGATGTGTATTTTGTTCCTACCATTGCTTATTTGTTGTTCAGTGTTGGGGATTATGTTGGGAGGATTGCTGCAGGAAAAATCCAAAAGGTAGTTTCATAATTTACTTTTTATTTAAAGAGTTTTTTAAATCTTTTTCTAACCATATAGTATCTAAAATCGATAGTGCACAAAAAATAGCAGGTTTTATTGTAAGAAATACCAAAAATTTCAGCATAGATGTTAGCTGGCATCTTTTTGATAGCCTTGTGTTGCCAGTATTGGAATATGGTAGCGTAATATGGTCCCACCAATATAATGTGTGGGTATCACTTGTTGAGAAAGTGCAAAGAAGGTTTTCGAAGTGCATGTATTATAGGAAATTTGGTATATATCCCCAGAAGGGGTATGACAATGAATACCTGTTAAGTATCTTTGAGAGGCTTTCGTTGAGAAAAAGAAGAATTATAATATTACTATGCATTTTGTTCAAAATTTTGAAAGGTAAAATTGACTGCCCTGACATTCTTGGTAAGCTGCCATTTGCCATCAATAGAATTAATTCGCGAGCCTCTAATGTTTTTTATCTGACATCCTCGAACAAATCTGTACAAGAATTCCCCAATCTATAAGATGTGCTACTATTTTAATCTGTATGCGTCTGATATTGATGTGGATACGACTAGTCTTACCCAATTCAGAATTTTTATCGAAAATAAGTTGAAAGACAGTTAACTAATGATTTACATATGTAACCACGTATTTGTCTGAGTGAGTTTTTATTGTATTGACGTATTTCTGTGTATCTGTGTTAGTGTTGTAAATATCCGTATTCTTTAGATATCCGAATCATACGGAATCGGAATCAGCTAATATCCGTATCCATTATCCGAATACGAAATTACGAAACCATTTCTTGACCCGCGCGCAAGCGGTTACAGATCATGTATACGTATGCATGCAACACTAAAACATTTTCTATCCGGATACACGGCTAGGTAGGTCGATGCGGTATCATATCATTCGAAGTCGAAGGTTAGGGATAAGAAGGCACCGCGTCGCGCCGTTCTCGTTTGAAATCGGTTCGGGTGAGGCGGGACTAGTTTAACCAATGGGTCTCATCCATATGATACCCGTTACCCCGATAATTATGCTATCTTTTTTTAGGAAAGGTCATTAGAAAGAGAAAGCATAAGAGCAAATATGCCACATCGCAGACCGTGTTGTTCGCTTAAAGTCGATTCCGATTCCGTTTTCTCTTTGCACTTTGCATTAGTCACCCGATGCGAATTTATTTTGATTCCGAATCAAGTTCTCGGCCGGTTACGTATAATCCGGATTCTTTTAATATTCGGATCCAACGGATTTTTGGATACGTATCCTTACATCACTAATCTGTGTTTTAATGTTGATTTTCTGTTGGACTTTTTTCTGGTTATATACTGCATAGTTTAAGTGGAATGTACCTATAATTGTATCTGTAATTGGCACCTGTGCTGTTGATACTTGTTTAATAAATAAATAAATAAATAAATATTTATTTTAAAGTTACGGATGGGTGCCACGAAAGTGGGTCATTTGGATGCCATTTTTGCTCCTTATAAAAAACGTGAAAATAATAGAATGTAACGCATTTAATAAACACCGTAAATTTTATGCTTTCTTGTGTTGTAGGATAACACTTAAAATATAGTTTATTTATTAAATTATTTAAATTTTTTTGACGTTAAAATGCACAAGACTTATAGCGGAGCCAGATTAGATCTGGAAGGTCGAAATAACCAATTTTTTATTGATTTTTCGATGACCCTACAATACAATAATTTATACCGAAATCAGTTGCTATTCGTAGAAATGTATTAAAATACGAAATGTCAAAATTTCGCAAAAATGACAGTAAGTTTTTGTTGCGAGATTCGAAAGTTCCTAGACCGATTTCGGCTTGAAATATACATGGAAACGGTTTTATGGGCCCTCTATTGTGGATTTATGTACATTTCATAACATCATCTACGCACTAAATACCATTTTTATTGATTTTTCGATGATCTCACAACGCATCATAGAAAGTAAAAAAATAACCGGAAGTGCCTATTTTTATTAATATTCCGTGGCCGTTTTTCGTGCCCGTCAGTGTACTATTGAAAAAAACTATCAATAATTCTTCTGTTCATGTTTTTAGCCAAAAAATGAAAGTATTATCATTATCCTAAGTCTGTCAAGGTTTATATTTATTCCTCTGATGATGCTATGTAACGCGCAGCCAAGATATTATTGGGCAGTTGTTTTTGGCAGAGATTACCAGTACATAATTATCCTGTTCATGTGCGCTATTAGCAATGGGTATTTAGCTAATATTACTGCTATTTTAGCTCCCAGGTAAGATAGAATCATGTTAATTTTCCCTAGTAAGTAATTTAGGATGTGATTGCTGGACTGATTCTAGGTAAAAAGGTTTATAAGTACATATACATTCAGGATACAGCAAGATAAAGTTTTAAATTTTTCCTAGTTTTTTCATTTTATCTTGAACGTTGTTTGAGACAATTGTCTCAGAATTTACAGGCGGCTAAATTTTAGCGGTTTTTATAACAAATTTTGAAAAACTAACAGTATACAGGGTGATATTTTTTTGGGGGTCGTCCCTTTTATCCTCCCAATTTTTTTTACGACGCCACTGACTAATTGTAATTTAATAATTAATACCTCTATTTGGTCCTAAAACTTTTTTGTCTCTTGCATTTTTTTGATATCTTGCATTATTTTCTTATTTTAGAATTATTTAATAAAATATCTGTGCTTTTAAAGATAAAAAATTATTTTTTGAAGGATATGTTTCTTATAAACTATACAAAATACCAAAAAGAGCAAAAGGCAAAAAAGTTTTTGATGGAAGCGAGGAATATAACTAAGTTATCAAGCCGAGTCAGTGACATGTCAAAAAATAGTTTTTTTTTGGTCAAAGTCACAGGGTAAAGCTCATTTCAAGCTCTTTCGTTGCCTTTGAGAAAATGATAAGTACCTCAATAAATGTAAATATAATCGATAATAGTTTATTACAGGCAATAGGTCAACGAAAGAGCTTGAAATTAACTACCCGCGAACTTTGTATCTTGAAAACTAAGCATTTTAGAACAAACAGTTATACAAACTTCTTTACCTAAAATTGGTCAGGTACTTAATCACATCCTAAAATATTTACCTAAGGTTCAGGAAGTGTATGTACAGTTGTGACCAAAATAAAGTTTTATTTTTAATGATGTTTCTAACGGCGACGGAAACTTTTGGACCACGACTGTACCTTAGAGTTTTTTTTAACATGAGTAAATAGGTCATATCCAACAATTTTTTATTTTTAGAAAAGTTGACGATTTTGAGAAAGAATCAGCCTCCGCCATGATGACAGTATTCATGGGGATTGGCCTTGCCTTAGGATCTGTAATAAGTCTAATTATGGTTAAACTATTATAATTTTATAAAGAAATACGTATTAGGAAATGCCAAAACTTATGCCATCTTGTTGCGACACTGTTTTAAAAGACAAACTAACAAAATAGGCTCTTTCACTTACTTGCGTTTCATGATTTTAATCTTAATCAGGGTATATGTGCTTTACGATAACAGAAAATCATTAGGTTTTCCAAATAAAAACCTGTTAAAATTCAAATGAATTTTAGAAATCGAAAAAATGACGTCGAAAGCTCATTGCCAATGAGTGATGACTTGGCGTCTGGTGTTTCGCGAGGGGGCAGCTGATTGGCGAACGCATCGTGTGCCATCGGCATTTTACGGGCACGTTCTATTATGTTGTTAGCCTCAGTTGTTGGCGGTTTTATTCAAACTCATTCAGGAGTGGTAGATTTCCAACGCAATTAAAGCATTTTTGTTAGGGAGGATATACATAGAATATTTTTAGTAAATAATGATTGTGGGGGATATATTTCCACAAATATTTTATCTCTACTTGCTAAATTGCGTCTAATGTGGAAAAAAGTAGTAGAAAAATCGAAAACATCACTACTTTACAAATATTAAATGTTACAGCTTTTTTAAACAAGAGAGCCATGAAGCACAAATGGCAATGTCGCAAATGGCGCCACTCGTGGGATGATTTTATTTAGTTAACAATGTGTGTTATATAATATGGGATACCACATATATAGGGGAAAATAGTGAATATAAATTATACAGGGTGTTCTCAAAGTTGAGGCATTTATTTTAACAGGTTGTAGAACTCGTAAAAATAAACCATTTGACTAAAAATCGCCTATATAAAAGTTAAAAAATAACGGAGATAAAAAACTTACCAATAAATTCATCCCATTACGGTCCTGATCATTTTTAGACCACACAACAAACACATACAAAAATATTTGAACACACGCACTACTCAAGCAGTCAGAACTGGCTGTAGAATAGAAAATCCCACGGATATGCGAACGATGTCGTACTTAACTTATCATCACCAGTAAACACACTAAACAAAAAACATTTTAATTCTTTCGATACGCGAAAATAACGCAGTGTTCAGAACATTGAGATGGGGACGTGCATTTCGGCTTTATTTTTATTGGATAAAAATGAATTTATTTTGCTGTCAATAACTATTTAAAACAACAGGAAGCAGGACCATCGTCGAAAGATATTCTAAATAGTCTAGTCACTTCCTTGGAGTCCGCGAAATGCCGGCATTTTTTGCAATGTGTTGTAAAACATTCAAGCGCCTGTATCAGCCAGGAATCGAGCGCGACGGGCTTAGGCGAGAGGCCAGCAACGGCAGAGGGAGGATATATAGCGAAAAATATGAATTTTATTTCTTTGGCAATGCACAAACACACAGGTTTGATAACATTCTGTTTTAATAGCACCATCATAATTTGTTTTACAGCCAGACACAAATTAATAGTACCTATTTAACGTTAGGCACTTTAAAACCGTTTAAAATCAAAGTCACTCGTACGCCATCTTAGCAAAACTTCTAGGAAGGTACATCAAACAACCACCCTTTACACAATTATAAAAAACTATATTTAATTTAAGGGTACGGCCAAATCAGCGACTTTGTCGCTGCGACGAAAACGCTGCGACAAATTTTTATGTCGCAGGAATATTTAAGTCTGGCCAAATCAAACGACTCTCAGTTTGTTTTACAATGGACGCGGAAGAAGAGGCATTGTTAGCGACTGCAGTTTCTAGATATCTCAGGCGAAAGAAATTGAAAAATAAAAGATTTGCAGTTCATCCTATAAATATGAAGAGAAAGAAACCAAATCCAAATCCTGGAAGTACTTTATTGGCTACTTCTAGCCATAACTTCATTTTTACATCTCTGTTTGAATAGTCACTGACTTGTAAATCATATAATGCAGGCCGTGATTCGATTTCGGAAATAAACTGTTCTGTGTCAAACATCTTTACTGCTTGAAATTCAATCCATTACTTGACTATCTGAGCAGGTCGCAATGTGTAGCCCGACGCTAATCTGGCCACTTGCATTAAAAACAACGGAGAGCGTTTTTGTCGCCGCCGCAGAAAGTCGCTCTCGTTCGCGACAGTGCTGCTGTCGGTGCACATGAAACGCTAGATTTGGCCAGGCCTGTTTAGTTACATTTGTTGTCCAGCTGCGACTGAGTCGCAGCGTTTTCGTCGCAGCGACAAAGTCGCTGATTTGGCCGTACCCTAAGAAACCGCCGCGGCCGTTTATCTTTATTAAACATTTTTTACGTGACGCTTTAACCTGTTAACTGTTTACAGCCCCTGTGCTATGTTGCCAAATCATCTACTTCATGGCTCTCTTGTTTAAGAAGGCTGTGCTCCATCTCTTGAGGGATTTTTTGGCGAGATAAACGGTTATATGTAAATGACCGCTTCGATCTTTTAATAATGACGTCATAAACAAGCGGTTTTTTAAAATCGCCAAAATGACACGGTTTTTTCATTTGTTTATAAAACCATCTGTCAAGTTTTATTTCTCGTTTGTTGCTTTTGTTTTATTGTACTAGACTGACTAGTGTTTACTGACTGCAATGTATTAATATAATTACTAGCAGCACAAGGCACAGTTATTAACTCAAAAAAAACATGCAAAACAAGTTGAAGTTAAACAAAAATTATAAAATAACAAAATGTATCATTTTATTTATTAATAATTAATTTGACTGTTTACAACTCCATGGCAGTAGCCAAACCTGTTACCATACAGCTTTATGTCCCTGCCTCTAAACTTGACCGAGTATTCAAACTGTTTATTTTCTCTCTGTCTCTCTAATGGATTGTTAGCTTCTCTTTCTGGAGCAATTTGCTAGTAATGTTCATTTTCCATTTTTGTGGATACATTTTTGGCAGAGGCACAGACACAGGACCCTGCCCTGCACAGGACGCCACAAGTCGTTTTTTAAGGTTATGTACGTTGAAATATGGCGAATTTGGCTCTAAATGTCACATTTAACGGGTGATGGCTTTTTATCAACAACTTGCACCTTGTTGAATAAATTTTGTTGTTTTTAAAACGATGACGTCAGCTATGGCGTCATTTGAAAGAACGCTTTTCGCGAAAACGCACCGGTATCAGATACCGCTTCTAAATTTAAAACCGTTTATCTCGCCAAAAAATCCCTTTAGAATACTTTAGCAGTTAAATGAAAAGCAAATAATTGTGACATAGGACGAACTTTTGCGACTTTTTACAATAAGACTTATTTTAATATTAATTTTCTTAAAAAGTACTTAACAATATTAAGAAGCAAGAAAGTCGGAAATTCTATTTTTCCCTATTCTGTGTCCTTGGCATCAAAATTTGAAAGAGCCCATTAAAAGATAATGACGTAACGGTTGCAACAGGCTGATAACTTTTATATTTAGAAAAAAATATATTATATAAGGATATAATATTATGTTGAATATTGTGGTGCTTAACCTTGACCTGAGTGTTCTGGATTATATATTTTTAAATTGGGTAATTGATGTATCACAAGAAAACGCAAGTATTTGCCTGTACAACATAAATGAATTTTTATATTGAATATTTATTATATTATGTACATGCTTTACATCCATACATTCTATATCGCATATGCATTATAAATAAATATCCATAAGTGGTATGGTGTGAAACCCGTAAAAAAGTCGGATATTCACACAATATAAATTTAGGCTTAGCTTCAGTTAAATTTATAAATGTTGCGTGAACCTTATTGCCTTATTTTGTAGGTATGGTTCTTTTAGAAAGTTCTACCAACGATGAAAAAATTGTGGTAATTGATAATTATTTTTACTTACAAAGTTGCATTCCATTTTGTTATGATATGAAAATGTCAGCAATTGTTCCTATTTTTCTGTATATTAAAAGATTATTTTTGGTTTCTCATTAATAAATGCCACATTTAAAGCAAAAAAAAACCGCAAAGATCTAGTCTTAAAAATTTAGCCACATTAAGCACTTTGTCATTTGGTTACCTATGGAGATTGAGTTAGAAACTTTGAATTGAATATGAGAGGGTAAGAATTTGGGCAAAATTATTCTTGGGGAATAAAAAACGATAAAGTGATAGTGAGTCTTTTATCACCCTGCATGTATACTATCTTTAATAGATGTCTTATTTTTTTACCCATTTTTTAGTTATCAAATTAAATATAATTATATTTACATTTTTTGTCAAATATTTTAGGTCTCCATGTGTGTCTTATTTTTGTTCTTAATTTTACTGTTGTTATTATATACAAAACAAATATACATTATAGAAGAAATCGGCCTTTTATTTATTTTATAGTGCGCATGGAAGATTAGATTTATTTTGAGACACATAAAAGTATACACGAAAAGGTATTAAGAAGCCTTAAAAATTGGATAATTTGTTAAAAATAGAGAAGTAAAGCCCTTGCGCACTAATATACTTTGTATCAGAACAACTGCAATACGTTAATCTCTCGATCTAGGACAAAATCTCTACGATGGCAACAATGCAGTATGTAGGTACTTGTTCTTGGAAGTACGGAATTCGGGGCTATATAAGATTCAGTTTATTATCTTAATAAGAGATGGCACTGCAAGAGAAAATTCTTTATATATGGAACCCATAGTGGCGGCATCTAGTATGCCATTTGGTACTAAAAATTGTTTTTCTCAACTTATTCACAATGACTATTGTTTTGAAATGGATAAATATTAAAGTTATAATATTTTTAGATATTAATAACATTGGCCATCCAGTCGAAGTAAAACTGTTGATCCAAATTCCAGATTTTCATTCTTCAGGATTCGATTGTTACAAACCTATTAGATGACATGGTTCATTGTCATCTGTCAAAATTTTCAAAACAAATGTGTCTTTTTGGGTCGTAAAAAGATTTTTCACAAAATAAATAAAATAACCAGATTTCTGTATAAAAAGTACGTGAAAAGTGCCACAGTGAAATTATTAGTGCCTAAACTTACCTGTTAATTCAACGATGAATTCGCCGCAAGCTCAAGGTGATGTTCTAGTACAGAGCCCCATCATAAGCTCCTCGTCCGATTTGTACAATAGTCCTTTTGTTTCCAAGTTCCCTATTAGAGGTAGAGCTGTTTACAGAACGCCTTTCCGAAGCCTAGAATTTCCCCAATATCCCAGATATAGATCTAACGTGCAACCCCAGCCAGTAGTACCTGATTCCTTTAATTGTATGTTTAAGTAAAGTTTTATATGATATTTGAATACCTATATGATTTGTAGTAGTCACAGGAACTACTTTATAAACTGTTTTTTTTTTCTAGGTATAAAACATAAGAACAGAGAAAACATAAGCTGTAATGTTTTATCTGTTTTGCCAAATGTTTCACTGAGAGCAAGGGCATTTATTTTTTATCTCTAATACTTGTATTAATTTTTTTGTTTAATTTGTAGATGTTAGAGCAGTACGGACTCAGGAAATTTCCACAAGATATGCTACCCTTGCAGTATTACTTATTTTCATAACATCATTGACTGCCCTTTATGTTGTATATCAAACATTCCCTCAAGTTACCAAGTAAGTATATAGAACAGTCACTGTTCGTGAAACATTTTATTTTATGTGTTATTCAAGCCCACACCTTTTATTAAAATAAATTTATCTGCTCTGAAATCTTGATATAGGAATATGAAATATTGTAGTAGGTATTTACTTTTATGTAATTTAAGTGCTGTAACATTGTTTTATTATATAGTTTTAAAATTATTTTAAAGTAGCAACAATTTTGTTGTTTCTTAAGTAATTTTCAAATAATATAAATAAAGTATTGTTAAGCTTGAAGGTCAATATACATAGGTAAAATTTTATGGAGTATTTACACAAAATTTTGTACATTTTAATGATTATATTTTTTTTATTGACTGTTTATTGGGTTATTATGCATTACAATAAATAATAACTTTAGAAAAAATAACACCCACAAAAGAGATTTTAGTTTTTTAGCAGAATTTGGGAAAATATGTGTTCTGCAATAAAATTAAATTACCAGAATAAATAGTGTGTAATTTTGTTTCATTGTTTTCAAAATTATGGACATTAGATCATCCATCCAAGGACATGCTCTTCACTCCAATATTCATTTTTCCAGACAAGTTTCGAATCAGGAGTTGGATAATGCACGCAGATCTATGTACCTATCCCTTTCCCAAGATCTTCAATTAATCTTAGACTGGGGTGCCAAGAACCTTGTTCAGTTCAACGCCCCCAAAACCCAGTCTTGCTCCCTCTCACGCAAAAAATCTGGCAACGCATACTCCATCCACATGAATGGCCAAGCCCTACAAAACAACGAAACATTCGATCTCGTTGGCGTCGCTTTCGAACATGATCTCAGCTGGCACAAACACATTACTTCAGTAGCCACATCGGCAGCTAAAAAGCTTGGTTTTCTCTTTCGAGCCAGAAAATACTTCTCTTCCAACTTATACACTCTCTATGTTTCCCGAATAAGACCTAACCTAGAGTACTGCTCCCACATCTGGCGAGCGGCATCACCTTCGACACTTAAGATCCTCGATTCTATCCAAAAGAGAGCCATTCGACTTATCAATGACCCAGCCCTCACGAGAAAACTCCCTTCTCTCGCTCATCGCCGCGCTGTAGGGGATTTATCCCTTTTCTACCGCTACTTCCACGGATTTTGCTCTGAAGAACTAGCCGGTATTATTCCCCCCTTGAATGTTCCTAACCGAACAACAAGAGGCGCGTTACGTATGCATCCCTTTACTGTCCAGCTTCAAAAGCCTAGAACAGACCACTTCTCTCGCTCATACCTAGGGTCTCCAGATTATGGAACAAATTGCCTGCAGATGTTTTCCCTTCCCGTCCCAACCTCCAATCCTTCAAATCCCGTGTCAATAGACTAAATCAAATCAAATCAAATCAAAATTTGCTTTATTGTCCAAGAAAAACTGTTCTATTGACAAAGCATACCATAATAAAAACATTAATCTAAAATACCCAGTTATATAAACATAATCAAAAGCCAAATGACGTAAATAACTATCTTAATTAAAAGTCAGTTAAAATATGTTTCAATGTCAAATGTCAAAAAATAAAAAAAATTTGAAGACAACAATAAATAATCAGACATAGCCGTAAACAATTTAAGTTATAAATTCATATGAATGTACACTAAACTAACCCTAAGGAAGGAGACACCAATACCCAACTCAGGGCACCTCATCGCGCATAACACAATACTTACAAAAATCTAAGGATAAAAAAGAGAAAAAAATAAAAAACAAAAACAGTCAAGTAATTCTCCAATTAAAGCTCTTCTTATTGACTAAACATATAAACAAGACAAAAAGGTCGACAGCAAAATTCGAGACATACAGACCAATCAAAAAGAATCAGCCAAATATTCAGCAACTGAATAGTAAGCCTTCCCAATTAATAGTTTCTTTACTTCCCGTCTAAAATGTTTTTTATTTTTAATCTTTCACAAAACTAACGGCAAGTGATTAAACAGTTGTTTACTTTTAAAAATAATAGAATTTTTTGTTAAACTTGAAGTGGGGATAGGTAAGGCGATCATTTCAGAAGATCGAGTAGCGTAAACTCCTGTTCTTTCAATTTCGGGCTGAAATTTATTGTGCATGAGACAAACTGTCTCTACATTAGTACTTAGGCTTGAAGTCTACGTGGGATGTCTTAGATAAAAAAAAAATGCAAATAGACTGTCCACATAACTATATCTAAACTAAAATCTAACTAAATCTAAAATATTTAGATGTTTCTTCAAATATTCCATTTAGGAGCTTTGATGATAACTGAAATCTAGGCGGCGCGGCGGAACGTAACCTGGTTTTAACATTTCTGTGTCCTTTGGAACTTCCTTATTTTCTATCGATCTAAAACTGCAGTTTATTGCATAAACGGCTTTAGCTATTTGCATGTCCAATTATTTCTTGTTATCTTGACAAGTTTGCACAACAAATGGCTGCTACTTCTATTATTTTCACTTCCATCTCCATTTCTCTTGTCCCTTCTCTGTTTCTTTGCTGACTGGGTAACTTCATTTTGACTGGTTCCAGGTTGGAATTCACATACACTTTCAGGACCACTAATATCACTAGTTTTACTTTTGCAGGTTTCCCAGTGACTTTTCAGTCTATCCACTAAACCTTGCATCTCTTTACTACACTTTTTACACACCGCTGTTTATCCTAGTTTGCCAACCACTTTCTTTTTTATAAAATGTTGCCAAATACTAAATTCCTTTCTAGCCCGACTTAACATGATTCAAAATTTCGTGCTACACTACTCTCATAAGCAAGAATATTACTGCACATGGTAACTGGAATAGGCGCGTGTCATTTATATAGTCGAGCGTTTTCCGCAAGTCTTTGCAAGTTTCGACAAGGTCGCGAACGGAATTTTTCCGACTAGACTTGTCGAATTTTGTGACGTTTCTGTATTATTTATTTACGCTTAAAAATATTTTTTCATTATAACTTTGACTAACCAAGATATGAACAGTTAGAAAATATGCGTATTGATAAAAATTAGCTCAAAATAAATTTTCAAAAAAAAGAAAATCATGATGTTTATCAACCCTGCTGCAAAGTATGAAAAAATTAGTCAAATGGCTTGACAATTTTGGTGGTCCTGCAGCTCTGCAGTCCTTATGCCTTTCTGGATTTTTAAAAAACTAGAGTTTTTAAGACTCTATTTTTGTATTTGTAGAGAAGAAGAACAACACATGAAGATTCCTTGGAACATAGAAGATGCCAAAAACTTAGGACTAGTCCTAAACAGATACAAAGTGGACCATTACTACCATGTCATGTCTGGAGTCTTTTTGACATACATATTGTATCCTTTAAAATATTCGTGAATAGCTGTGTATAGAGCAAACTTACATACACAAAAATGCAAACAGAATAAAATGTAAACTAACCTGAAAAACTAATTTAAAATTGAATTTTTATAGAAATGATGACAAATTTTCTCTATTTGATTTATCTGTATTTTCTTTGATTATAGAAATTTGGTAGGTTAATTCCTTAACAATTTTTTACAGTCTTCAGACATTTGCCATTCCAGGATCTCTATTTTTATCCATATTATCCGGCTATCTATTTCCATTTTATGTAGCCTTGCTCCTGGTCTGCACTTGCTCCATGGTAGGAGCAGCTCTGTGTTTTCTCTTGTCCCAACTCTTAGGGCGTAGATTAGTATTAAAGGTAAAAATACATATTTTAAAATAAGTTTTTTTTTATTTATTTATTTTGTTTTCAAAGCATTTTCCAGAAAAAGCTAGTCAATGGAAAATTCAAGTGGATAAACACAGGGATAACTTGTTCAACTATATGGTATTCTTAAGAATCACCCCTATCTTGCCAAATTGGTTTATAAATCTTTCTGCTCCTGTCATAGGAGTACCACTGATGCCGTTTGCTTTTGGGACATTTATAGGTAAGTTTTGTTTAGGGCAGTATTTAGCACCCATTGGTCTATTTTTCAACAGGGTTGTTTAATTCTTTGATATAAAAAATATAGTTTATAATTTTTTGTTGATTTCGCAATTTTTTCAAACAAAAAGAAATTAAATGAGATTCTTTCACATCATGACAAGTCATTACTAAAGTTTGACAAATGGGGGTAATTCCAGAGACGGCTTCTAACCTAGTTGGAAATAAAATTAGGAGTCGATTTGAAAATAAAATACAAATATTTATTTACCCACATTGTGTTATTTCAAAGTGCGAGATACGAAAATATCATACAGGGTGTCTGAAAAGTCTTAGCATGGGCAAATATCTTTACTATTAATAAAGATAGTGACACCAAATTTTAGTTGTACCTTATTGGTTGATAAATCTACGTTTTTATGTAATTCGACTTTTTCAACCCCCTTGGGGGGTTACGCTAGGGAGTTGAGGTCGAAAATTTTGAATGCAAACCTATGCCGTGTGGCCTCTTCGTTTAAAAATCTTCAAAAAAGAAACATTGTTTTAGTATTTTAGTATTTATTTATTATTGTAATTCATTTTTAAATGGCAAGCCTATAAAAATTATAACTCGTAAATCGTATAATCGGTCGGGGCAAAAGTCGACCATTAGTCGACCTCTTGTGCCATACAGCACAAGTCGGCGCTGCTATTTTTTGTTTTGTGGGGCACTTTTTTCTAACTTTTCTCCAACTTTACTTCTTCATTTGTCGTTGTTATATGTTTTGTTTTTTGACATCTGCGCAGTAGACCAAAATGCGTACCACGCGCAAACCGAGCGTGCTAGACATCCGTACGCAAGTTCAGGAGATGTACTTGGGTGTCTACATTCGAACCTATTCACTTGTAAGAATATATCCCCAATAGTTAAGGTACCACTACGTAGTTAACTGTATAACTTTTTCCCAAGGTTTTTTCGACTTTATTTTTCGCTTTTTGCCATGTGCGCAGTAGACCAAAATGCGTACCACGCGCAAACCGAGCGTGCTAGACATGCGCACGGAATTTCAGGAGATGGACTTTGCTGTCTACATTTGAACCCATTCACTTTTAAGAATCTATCTCCAGTAGTTAAGGTACCACTGCGTATTTAACTGTATAACGTTTTTACCAAGTTTTTTCGAGTTTATTTTTCTTTTTTTGCTATCTGCGCGGTGGCAAATAACGAAAAATACAGTCGAAAAAAACTTGGGGAAAAAGTTTTACCATTGATCAAAATGCGTACCACGCGCAAACCAAGAGGGCTAGACATTCGCACGAAATTTCAGGGGATGTACTTTGTTGTCTAAATTCGCAGTGGTACCTTAACTACTGGAGATATATTCTTAAAAGTGAATGGGTTCAAATGTAGACACCAAAGTCCATCTCCTGACATTCCGTGCGCATGTCTAGCACGCTCGGTTTGCGCGTGGTACGCATTTTGGTCTACTGCGCACATGGCAAAAAATGAAAAATAAAGTCGAAAAAAACTTGGGAACAAAGTTATAAAGTTAAATACGTAGTGGTACCTTAACTACTGGAGATATATTCTGAAAAATGAATGGGTTCAAATGTAGACACCAAAGTCCAACTCCTGAAATTCCGTGCGCATGTCTATCACGCTCGGTTTGCGCGTGGTACGCATTTTGGTCTACTGCGCAGATGTCAAAAAACAAAACATATAAAAACGACAAATGAAGAAGTAAAGTTGGAAAAAAGTTAGAAAACAGTGCCCTACAAAACAAAAAATAGCAGCGCCGACTTGTACTGTTTGGCACAAGTGGCCGACTAATGGTCGACTTGTGCCCCGCCCGATTATACGATTTACGAGTTATAATTTTTATAGGCTTGCCATTTAAAAATGAATTACAATAATAAATAAATACTAAAATACTAAAACAATGTTTCTTTTTTGAAGACTTTTAAACGAAGAGGCCACACGGCATAGGTTTGCATCCAAAATTTTGGACCTCAACTCGCTAGCGTAACCCCCCAAGGGGGTTGAAAGAGTCAAATTACGTAAAAAAGTAGATTTACTAACCAATAAGGTACAACTAAAATTTGGTGTTGCTATCTTTATTAATAGTAAAGATATTTGCCCATGCTAAGACTTTTCAGACACCCTGTATGATATTTTCGTATCTCGCACTTTCAAATAACACAATGTGGGTAAATAAATATTTGTATTTTATTTTCAAATCGAATCCTAATTTTATTTCCAACTAGATTAGAAGCCGTCTCTGGAATTACCCCCATTTGTTAAACTCTAGTCATTACCATGGACAGTTTTGATCCTCGATAATCCACGCGACGAAAAAGTGACCAAACAAAAAATATTATTTTAGGTGTGGCGCCGCCTTCATTTTTCGCTATACAGGGTGGTCAAACTTTACACACCATGACAGTGGAGGATAGCGCCTTCAACACGAACGCCCTCATGTGGCTAGCAGTATTCGGAATTATATCAATTATACCTATTTTCTTGAAAAACAGGATATAGGACTGTTTGTTGAATAGGAAAAAATTACTCGTAGTTAGGCAGGATTTTGAAATTGTGTAAAGGTGATAGTAATATTAGATTGTATTAAAGGTGGGGTCATGTTTGACGCGTTTTCGGCCTCTGACGTTGACATGGGAGTTGATATTAAAATGTCTAATATATTTTCATCTCTTTTAATATATTTTCTAAATTAGTTTGTATTAAAAATTTCAGAAGTGGCAAGCTACCGTTTAATCCTCTGCAGCCTTTCCTTGAATAAATAACAGATAGCTCAGTTTTAAGCCGTTCTTTATCAATCGCCGGATAAGCTAAGCAATGCTACTTGCCCGCTAGATGGTGATATAAGTGACTGAGACTGGCTTTATAACACGAAGAATCAAAATTTTCATGAAAAAATAATGTAGACTTCGCTGTCTCTTAAGTCTAATACAGCTTGTCAAATATAGCTTTGCCTTTGAAAAATTTCATACTTGCGCGGACGAGGAAGTGAGATAGCATTCGGATAACAGAAATGACATCATTAAGCGCCCTTCTGCTCTGGTTTAAAGTAGTCAGCGACAAAAATAAAATTACATAATTGCTGTATAATATTCGGTTTCATTTAAATAAGATTATCCTTCCTAGTCATTAATACAGCATTAATTAGTTTAAGACAGGTATCAGTCAACAGCAATTTTGTTCCAGGATTCTGATAAAGAATAAAGACAAATTATTTTGTGTTAAAGGGGTTGAATTGTGATTATGAGTGGTATCATAAATACTTTCCGAAAATTTTGGTAATTATATTTATGGTAGGTACTAATTATAATTCTAAATTCGATAAGTTACCTGATGCATATAATAAGTTGCTACCAGCCTTATTATTGTTATTATTGAAGCCTGGCAATGTCCCTTAATCTATTAAATACCTTTTATTAACTGACTGGCCGACTAACCTGAAGTATTATTAGGCCAAGCAATAGAGCGATTTGTTGTGACATTAATCTTATTAGAAAACCGCCTGTGCCATCATCTGAAAGACGATCCGTAGATGATTCCTGTTATATTTCCAACTCTGAAATTTTTTCTTTTTTTAAGCAAAAAAACCCGATTTTTTTAGTTTTTTGCTTTTAAAATGGAAAGTAATGAAGCAATCTTAATGGTGTAAATGGACGATTTGTAGAGAATAAAAATACGAACAAAATGAGAGGTCGAACGTCCCGATAGGATAAGTAGCAACGGAGAAAATCCGAAAAAACCGGAAAATTGGAGTTTTTTTTTAATTCATAAATCGGCCATTTTTAAACGTAGAGGGCTGAAACTTTGGGAAATAGTACTAATTTATAGCTACTTTATGTGTGCAAAACCCCGACGCTGTTCGACGATTAGTTTTGCCAAAATCGTCATTTTAATTTTTCAACACACTATTTTGCAACAGGTCTGGATGCTCTATGGATTGTCCGATTTTAATTATTGAAAAGGCTACGAAACCGGTTGAAAATGCACGTAAAAATGCGTGAAAATGGCCGAGCGCGCGAATATTGGCTCTCCTTCGCTTCTCCGCTCTCCCCATCTTTACGTGCATTTTCAACCGGTTTCGTAGCATTTTATGGAAACATTGAAATATACATATTGTTCAATTAAAATTGTACTTTTCAAATCCGTTTCAATAATTAAAATCGGACGATCCATAGAGCATCCAGACCTGTTGCAAAATTAAAATGACGATTGTGGCAAAACTAATCATCGGACAGCGTCGGGGTTTTGCACACATAAAGTAGTTACAAATTGCTACTTTTTCCCAAAGTTTGAACCCTCTGCGTTTAAAAATGGTCCATTTATGAATTTGAAAGAAAACTCTTAGTTTTCCGGTTTTTCCGGATTTTCTCCGTTGCTACTTATCCTATCGAGACGTTCGACCTCTCATTTTGTTCGTATTTTTATTCTCTACAAATCGTCCAGTTATATCATTAAGATTGCTTTATTACTTTTCATTTTATAAGCAAAAAACTAAAAAAATCGCGTTTTTTTGCTTAAAAATGTTTATAACAAATTAAAGGAAAAAATTTCAGAGTTGGAAATATAACAGGAATCATCTACGGATCGTCTTTCAGATGATGGCACAGGCGGTTTTCTAATAAGATTAATGTCAAAAAATCGCTATTTTGCTGTTGCTTGGCCTATATAGAAGATAAACAGGATTATAAGAAGCAATAATACTAAGAAAGTTTATAACTGAACTTTATTGCACTAAACCTTAAACTGCTTTAATTTTTTAACACAACTATCTTTTTAAAGTGATTCAATTCCTGCGATACTTGAATTAATAATATTTGCCAAAATTTCACGACTGTCCAGCTAACACAGCCTTTTAATGTAGACACGAACTCCATACTGAAATGCACGTCACGACGACAGTTAAAACATAAATGAATTTAAAAAAGCATTCACTTTTGTTACGGACTGTACCTAACCCCACCGATGCAACCGGCCTACTGCGCATTAATGGGCGGGGCTAAATCAAAAGCAAAACTATATTTGACAAGCTGTAAATGAGACTTGGTGAACAAACCCAATATGGTGCATTTTTTAACTGGACCATAGAACATGTTACGTTTTTAATACCATGTTAGGCCCTGTACAAATTAACATTTTTCAGAGAACGTCAGGGAATTTAATAGTGGTCAGGGAAATAAGGGAAAACTAGTTGAAAACCTGGAAAATTTGCCTTTACCTTTAGATCAAAATAATTTCATTTCCTAACAAAAATAAAAATAATCCGGATCTGTCTTATTGATAAAAATAATTTCATGAAAATAAGGTAATAAAAGTAGGTAGTAAACTGTGTATAAACTATACAAAGTAATTTACTTCTCGACGAGGATCAGGGAATTCGATTTAAGAATTTTGGTGGTAACCCTGCATAATCTTAAGACTGAAATTTATCTATGTCAAGTTTTATCTCTGTACTTCGAATAGAACAGGGCCTAACATTGAGTTAAAAGTTTAACATGTAAAACCCTATAATCTGCTTTAAAAAAATGCACTGTATATAAAAATATACCTTTTTGATAAGGTATTTTTAGCCATAAATTCTCTTGGTACAAATAGACGTTTTGCGAAATTTTATAATAGTTTTTAACTGCGTGATCAAAGAAAAAAGACGCGTTAAACATGGCGTCCTTTGTATTATTCCCTATGGTCAAAATAAATTATTTTTGTTATTTATTTCTTAAGATATTTTGTTTGAAATAGTGTATTACGTGATAATCTAGCAAATTTTAATCGTTTCCACTGTGAATTTTGACGATATTACAAATAAAATTCACGTACTGATTAAATATATGTTGATATTTAACTGCTCAGTACTTTTAGGATATTAGGAAAAATTTCCCAAATGATCTTTTTCACTACTGCAAATTTAAGTTTAAGAGTAGTGAACTTCCATTTCTGTTTTTTTTTTAATTGTTATAGCTGATGTACCAACACTAGCAATAAAAAAATGTTAGGTCCAGGGGTGTCCCAAGCACGTTTTATAATTGGGGCCACTTGCGGCGTTTGGCTTGATAAGTCATGTATGAAACGAAGCTCTCATTGGTCTGGGGTTCCCACAGTGCGGGAGCGTTAGGGACACCTCTAGTTAGATCAGTATTATACTGACTGTCTTAATCATTACACAAAATGTTCTTTGTTACCTACTTTTGTTTTCTGAAGGTACCTAATAAAACTTTTAGTAAAATGCTGTTTTATTTAAAAAAACCCTTAAATTTTCCTTAAAATGATACAAGGACAAGATATAATTTATGTTAATAATTTAGTATAACTAAATTGGCTTATCAGTTCTTTGTTATTTGCACAATAACATACAATAATTAAAGAATTGCAAACATATGTCGTTCCAGGGCTGTATCGATAGTACAAAGCGATGGTCGACACCACGTCGGCAGAGCGGCTATTTTTAGTTTCGCAGTAGCAAGCATTGGTGTCACGGCGGGTTACTTCTCGGATACATTATCCTTTGCAGTGTTTTAGATACGCAAACATTACATCCGTGGATGTACAGCGTTCATTTTCAAAATACAGTGGAATCTTTACTTCAAAGCGTACAAAATTAAAAGAGTCTACTGTAGAAGGTATTTTCTTGCTACAGGCGTTTACATAGGCTCAAAACTAGATAACACGCGTTTGGGAATATTGTGGTATCCATACATTGGGTGAGTAAAATATTTTTCTATTACTTTAACCGAAGGCGTTTGTATTTCGCATTTTCAAATTACACAATGTAGGTATATAAATATTGGTATTTTATTTTCAAATCGGATCCTAATTTTATTCCCAAATAGTGTAGAGACGCCCCTGGAATAACCTATGTTTACAACTCATTAACAATAATACACTACAACAAAATAAGAAAAATGGTAAATTAGTGTATACTGGACAAAGACAAACACGTTTAATATATATCTAACAGTAAGAATTCATATATGATATGGATAACTCTGTTTCGTTCTTTACAGGAAGACTAACTGGTCTCCAATACCACCAATTATATAGTACTGAAAAAAAAGTTTAAAAATATCTAAATTTCGTCAAAGTTTATTTTTTACTTACACACATAGGAAGGTTTCATATGCACAGACACAGTTCTACATTTATGTCGACATTCATTTGATGGCTTTAAGGCAATGGTTCTTTCACCTGAACCCTGTATAATGAACACATAGCTACACTCTGTATTTGGCAGTTCATAAGGCCCAGAATTAGGACCATCGATATTTAGAAATCTTTCTATTACTTGGCCAGATCTAAAAGCATTTCCATTATTTTAATGAAAGTTGTGCAAACTTTAAGTTTAATATATATATATATATATATATATATATATATATATATATATATATATATATATATGTATATATATATATATATATATATATATATATGTATATATATATATATATATATATATATATATATATATATATATATATATATATATATATATATATGTATATATATATACAGTGTGTCTACGTAAGTTGGCGGCATATGGGAAACTTTTTTATTATTAATTTTACGAAAAAAAGTTATTCTTTATAAAAAGTTCTGCATGGTCCAAAACCTAAAATGCAACCATCAGATATCAAATTTTATCAGTCGTATACGAGGTTTGTCAAAAAATGTGATTTTTGCTCAAGAGTAAAGTACCTTTATTTCCGACAATATCGAAAATTATTATAAAGAAAAGATGTTTAGAATTAAAAATAACTTTGAAATATTCAATATTGTTTATTTACATTGAAAAACTATTTTTTTCGACATTTTTTCTGTGATAACGTTGAAAATTTAAGTTTGCACATTAATGCATAATTAATCTAGGATGCACTGGCATTTTTTAAAAGTGATATTTGAAGTAGGATTTGAGAACTGTCAAAACATCGAAAATTCGAAAAACGTCAACAATCGTATTTTAAAAAGTGGCACGGTATAAACACTTTTTTGGATAGTCTAAGAGTGTTTTTAGAGATACGTATTGTACAGTTTTATGTTTATAAGAAGGTAGAAATGCCACCAACATTAAGCCTGGTAGAGAAAATTGAGATTGTGCTAAAAGTGAGTGATAATTATAAAATATTTCGAGAAGCTGCAGACATTTTTAACTTCCAACATATTCACAATGAAACTCTAAGAAAAATATTTAATAAATTTAAGACTTGTGGAGATGTACATAATAAATTTAGCAAAAAACGCCAAAACATGGTAAAAAATAATGACATTGCGTTGCAAGTAATGCTCTCTGCAACTGAACATCCTGAATATTCTTTGCGAGACAGGGCATCTTCGTTGGCAAATGATATAAAAAAGGATACAGTTTCAAGGATTCTAAGAAAGCACAAATAACCCATACTACATACTACAAAAAATTCATACTTTAAGACCAGGAGATAATGATAGACGATTTGAATTTTGTTGTGACATACAGGGAATCTTAGAAGATAACCCATTTATGTCAAGATGTTTTATTTTTTCGGATGAAGCAACATTCTCATCAAATGGGACAGTTTCCAGCCAAAACCCCCGTTGGTGGAGTGATACGAATCCACATTTTACGTTGAAAACTCGGGACCAGTATTCGTTCAAAACAAACGTGTGGTGCGAAATTTATAAAAATCAAATAATTGGACCTTTTTTCCGAGAAACCTTGAATGCGGATAGTTATTTGTGCTTTTTAAACAATGAAATAGGTGATTTTCTAGACAACCTTCCCCTACTTGGACGTCAGCAGATATGGTTCCAGCAAAATGGTGCCCCATGTTACAGCACATTAGATGTACGTCAATACATTGAAAATATTTTTAATTGAAGAGTTTTTCATCTTTTTTCGGAAATTCCTTGTCCTCCGCGGTCACCAGATTTAACCCCACTCGATTTTTTCTTGTAGGGTTGGTTAAAGCAAAAGGATACCTTCAAAGTCATTTGAAGATGTTAACCCTTTAGAGAGAATAATTACAGAAGCGGTTCGCAGAGAAAATGTCGAAAAAAAATAGTTTTTAATGTAAATAAACAATGTTGAATATTTTAAAGATATTTTTAATTCTAAACATCTTTTCTTTATAATAATTTTCGATACTGTCGAAAATAAAGGTACTTTACTCTTGAGCAAAAATCACATTTTTTAACAAACCTCGTATTCGACCGATAAAATTTGATATCTGATGGTTGCATTTTAGGTTTTGGACCATGCAGAACTTTTTATAAAGAATAACTTTTTTTCGTAAAATTAATAATAAAAAAGTTTCCCATATGCCGCCAACTTACGTAGACACACTGTATATATATATATATATATATATATATATATATATATATATATATATATATATATATACAGTATGTCCGCACATGGGGTTTGGAAGAGGACAAATGATGGACAAAATTTTGCTGGGGTTTACTGCAACCCCTAAGGGGGTGAAATGGGGGTCCAAAGTTTGCAATGGAGTAAAAGTGTTACTACCGTGGATGAAGTCGCAGGCGAAAGCTAGTAAAAAATAAAGAGACTTACCTCTCTGGCAAGAAATAAGGCCTAGGAAATAATTTTCTAATAATTCTAGAGGCAGTCATTTTGTTTATTCGCCATTGGATATGTACACTGGAAGACAACTGTTCGCTGACCCCAAATAAATCTTTGAGGCTTTTTGTGTCTGAATTGACAATTTTTAGTCGTCTAGAATCAGATTCAAGCTCTGAAGAGTAATTTTTGTAAAGCTCTTGCAGGTTTTTTAAAGACACGGAAGGCTGATTAGTCTGAAAACGTAAATCAGAGTAAAATTTTATTATGCCTTAAACCAATCCTAATTACCTTAGCTATGAATGGTGTTCCTTCACCAACTTTTTCAAAAGTGTATAGGTCTTGAATCCCTGTTAGGTCTAGGACAGTCAGCACACTCTCACAAGGCCAGCATTCCATATCAGATACATAAAAATATGGATTTTCCACTAAGCAACTTTCATCATACAAATCTGCAATTAAATACATATGTTATTAAATGTGTAATGTTCATTACTAATACAGAGTGTCCTAGCATGTAAAGCTAAAACCTCCTAAAGCTAGTAGTAAAATTATCATTTTCTTTTCCAGTACATTTTATATAAATTCTAGGATGCTTTCTATTTTTCTTAAACATTCCATTTAGGTACCGATTTACCATTCATTATTGTACACCCCAGTTTACTTATAGAAACTTTAACATTAGCATGTGGCAACAATGAACTAAAATTAGCAAACGCCCCTCTGGTATACTGCCATGCAACATAGAGCTAGCCGAAGGCTTGTCATTCATTTTAGCCTTTGCCATAATAACAATTAGTTAATGACAGTAATTATCGTTATAAATGTGCACTTTTTCTTTATTAAAACATGTCTTGAATTTACTTACCTGTTAGTGAAGGAAACAACTTTATGATGGGCACAGACAATATTCTCACAACTTTTAAAGCCGGGTATGTCAGGCCTTGCACATTCCTTAAAACTATGCTGGAAGTAGGCGTGTGAACATTTAATAAAACATACACGATTACACTTAAAAAGAAAATAAGCACTGCTGATATTTTTAATGCATTTTTACGGATGCTTCCAAATAAAGTGGAATTATTGCTACGGGACGGGTAAGATTTTTTCGTTTTTAGTTCCTTAAATGTTTCCTTTAAAAGTTCGGTTATTTGACCATCGCTTAGGCCTGACTTTTTGGCTTCTTTCTGAATTTCTTCTACATTTTTCTTGTATTCTTTTAAAAGATTATCTTTTAGCATTTTCAATGGAAAGATTCATTGTTTACTTTAATTTTGTAACATAAAACATAACCTACAAAAGAAATCGTGTACTGTGAAAGAAACTTCTCCGAGGTGTAACTTTAAGTTAAGAGATGGCACTCCAGTCCATGCTCTAAGGAGGCAACCAGTAATTCGCCATCCAATATATTTAGTTGCCTGGAATAAAATATTTCTTCCGTTAAACAAAGGAGAAAACTAAGGAATTAAGCGAATTTATCTTAGATAAACAACCATAAATTGTTGCCCCAGACCCAGAGGCTCACTGTTTTCTACAATTTTAAATTAGATATCCCTGAATTAAAACTCCGATAATGAAATTTTGATATTACCAATATCCTAATCCTAAAATCTAAAAATCTGAAGTGCCACACACGAAACTTCAACGCCAAAGAGAAAGCGGAACTGTTGTCAATCTACCGGGTTTGTTTACGTGTGCAGTCTCCAATTTTTGAACTATTTTTCAAAAAGAACCTGTTTTTTCTTACTTGTGTTACGTCTACAACAAGAAAAAGTAATTTTTTCTTTAAAAAAACTGTATACTCTTTGTATAAATAGTGTAAGCAAATTTATATCCATTTTGAATATAATTAATAAATGTTTTTATTTTCAGGTCCCAGAGACCCCAGTTTTTTTCCCAAATAGAATGAAAAAGTAGCTTTAAAATGTCTTTTATAGTGTACTTAAGCAGACGGTCCCGTACTATTAGACTGCTAGCATTTACTGCCATTTTAGTATGTATAATTTATTTGTTAGCTACATACGATAAGGAAACTAGCAGAAGTTATGGAGGTGCAATAGCAAGTCGATTAAAACAGGTAACGTACTCAATATAAATGTATTTTTATAGAGTTAACCTCGGAGTTCACAAGATTTACAACTGCAACATATATGTATAAACTAGCTTTCGCCTGCGGCTTTGTCCACAGTAGGTATAACAATTTTACTCCATTACAAATCCCTTAGGGGTTGATTTATTAAAACTGTAAACACTAAAACAAGTGTTTAAACATTTACGTTAAGATTCACTAAGAAGGTTTAAGATTTAGTACCTACTGGTGTAAATTAAGATCTTATAGTTGATCAGTTATGTTTTAACAGGTTTTTGTCCTGTCGCCAAGAAAAACTTATGTATTATTCTGATATTTCAGCGATTTGCATGGTTTCTAAATGATTTTCATCTTGGAACGAGTTGCTGTAATTAATTTAGTTCTATTATTGTTGAAAGTTCATTCTAAAATTGCCATTTTCTTTATAAATTTCGCGAAAAAGCTGAGAAATAAATTCATAGTATAAAACTTAGTTGTCTTATTCTTGCACTTGTCAGTTTAAAACTTTTGGTTGTCAAATTAGACCGGACTAGTATTGGAGAACATTTTTTACAATACTTCTATGAAGTTTCGAGTTAATAGCACCATCTAATATTTTTTCTCCATACAAAGTTTGAACCCCTGTTTAACCCCCTTAGGGGTTGAATTTTGAAAAACTCTTCCTTAGTGGATGCCTATGTTATGTAAGACACCTCTGTGCAAAATCTCATGTTTCTAGACCCAGCGGTGTTTGATATATTCTATATTATGTACTTATTTATCCAGACACAAACAACAATTTTTCTTAAGAATAGTGAGTGGGTGAGGTAGGAAAGAAATAGAGTTTGGTGTGAGGTCCTGACATATGTATCTAGAACTATAAAGTAAGCAAAAGGCTTTAAAGAACTTTAAGTACTAATTATAGAAAAAAATTGATTTCTCAGTGTAATAGGCCGAAGTTTAGTAGTAAAATTCTAAAATTCAGAAATTTGGAGAAAGTCACATAAATCAAGTAAAAGACTGTATCTCCATTACAGCCTTCAAAATTAGTGTATTACTTTCAAATACAGCATAATTAAGCAAATTTCTCTTTGTAGTTAGCATTTGCAAGACTATTGTTTATTTATATTTTTAAATAAGTATGCATATTTTAATTGTATAAATGTTGCATGTTTAAACAAAGTTTATAAATTCTCATGTTCTGATCTTGTACCAATTAATTTCGATGTTAATAATGCTTAAAATAATTAACGGAACATTGGCAGAAAAAAAAACAATTCTATGAATTTAATTATGTGTTTAGAATAATCTTTTAATCTTTTGTTGTCACAGCCAGTGATAAAAATGAATACAAAAGTACTGAACAAGATTGATGACTTGGTTTTTTGTTTGTTTTATTACAATAGCTCCTGTGTGTGTAAAATATACAGAGTGTCTTTTGTAAAAATGTACTTATAGCAAAATAAAATATTTCAAAATTTTCGTTCTGTTTTTTATTAATTTTCCTTGAGATTTAATTTGCATTTTTGCATACATGTTTACCATGCATGTGATCTTCTACTAAATCTATATTTAGGGCTCCAGACAAGAGCGAGCAGTTCCAAACCTAGTTAGTGGTCTGGGAAATTTGGAACCAAAAGAGATAGAAGACAGAGATGGACCTGGAGAAAAAGGACAACCACACCACTTGAGACCTGACCAGCAAAATGATGCTGATCAATCTGAATCGGATTATGGGATGTGTGTGGCCTGTTCAGACGAAATATCATTGGGTAAATTTAAAAAAAAAATAATTAACTAATAAGAAATTGCCTTTTTTATTTTTTAGATCGGAGCATTTTAGATACAAGACTGGAGGAATGTAAACACTGGGATTATCCCACAGAACTCCCCACTACAAGTGTTATAATAGTGTTTCACAATGAGGGGTGGTCAGTGCTTCTCAGAACAGTGCACAGCGTTCTGAACAGAACACCCAAGCATTTGCTTAAAGAAGTGCTTTTGGTCGATGATTTTTCCGATAAGGAGAACTTAAAGGACGAATTAGATAAATATATTGAGCAGTTTGATGGAAAAGTTAGATTAATAAGGAATGCTCAAAGGGAGGGGTTAATTAGGACTAGAAGCAGGGGCGCTGTGGAAGCCAAAGGAGAAGTTATAGTATATTTAGGTATGTTAGTTTTTGTTTAGGTTGTGATTTTTTATTCTTTCATTTTATTTACTGTAAATATTTTCTTAGATGCTCACTGTGAAGTGAACACAAACTGGCTACCTCCCCTTCTAGCGCCAATATACAGGGATCGCAGCACAATGACTGTTCCTATAATAGACGGTATTGATCACAAAACTTTTGAGTACCGCCCTGTATATGGAGAGGATCGTCATTTTAGAGGTAATCAAAAAATTAGAAATTAATAATAATAACGCACATTTTTTATTTATTTTCAGCCTCTATTTTAAAACAACTATTTTTGCAGGTATTTTTGAGTGGGGCATGTTATACAAAGAAAACGAGGTACCTCAAAGGGAACTACGAACAAGAAAGCACAATAGTGCGCCGTACAAGAGCCCCACCCACGCAGGTGGTCTATTCGCTATCGACAGGAAATATTTCTTGGAAATTGGGTCATATGACCCTGGGCTACTTGTTTGGGGTGGGGAGAATTTTGAACTTAGTTTTAAAATTTGGCAATGCGGTGGTAGTATAGAATGGGTGCCCTGTTCTAGAGTAGGTAAGTAGAATGAATATAATTATTTAAGGTATTTTTAATTCTTGTTAAATTTTAGTTCCGTCTTGTTATTTAGCTTTTTCTTTACTTAAGAGTTTTCTTTTCAATTACTTTATTATTCTTTTTCCGCTCTTTGTGTTATCGATGTTTAAACTTTATTTTAGGTCATGTGTATCGTAGTTTTATGCCTTACAACTTTGGGAAATTAGCCCAAAAGAAAAAAGGCTCCCTTATCACGATAAATTACAAAAGAGTTATTGAAACGTGGTTCGATGAAAAATACAAAGAGTATTTCTATACCAGAGAACCAATGGCAAGATTTCTGGATATGGGTGATATTAGTGAACAACTTACCTTAAAGGATAGGTAGGAAATATTTTTTGTTCAATTGATTTAGTGGGTGTTTACATGTTGGTTCTCAAAATTTTTATTTTTATGAATTTATTGCTAATTTTTTGGACATAGGTACTTAAACAAAAACTATAATTGAGGTAATTTTTAGGCTAGGTTGTAAGAGTTTCCAATGGTACATGGATAATGTTGCTTATGATGTGTTGGATAAGTATCCAGAATTGCCACCGAATCTTCATTTTGGCGAATTGAGGTAAGTCCTTATTTTAAAATATGTATATTGGTAATATTACATTATGGAGCTGAGAACAGATTTTTACATCTGTCTTGTCGTCAACAATACTTTACAGTTTCTGCAAGGTATTCATTGACTTTCTGCAAGAGGAGACGGAGCTGTTCATTCATAACTTGTTTTTTGTTTGTTTCATACATTGTGCGTGTGTAGGACAAAGAAAGAGGAGAGAGAGAACCCTTGGATGTTAAAGCGTGTGTTAAATAGGGCTGGGCGATAATCGAAAAAGATAATCGATTTTTGATTATTTAAAATAATCGATTATTTCCGATTAATCGATTAATCGACCAAATCGATTAATCGAAAAATATATTAATCGCTTAATCGAAAAATCGATTAATCGATAAAATTTATATTAATCGATTAATCGGAAATCAATTAATCGAGAAAATCGATTAATCGGACTAAATCGATTATTGAACTAGTCGAAATTATGTCATTACTAATGACATAATGAAAGCGACTCCAGCGCTTACCACTTGCCTATCGTGAACACAATTCCGGCGGGCGATTTAAATTTTATACCCTTAAAAATTAAAGGAGCGCGGATCGAAAAGCATTCAAATTATTTAGTTGAATACGTGTGTTTCGTAGTCGAGTTATGATTATAAAAAAGAATCGATTAATCGAGAAAGTCGATTAATCGAAAAAATCGATTAATCGAAAAAATCGATTAATCGATTAATCGAAAAATTGATTTACCCGAAAAATCAATTAATCGAAAAGTCGATTAATCGATTAATCGATTTTAAATTTTTTTGTAATCGTTCAATCGATTAATCGATTATTTTGCCCACCCCTCGTGTTAAAGTGGAAAGTGCCAATTTTTAGCTGTCAGTAATTCAGAAACTAATCACTTTGGGTACAGGGCATGGTACATAGAACATGTCTAGATTCGACCATAGAATTTGAAAATGTAGAAATATACAGGGTGTTCTATTTTAAAAAATAAGTTGACGTATGTCCTGCTTTTTGGAGCTACCCTGTATACATGAAAATTATTTTAAAAAAGGTGAAATTAAAAATAAAAATTGACGTGACACTTACCTGAAAAATAATTACCCGACTTTTTAATCAATTTATTCCAACCTTTTTGAGCTCACTGTATATTCGAATTATTTTTTATCTGTTCCATAACAAAAAACACAAATGTCTGGATCAACTACACTTTATTTCCGCATATTACTTGTGGTAGCCATCCATAATACATTTTTCACGATTCTTAAATTTTCACAGTTTTTCCAATAATCCTAAATAATTTCTTGAGCTTCTAACGCACTTAGTTTTTCACTTATTTTTCACGCCATTTTTAAAGAAATTACGACGAGCTTGAAAACTTCTGGCTATACACCAGCATTTTGGACTTTCCGGTAGACAGAATCTTGGTTCGCGATCGGGCAGCGTAACACCTTACATCGGTGATCTTTCAACTGACTCCCTAGCTGGAGTCTTCCTGATTATATAAAAAAAATTCCCATTAATTTTCTTTGGTAACGACCACTCCACGAAATTAATTTGACAACATGGCATTTACAACCCCACTAAATTCTATTTCCCTTTCGTTTTCCCGCGAAGTCTACGAGTGAGCGATTTCGTTTAGCAGACAAATGAACGAAAAGCTGTGTTTTTATCGAACATTTACGACTTTTATCTGTCAAGTGGGTAGTTTTTTTTATTGCTTCCTGCATTTTCTAGAGACATTTATTGGCGTGATAGGTCATCAAGGGGCGGTTCTTCTGATGGGCCAATGAGATAAGTCAAAATGTAATTTACTGTTATAATAAGGCAGTTAGGGTGTTTATTTTCGAACGGCGGAAATTTTCGCCATTGCGAGTATCAATGCAAAAGTTTAGTTTGTTCCTGATTGTTGAAATGAAATTCGGAAGCGGTAGTCAGTTGTTATTTGGTCGGTTACGGGTCGGTACGGGCGGATCTCGGTGAAATTAAGTGAAATATTTTCTTTATACTCAACCAACTTGTTTTGGAATAAAGTATTAATTTTTCTAATTATGTGAGTTAACTTGTATACTATTTTGTTGAATATTTAAATCATTTTTAATAATCAATTTTCTGACCACTTGGGCGTTTGAGAATATTTTTTTTATGAATTATTTTCAATAAAACTTTTTTTTATAAAACATTTTTCTTTCTTCAATAAATATTTAAAAATTCTTTGAACGCGAACGTACATTATTTTTAATCATTTTTTTTTTGGTGTTGCAAAATTATTTTTCGAAATTTTTTTTCATATTTCTCTAGGGTTCGGTAAGAGTCAGAAATTTCAGTTTTCCAAAAAATTAAGTTAAAAAGATTGCATTATTGTTTGTAAATCTGATTTTTACTTTCAGAAACCAATATTTGGACATAATTATTAACAATAAACTGGCTTAAACTTCCAATACATATTTTACAAATAAATTAGTGTTGACCTGGATTTTGCTAACTCAAGACTTTAGGACCAATTAGTCAGTTAATAAACCTTTTACCCTTAATAATAAAAAAACCGCAGTAAATAGCACAACTAAATTGTGTTGTTTCCAAAAGTAATAATCAGATTTACAAACAATAATGCAATCTTTAACTTAATTTTCTCGAAAACAAGAATTTATTAACTGAAATCCCTCTTACCTAACACTAGAGATTTATAAATACAAATTATTTTTAAATATTTCTCAAAATTTACTTTCCTTCATTTGTTTACACTGCTTTATACCCTTAAATAAGTTCTTATAGGCCTTGTAACTATTTCTTTAACTCCGGCTCCGCGGGATACCGCTATGGCTTTCCGGGCCGTCGGCATTCCACCGAGCAAACCGGTAAAAAGACAATTCCTCTTAAAAATAATCCATTTTTCCACATGCTTGGCATTGAGGCACCATTTCTCAAAGTTTATGGATAAAGTCTTTTTAGGAAAAAACAAAAATCACTTAAAATTTCACTACAACACGTATATTCCGATCTGCCAGTTTTTTTTATATCTCATGTTAAAATTGCCGTACCTACTTAAATAAAAAAGTTTTTGAAAAACAACCCCCTACCCTATACCATAAGACTTTTACTTTATTTGTTGGGTATTGTTTTGATTTGAAGGAACGCAGAACTTTTTCGAAATTAAATATATTTGTTAAATTCAAAGATAAAAAAATTTCCCATATGCTGTGCACTTTCTGGCGGTCACTGTATATTATAACAAAGGACGTATACAGCGATGGAGCTAATAGCTGAATTTAAGACATTAAAAACTTAAATTTTAACGTGGCCTCAACATTATCCGCATGTGGATGTTGTGACGTAGGTAAACCTTTTGCGATAAGGTTTATTTCATTGAAAGATCACGAAAAATGCAAATTTTCCTTGTTTCGAATTATTCAGTGTTACCAAAACTAAAATTTTTGTGCAAGAGTCTGTTGGCAACTTGCAACTTTACGACTTTTTGACAGTGACACTGCAATTGACTTTGTCAAATTAGTAAAAAATATTCTCTTCTCCCATTAATAATCGAACACGATTATAAATACACTAAAACCAAATGTCCGATAATCAAGCCGAAGACACGGTTGCCGGTGAATCCCAAGCGACCACGTCGGTACGCCCTCAATCGACCAGTACCGGGGATGAAAATGCTTCCAACAAAAACGTAATTTCGTTCGCGACTAAGGAAATCCGTGATATAATTCAGTTCCAAGAGCCGACCACCTCGACAAACTATTCTTTTAAAACCGAGATCAAGATCAATATTTTGGGGGAGTCAAAACCGAGCCAGAGGACTATTGACACTGATGATTCGGTGTCTTTGACTCTTTTCGAGGAGAATGTCGAGCAAGCAAAAGGAAGAAAAGGTAAGTACATGTTTATTAAATCATATACTACATATCTTTTATCATATAAATTGTTTATATGATATTATTTAAAATAAACTAGACTAAATTTCTATAAACCCCACATTTTACTTTATATTCGGGAAGCTCTTCCAGATATTCATTTTACCATCTTATGAAAGTATCCAAACAAAAAGAAAACTCAATTTTTTACAATTACAATTTTTTAATAAACTACGGCTTTTTATACCTAAAATTTTTTATAGGTCCTATGGAGCCTGAAGAAAGTTACGCCACTGTCGACGCTTGTATTAAGGAGAAAATGACTGACACCAGCGAAATAACGCAATTTAGTCGAAATGACAGAACACAGAGGGTAATATTATCACTAGTGTAATGTAAACAAACACCTAGTACCTAGTTCATATTATAAATGAATTTCTTCCTGCCCATGGGGCATCTCCCTCAAGGGCCACCTCGTCGCATCTAGTGTTAACATTTGGCAGCAACCGCTGGTAGTTAATGCTTTTAAAGCAGAAGGCTTTTCTAGTTTGGGAAACGAATTTAAAAACAGCATTCAAGAGTATGGACCAACTATTAATAAAAGACTATCATAGCTTACGATATTATGAAAACTAATATTTCTGTGTCACCTTTTACATCGGCTATGTGAACATTTTTTAGTTATTCATACTTTAATAGAAAACAGGACATACTGTCTTTTATAGTCCGCGAAATCGTGGACCAAACACAATATTTTATTTCTGTCTTCTAAAATTCTAAAGAAAAGACTATCGTAGCCTGAGATATTAGCAAAACAAATATTTCTGTGTCATATTTAAAGCGGCTATGCAAATAATCTTGAACTCAGGTCTATTTTGAGACAAAACAGGACACTGATTTTCTTAGTCCACAAAGCCATGAACTAAAAAACATTTAAGATGTTTAGGACTACAAAGAAAAGACTATCATAGCTTGAGATATTATGCAAACATATTTATGCGTCACAATTACATCGACTGTGTGGACATTTTTTAATTAGTTGCACTTTCATACAAGAACAGGACACATTGTCTTTTATAGTCGGCGAAAACGTAAACCCAAAACAATATTTTGTTTTTATCTTATAAAATATCATAGCTTGAGATATTAGAAAACAAATATTTCTGTGTTACATTTACAGCGGTTATGTGAATATTTTTGAACTATGTCTACTTTTGACACAAAACAGGACACACTGACTTTTTTAGCCCACAAAGCTATGAATTAAAAGAAATATATTTGATACATATTTAGGACTATAGAGACCAGACTATCATGCCTTGAGATATGAAAACCTTAAATTTCTGTGTCACAATTACATCAACTTTGTAAACATTTTTTTAATTAGTTGTACTTCAATATAAGAACAGGACACACTGTCTTTTATAGTCCGCGACACCGTGGACCAAACAATATTTTATTTCTGCCTTCTAAAATTCTAAAGAAAAGACTATCATAACCTGAAATATTAGCAAAACAAATATTTTTGGGTCATATTTAAAGCGGCTATGCAAATATTCTTGAACTCAGGTCTATTTTGACACAAAACAGGACACTGACTTGTTTAGTCCACAAAGCCATGAACTAAAAAACATTTAAGATGTTTAGGATTACAAGGAAAAGACTATCATAGCTTGAGATATTATGAAACCATATTTATGTGTCACAATTACATCGACTGTGTCGACATTTTTTCATTAGTTGTACTTTAATACAAGAACAGGACATATTGTCTTTTATAGTCCGCGAAAACGTAAACCCAAAACAATATTTTGTTTGTATCTTCTAAAATATCATAGCAGCAAAACAAATATTTTTGTGTCACATTTAAAGCGGTTATGTGAATATTTTTGAACTCTGTCTACTTTTGACACAAAACAATACACACTGATTTTTTTAGCCTACAAAGCCATGAGTTAAAATAAATATATTTGAGATATGTTTAGGACTATAGAGACAAGACTATCATACCCTGAGATATTATGAAAACCTTAAATTTCTGTGTCACAATTAAATTAACTGTATAAACATTTTTTTAATTAGTTGTACTTTAATACAAGAACAGGAACACTGTCTTTTATAGTCCGCGAAACCGTGAACCAAAAATAATATTTTATTTGTACATATGTTCTAAAGAAAAGACGATCATAGCTTGAGATGGCAAAAGAAATATTTCTCTGTCATATTTAAAGCGGTTATGTGAATATTCTTCAACTCGCTTTACTTTTGACACAAACGAGGACACACTGAAAATATATTTGATATTATGTTTAGAACTGTAAAGAAAGGACTATCATGGCTTGAAATATTACGAAAACTATACTGTGTCGCAGTTACATCGATTACGAACATTTTTTAATTAATTCTACTTTAATACAAGAAGCACTGTCTTTTATAGTCCGCGAGACTGTGGACCAAAAACAATATCTTCTTTGCATCTTATAAAAAAAGACTATCATAGCTTGAGATATCAGCCAAGCAGATATTTCTGTGTCATATTTAAAGCGGTTTTGTTAATATTGAAACACAAAAAAGAAAACACACTGTCTTTAAGTCCGCAAAGCCATGAATAAAAAAAACTGATTTTTTTTGAACTAAAAAGATATGTTTGAGATATTAGAAAAACTAATATTTTCATAGGGATCACATTCAAGCCCGTTATGAACTTTTAATACAAGAACACGAAACCCTGTTTTTTAGGCTGCGAAGCTGTAAAAGATATTTTAAGGATATGATAGGGCTCTAAAGAAAAGACTGTCATGGCTCGAGGTATTATGAAAAGACTATCATAGCTTAATATATTATGGAAACTATTAGTCTAAGTCCTACTTAAGTCAGCTTATGTCAATTTTCTAATGCTCGCCGTACTTTAATAAAAGAAGGGAACATGCTGTCCTTTTGGTATCTATTTTACCCGTTGTTTCTTATAAGTTAATACAAAAAATCGTAAAACGGGTTTAAACTTCCAAACATGCTTAAGAATTGGAAATTGCCTGCGGCATTTATCGGTGTCTTTTTTGTTGTAGATGATTGTGGTAAATAGTGAAGCCCCTCCTCCATATGATAACCAGCCTCCTCCAGCCTATTCCCGAGGAGGTTATTACCCCCCTCCAAATCAACAACCGATGTACGTACCAGACGCCAGCCAAGGAGATAGATACGACGACAACTACGGCTCCTCTTACTCCGGCGACTTCGTATTTCGAAACGTCAGGCATAATTTCATCAAAAAAGTTTTTTTCATTCTCACGTTGCAGCTGTCGATTACAACCGGATTTATTTTGCTGGCTATGTACCATCAGCCATCGAGATTATTCATGCTTCAGAACATGGCGATATTCTACGTGATGGTGGCGATGTGGTTTGTTCTTTTTATTACGCTGATGTGCTATCAGAGAGTGAGGCGCATATTTCCACTTAACTTCATCCTGCTTTTTCTCTTTACTATTGCTATGTCCTATGTATGCGCCTGCGCCACTATTTTCTACACTCCGAAGGTTATTCTTACAACGGCTGGTGGTACGGGTCTGATATGCCTCGTAGTTACAATCCTGGCTTTCCAACCATGGTTTGATATCACCAAGTGGGGGTTTATCATCGTTATTGCCTCTGCAATATTAATGGTTTTCGGTTTCGTGGTGGTAATAGTATCATTATTCATGCATTCGAACGTGCTTTGGTTGGTCTACTCTGGTCTGGCGACGGCACTGTTCACAGTCTTTTTGTTGTACGATATGCAATGTATTTTGGGGGGACGACGGCATGAAATATCACCTGAAGAGTATATTTATGCTGCGCTTACTCTATACGTAGATATTGTTATGATTTTTATGTATATGCTTCAACTTGTGCAGGCCGGTTCATAATAAAATGTAATTTTTAGTAGGAATTCGTCTTTTATTTATTATGTTACTTCTTCATTCTAGGCGAGACCTCACGAGGCAACACGAGTACGAGAGTGTAGTCGGTGCTTTCGCATCGCGTCGCCTCGTTCGTTTTTTGTCGCGCGAATAAAAAAAGGCAGCTGTACACGATGCGGGATATCACGCGCGTCAAGAGCATTCGTGACTCGCACCATGAGTCTAGCATACGTCATCCTACTGACACGGTTCGAAGTATTCCCGATAGGTTTCGTGTAACACTGCTCTTTTTAGTCGAAAAATGGGCGCGGTAAATGATGATGGGAGAATTAGATTTCCATAAACAATAATAAATTTCGTATAAAAAAAACAAATATTGCCATTTCATTCCCTGAAAATTTTACCATGATGCGCCAAAAGATCAAATTTCCGACAGTCTCGCACGGAATCCGCAAGC